>CM059189.1:8232907-8406701 GCA_030323885.1 Branchipolynoe longqiensis
TACTCCTAGAAGGCAGTGGCTAGGGTCAATCCGGTAATGATCTTCCATTTTGGTAGATCATTGCTTGAGTATATCACCCTTGTATCCTTGGTGTGTAACTGTCGGGTATCCGCAGCTCTGCACACCCCCATGTGGGGCTCCGTGGTGGGTGAGGAGCAAGGGTGACAAATCACAAAAAAAAACTAAATATGGATACTAAAACCCCCCCCCCCCCCTCAAACTGGAAAGAAAAGAAGAGCTGACTCTGATTCTGATTCGGAAATCCAAACTCAACAATGACCTAGATTCATAATGATTGAATCTAGTGTACCCGACCAACCCACTATGAAGCTATCCCGTTTTGCCATACAAAAAGGCATCATGGGGATTGCTGGCATGGTCAAGGATGTTAAAAAACTGCGGTCTGGCCATATTCTTGTGGAATGTGCGAGGAAGGCTCATGCCGACAATCTGCTACGTGCAAGCACGCTAGCAGGCGTCGCCATCAAAGCCTCTCCTCATCGCACGCTCAACTCTAGTAAGGGAGTGATCCATACTAGAGATCTGGACGATTGTGATGAGGATGAAATCGCACAAGAACTCAAAACCCAAGGTGTATTAAACGTTCAACGGATAGTGATTAAGAAGGATAACAAGTCCATAAAAACAGGGACGTACATCCTCATGTTTGATACACCGTTTCCGCCCAAGAATTTGAAAGTCGGATACCTCAGTGTTGTAGTGGATTTGTTCATACCAAATCCGCTCTGCTGTTTCCGATGCCAGAAATTCGGTCATGGTAAGGATTCAGATGGTAAGGATTCGGTGTTTCCGGTGCAGTCAGGATGGCACTGAGTGCCATGACCAGGCAAAATGTGTCAATTGCCTGGGTGACCATATGGCCTCATCCAAAGACTGTCCTGGTTGGATTAAGGAAAAAACAATTCAACGTGTAAAAACAGAGAATGGGCTGAGCTATCCGGCAGCTCGGAGGATGGTTGAAGGTAATACACCTTCACCAACCACCAGGAGCTATGCCGCGATAGTGAAGCCTTCAAACAGGTCAGTCGACTGCCAGACCGAGTTAACGTGGTTGACTGGAGAGAAGCCCAAGGCTGTACCCCCAGTCCATCACTCGACCGAGCCGACAAAGAAAACAACGTTGGTGCAAACGCCAGGGATTCCGAGTCCGAGTCCGCATAAAGAAACAAACCAACCATCAATCAATCCGAGCCCTACTAAATAGGCTACGGTTTTAAAACGTAAACCTAAAGTTGTTTCGGACAGAGTCCCGAAAGGGTCTCTGTCCCTAAGTAAAAACAGATTCGAGGCGCTGGAAGAAGTAGAGATGGCTGAGGCCTCGACTAGTCGAGACCGCAGTCTCTCCCCCAAACCTAAGGGGAGGGGGAGAACAACTGTCACTGCCCCAAAATGACAGTGAGAGGTGGTTCTCTGCTTCAGTGGAATTGTAGAGGTTTCAAGGGCAGCATTGAAGAGTTATCTCTTCTGTGCTGCAACCTCAACCCTCTTGCCATTTGCTTACAAGAAACTCACTTGAGAGCTTCTGAGAGTTGTAGACTTAAAGGCTAAATCAATTTTGACAAATCCGCACCGGATGGAGACTGGGCCGCTGGCGGCTCCTCCATCCTGGTTAGATGTGATATTGTATGTACGCCAGTGGCGTTAGACACAACACTACAGGCTGTAGCTGTTCGTCTGACGCTACATAAGACTATAACTCTCTGTTCCGTCTATGTTCCTCCGAGCTCCATTCTCACCTTACAAGAATTGGATGCTCTTGTGAGCCAGTTACCGTCCCCATATTTACTTATGGGTGACTTTAACGGCCACAACCCACTGTGGGGAGGGACCACTAGGAACCCAAAGGGCAAGAGGATTGAGGACCGTGTGGACGGTCATGCACTGTGTGTATTGAACGATGGTTCATGCACATATCTGCATCCCGCCTACGGAACATACTCTGCCATCGACCTTAGCATTGTTGAACCAGAGCTGGCGCTGGACTTTTCGTGGAGGGTCTGGAACGACCTCTGCAGGAGCGACCACTTCCCAATTATTCTTAATTGTGAAGGGGCATCTCCCGTAGAGCGAGAGAGGAGCTGGCGGCTGCGTCAAGCCGACTGGCCCTCCTTCCGGACCCTATGCCGCGAGGAGTTCACTCCAGACATCAGTGACATTGATTCCTTCACTGAAATGCTGAGGTGGATCGCAGATAAAACTGTTCCGAAGACTTCTGCAACTCCCAAGCGTCTGACGCCTCCATGGTTGGATGACAGCTGAAAAAAGCTCAGCGTAGATTCCACAGGAGACCGACTGCTGAAAATCAGGCGCTCTTTAGAATTCTGCGGGCTCGCGCTCGCAGAACAATCAAAGAAGCGCGGAGGCAGTGCTGGAGACGATTCATTTATGGCATTAACACGGGCACGCCATTGGGCAAAGTTTGGACGATGATCAGAAGAATCAAGCGAAGGGGAGATGATTGTTCAGTAGTCCAGCACTTGAAGCACAATGGCACCATTCTCACATCACTCAATGAAATAAGCGAATAATTGGCTCGCGCCTTTGCCAGAAATTCGTCTTTGGCAAGCTGCCTCCCGGGCTTTCTGGCCGTCAAGGAACGCCAAGAGCATAAGCTCTTGGACTTTTCCTCTGACGGCAAGGAGCACTACAACTCCCCATTCAGTATGGGGGAGTTGAGGTGTTCTCTAGAAAGCTCGCATGATACAGCAGTTGGACCTGATGGAATCCATTATCAATTCCTTAAGCATCTCCCCAAATCTGCACTGAGACTGTTGCTTCAACTCTTTAACAACATCTGGGAGTCGGGTGTCGTGTGCGCCTCTTGGCGGGAGGCGACAGTAATACCGATTCCCAAACCTGGCCTATAGCCCTCACAAGCTGCATCTGTAAAACCATGGAGCGTATGGTAAACAATCGCCTCGTCTGGCTACTGGAGTCAGGGCACCACTTGTCCGACCTCCAATGTGGCTTCAGACGAGGCCGCAGCACCCTCGACCATTTGGTTCGCATGGAGATCTTCATAAGAGATGCCTTCCTTAAGAAGGAGCACGTTGTGGCTGTCTTTTTCGATCTCGAAAAAGCCTATGACACAACGTGGCAGCATGGCATTATGGAGGATCTCCATGCGATCAGCCTTCGTGGCCACCTGCCAAATTTTATCAAGAATTTTCTGGCGCTCAGGCATTTTTGCGTCCGCGTCAAGACTACATATTCTAGTTTGCACTCGCAGGAATTGGGAGTACCCCAAGGCAGCATACTGGCAGTGACTCTTTTTGGAGTCAAGGTCAACGGTATTGCTGCCCCTGTTAAAAGGGGGGTCTCCTGTAGTCTTTCCGTGGACGATTTTGTTTTGTAGGTATGAATGTCATTGAGAGACAGCTTCAATTGTGTATAAATGGGATTCACCGATGGTCAGTTCTGAATGGATTCAGATTTTCCAAGGCCAAGTCAGTCTGCATGCACTTCTGCCAGTTGCGCAGAGTGTATGCAGAGCCAGAGCTGACCCTCGATGGGGATCCCATAAAAGTTGTCAAAGAAACCAAATTTCTGGGTCCCACTTTTGACACGAGGCTGTCTTTCGTGCCTCATATCAAGTACCTCAAAACGCGATGCCTGAAAGCGCTAGACGTTCTGAGGGTGTTGTCCAGTTCAGAGTGGGGAGCGGACAGAGATGTTCTGCTCGCCGTGTACCGAACCCTAGTTCGGTCACGGCTAGATTACGGCAGCATAGTATACGGCTCCGCAAGGAAGTCGTATATTGGGCTGCTGGACACGGTGCATCACCAGGGGCTGCGTCTGGCCATTGGCGCCTTTCGCACCTCTCCAGTTCAGAGCCTATACGTCGAAGCCAACGAACCATCACTTGACACCAGGAGAACCAAACTGGCCATGCAATATATTGCATTCGGCCCGTGGGGCTCCGGATGAAACCTCATTTGGAGCCTTTGTACTTGGATCTGGATGTATTACAGGATACCCAGGTCCCAGAACATCCCCCGTGGTCGTTGAGGAAGCCATCGGTCATCCTCCGACTCACGGAACTGAGGAAGTCTGGGACACATCCACTTGAGTATCAACGACTGTACGCAGAGATTCAAGGCCAGTTTGAAGACCACTTCTCCATGTATACCGATGGTTCCAAAGACCTAAGCCGGGCAGCTGCTGCGGGAGTTTGCCAGGGCAAGAAATTTGGCGTTCGCATGCCCGATCAGAGCTAGATTTTTACGGCGGAAGCCCGAGCACTCCTTCTCACGTTGGAACATCCACTTGTGTTGGGTGCCTGGCCATGCCGGCATCCAGGGAAACGAACGAGCTGATCGGGCTGCGAAGGAGGCTCTGAACTATGATGTTGAGCCGTGTCTGATATCCCCACTGACAGTCAAGCACAATTTTTATTAAACTGTGTTGATTTTATGGCACTGCGCCAACAATTTTACACTGCAAACAGCATGCATGACCTTTTTACCAAAGTTAAACAAGAAGACATTTTAGCTTTTTTGAGGGCAGCTGGTCTGTACCACCTCATATAGTTCATTAAAACAATTTTTATTAATTAATTCTGTCATCTATTTTATTTAATTATATGATTTTGGCCTTTTAAAAATTAATAAGTGTCTATTGACACCTAACTGATTGTATGCTTTTACATTATATGTAAAGGCGATGGCTGAATAAAAAACAAACAATTCTCGCCGTGAATATGGCCTATGCTGCCGACACGGCGTAAAGAAACCACCAATCAATCAATCAATCCAACACTGCACTTTGGCCCCGACTTCACCTAGACGAGTGGTTGGATTGGCCCAGTCCAATCAATCGACTGGTCACGCCTTGCCCTAGGATAGTAAGCAAATTCATAAAAACACAACAGACTACTGTGGAAAAATGGTTATTGCACAACCTGTGAACTAAAGCTATTCCTAGAAGGCAGTGGCTAATGGGTCAATCAAGTAATGACTGCAGATTTTTTTTGGCCTCATTATTTGAGTATACCGTCCTTGTATCCCTGGTGTGCATCTGATGGATACCGCAGCTCTGCACATCCCCTTGTAGGACTCCGTGGTGGGTGGGGATCAAGGACGACGAAAAATTAGTAAATAAATATGGCAAATAACTACCCCCCAAAAAAGAAAGGACAAATGGCTGACAACTCGGACTCCGAAAACGACGATCCCATTATGGAAAAAAATTGGCCGCGATTCATTGTGATCACTTTCACTGACTCGGCTGCCAAGCCCTCTTGCTTTGCCATTGATAAAGGCATCAAGGGGATAGCGGGCACCGTAAAAAGGTCATAAGAATGAAGTCTGGTGATTTTCTGGTTGAGTGCGCAAAGAAGGCCCAAGCCGACAACCTGCAACGTGCAAGCAGGTTGGCAGGTGTCGGCATAAAGGCCTCTCCTCACCGTACCCTCAACTCTAGTAGAGGAGTTATCCGAACTAGAGATCTAAGTGAGGTCGGTGAGGATGAGATCGCACTCGGGCAGGTTTCGGCATAAAGGCCTCTCCTCACCATACCCTCAACTCTAGTAGAGGAGTTATCCGAACTAGAGATCCGAGTGAGGTCGGTGAGGATGAGATCGCACTCGAGCTGAAACCACAAGGTGTACAAAACGTTCCAAGGATAACCATACGGAAAGAAGGTAAGGAAATAAAAACAAACACCTACATCCTCACGTTTAGTACACCAGTGCCGCCCCAGAAACTTAAAGTTGGTTACCTCAGTGTTGGCGTGGATGCTTTTTATCCTGAATCCTCTTCGCCGTTTCAAGTGCCAAAAGTACGGACACGGAAAGGATAACTGCAAACACGAGGTAACCTGCTTCCGATGCGGCCAGACGGGTCATGACAACACTGATTGTCAGAACCAGGCAAAATGTGCCAATTGCCTGGGTCCCCATATGGCCGTGTCGAAGGATTGTCCTGTTTGGATGAAAGAAAAACATATCCAGCGGGTTAAAACTGAAAACCGGATAAGCTACCCGGAGGCTTGGAAACAGGTGGAGGGGCTTACCCCTTCACTTGCCAAGAGCTATGCCGCGGTGGCAAAGCCCGTTACCAGGACAATCGATTGCCAGACCGATTTGACATGGCTGTTGGGAGAGAGGCCCATGGCCTGCTCACCGACCCAGAGTCCGAGTGTAAAGCCAATTGGAAAAAAATCAGAAATGAAGTCTGCCTCTGTTCAGACAGAGACGGCTTCAAGTTCTACACACACAAAAATTGAAAAAGGAAAAAAAGAAGTAACAAAGAAAAGCGCTTTAGTGCGCGAAGGACCACTATCGGGCCGTATGCCCAAGGGGGCAGCATCCTCCATCCCCACCGGAAATCAGTTTTCTGCACTGCAGGATATTGATATGGCCGAGGTCCCCCCGAGCCGCGGCCGTAGCGTGTCCCCCAAGGTGAAACTTGTGGGACGTGTCCCTGTCACGCCGCCAATATGACAGGCACACATATAATACAATGGAGCTGCCGAGGTTTTAGAGCAAACTTCAATGAAGTGCGATTGCTTTGTGAGAGGCTTGACCCTCTTGCCCTTTGCTTACAAGAAACCTATATAAAGACTACTGATCAGATTTCTTTAAAACACTACAATATGTATCACTCTTATGCACCGGATGGGGAACGAGCCCCTGGTGGCTCGTCCATTCTTGTGCGTGAAGATGTGATACACACCCCTATCACCTTAAATACAACTTTTCAAGCAATAGCCATTCGAATTAGTCTAGATAAAACCATTACAATATGCTCCATATATATCCCCCCTAACTCCATATTTTCAACACAAGATTTAGAAACTTTAACTGATCAGTTGCCTCCCCCCTACATTTTAATGGGGGACTTCAATGCACACAACCCCATGTGGGGTGGTGCAAACACAAACATCAAGGGCAGGGGAGTTGAGAATTTCCTGAGCAATCGTGCTTTAAGCTTTCTGAATGATGGGTCCCATACTTATGTTCATCCTGGGTATGGGAGGTGCTCTACAATCGACCTCACTATTTTGCAGCCGGGTCTCCTGCTGGACTTCTCATGGAGAGTCTGGAACGACCTTTGTGGAAGTGACCATTTCCCTATCGTGATTACGACTAAGGGACCAGCTCGGAACCTGAAGGAACCGAGCTGGCGGCTGAGCAAAGCCGACTGGTCACTGTTCCAGTCACTCGCCCGTGAGAGGTTCACGGGAGTAGCCCGCAATGATCCTGTTGCAATGAAAACATTCACAGAGATCTTGGGGTCGATTGCAGAGGAAACCATTCCTAAGACCTCAACATTTCCAAAACATATAACAAATCCTTGGTTTAATGTAACTTGTAAGAACGCTATCAATGAGCGGAAAAAGGCGCAACGTTTGGTCTTCCGGCGGCCTACCGCTGAGAACCACGTTCGTTTTAAAATTCTAAGGGCTCGGGCTCGCCAAATTATTAGGGAGGCGAGGAGGCTGTGTTGGAGACAATATGTCTCCAGCATAACCACTCGCACCCCACTTTCTAAAGTATGGACCATGATCCGGAAAATAAAACAAAAATACGCTGGCTCATCGGTCCAACACCTAAAACATAATAATACTCTTTTAACTTCCGTAACTGACATAGCCAACCTTCTTGCCAGTACTTTCTCCCAGAACTCATCTGTGCAAAACTGCCTTCCGGCCTTTGCACAGATGAAGTTGCACCTGGAAGGACAACCTATAAATTTCAAATCTAATAACACTGAGCACTACAATAGTTTTTTCACAATAGATGAATTAAAGCACGCTTTAAATCGATCGCATGACACTGCAATAGGTCCAGACAAAATACACTACCAATTTTTAAAACACCTCCCACCAGCACCAATAGAACTGCTTCTGCACCTTTTTAATAATATTTGGCGCACGGGAGACATCCCAACCTCCTGGCAAGAGGCCATCATTATTCCCATCCCCAAACCGGGGAAAGACCATAGCGAGCCCGGGAACTACCGCCCGATAGCGCTTACAAGTTGCATTTGTAAAACTTTCGAACGAATGATTAACGATCGCCTCGTCTGGATCCTGGAGTCGGAGCACCATCTGACCGACTTCCGGTGTGGTTTCAGGCGGGGGAGGAGTACCCTCGACCACTTGGTCCGATTGGAGTCATTCGTTCGAAATGCCTTCATAAACAAAGAACATGTCGTGTCCGTGTTTTTCGATCTCGAAAAGGCATACGACACGACATGGAAGTACGGCATCCTGAAGGATTTGTTCAATATGGGTTTTAGAGGGCGCTTGCCCATTTTCATTTCTAAATTTTTATCAAACCGGAACTTTAGAGTTCGGGTCAATGCTACCCTCTCTGATCCTTTTGATCAGGAGATGGGTGTACCTCAGGGTAGCATTCTATCTGTTAGCCTTTTTGGCATTAAAATTAACAATATAGTCAAATCCATTAAGAGTACTGTATCATGCAGTCTCTATGTAGATGACTTTTTAATATGTTATAAAGGTAAAAATATGAACACTTTAGAACGGCAGCTCCAATTAAATATACATAGCCTTTCCTCATGGGCAATGGAAAATGGTTTTAGATTCTCCAAACCGAAAACCGTTTGCATGCACTTTTGTCTTTTACGGACTTTGCACCATGAACCTAATTTAACAATTGGAAATGATCCCATAAAAGTCGTCAAAGAGAACAAGTTTTAGGAGTCATCTTTGACAACAAATTATCTTTTATCCCTCATATTAAGTATTTAAAGTCCAGATGCCTTAAGGGACTGGACATTTTAAAAGTTCTAGCCCACAGACAGTGGGGAGCAGATAGCACTGTTCTGCTCCAATTATATAGAACTTTAATACGTTCAAAATTGGACTATGGCTGTATTGTTTATGGTTCAGCCAGGAAATCATACATATCACAGTTAGATACTATACACCATCAAGGCCTTCAGCTGGCCCTGGGGGCGTTTAGAACCTCGCCCGTGCAGAGCCTTTATGTTGAAGGCTGAGAGCCTTCCCTTAAGAGTAGAAGGCTCAAACTGTCTATGCAATATGCAATAAAATTAAAGGGAAATATTTTAAACCCTGCATATAACTACATTTTTATGCCACCATGTGAACGCCTCTATGAATCAAGGCCGACATACATAAAGCCATTAGGACTCAGAATAAAGCCTCATTTGGAGGCCCTGAGGGAAAATCTACATAAGATAGCACCCTCACAATATTCAGATGTTCCTCCCTGGCAGCTGAGGAAACCAAACATCATCCTCCACCTGGCCATGTTGAAGAAATCTCAAATGCACCCACTTACATATCACGAAAGCTTTATCGATGTGCGAAGTGCTTTTAGCTCCCACCTAGCCGTTTACATGGATGGGTCAAAGACAGACAACAGAGTCTCTGCGGCAGCAATCGTCCACGGACGTGAATTAGGTACGCGTATTCCAGATCAGAGTTCTATCTTTACTGCTGAGGCACGAGCACTCCTACTCGCGTTAGAGTGCATCGAAACCTCAGCCAGTCATAAATTCCATCATTTTCACTGACTCTTTTTCCTGCCTTCAGGCTTTAAACAATAGGAAACTGGACCACCCAATACTACTTAAAGTACTCATTAAACTAAACTCTCTTTCAATAGCAAAATTTGACATTCACCTATGTTGGGTGCCTAGTCATGTGGGTATCCCAGGAAATGAGAGAGCAGATCAAGCGGCCACTCGAGCCCTGACTGCTCCTTTGGAACACTGTCATATTCCCCACTCTGATCTGAAACCTACCATTCAAAAATACATTAGGAACCTATGGCAGATCGAATGGGATGAACACCCAGACAACAAACTCCATAGAATTACCCCCTCCGTGAACGGACTACCGCAGAGTCGCCTGGAAGGGCGACACGACCAGGTTGTTTTAACAAGATGCCATATTGGCCACTCGTGGCTAACACACGTTTTTCTGCTCGGGGGGGAGCCTCCCCTTGAATGTATTGGATGTCAGTCCCCACTGACATTAAAACACATTTTATTAAACTGTGTGGATTTCATGGCCCTGCGCCACTGCAAACAACATGCAAGACCTTTTTACTAAAGTAAAACAAGAAAACATTTTAGCCTTTTTGAGGGCAGCTGGTTTGTACCAACTAATATAGGTTTTTAAACAAATTTCATCAGTGAATAATACTATCATTTAGACTTTTATTTAGCTATATGATTGTGAGTTTACAAAATTAATGAGTGTCCATTGACACAAAATTGATTGTATGCTTTTACATGTAAAAGCGATGGTTTGAACAAAAACAAACATTTCTCGCCGTGAATATGGCCTATGCTGCCGACACGGCGTAAAGGAACCACCAATCAAATCAAATCTGTACACAGGGCGCTCCACCCCTTCATCGTCAGCTTGCACCAAGATAGCCCCCATGCTGTAATCCGAAGCATCAGTGTACAGTTTATATGGCCGGTGCGGATCTGGGAACTGCAATACCACCGAATTCAAGAGTCGTTTTTTCAGCTCGGCCCACGCCCCCTGGCACTCACTATCCCAAATGAAATGTATATTTTTTCGAGTCAGGTTAGTCATTGGCGCTACAACATTGGCATAATTCACTATCAGTTGCCTATAGTAATTTGCACAACCGAGCAACCTCCTAACCTCTTTTTTGGACTTTGGTGGGGCCATCTCCCTAATGGCCTGCACCTTCTCGCGGTCTGCGTGTAGCTCTTCATTAGATACCACAAAACCCGACAAATTTAGTCGTTTCACCCCAAAGTGACAGTTTGTTTCCTTCAACACCAGACCCTTGTCTTGCAGTGCCTGCAAGATCAGTCGCACATGCTCCAGGTGTGACTCTTCATCGGGCGAGTATATCATGACATCGTCTAGATAGATCAAACAGAACTTTCCGAGATACTCTGCGAGAACGTTGTTCATCAGTCTCTGAAACACAGCTGGTGCATTGCACAGACCGAATTGCAATCGCTTAAATTGAAAGAGACCTCGGTGAGTAGCCACCGCGGTCTTTTCAATACTATCGGCAGCCATTGGCACCTGCCAATACCCTGACTTTAGATCAATCGATGAGAAAATCTTTGCGCCGTGTAATTGATCGAAAATTTCCTGAATTCTAGGGAGTGGATACGCATCCTTCAGGGTTACCTCATTTAACTTCCGATAATCAACGCAGAACCTGATGGACCCATCCTTCTTTGGCACGAGTGTCAAAGGACTGGCCCATGGGCTACAGCTTGGCTCGATAATATCGTCGGCCAGCATTTTCTCTATCTCCTCCTCCACGACATGACGTTTGGCCAGAGGAATACCGTACGCTTTCTGTCGGATAGGTCTTGCATCACCAGTATTGATGTGCATCTCAATCCCTTTCAATGTCCCCAATGGCTCCTCCTTCCCTGGAAACAACCTCGGGAAGCACTCTTTCCAATAGCCCATTTCTGAGACCATCCATTCCAACCGATGGTCAGTGTGACCTACATGGGCCCATGGGAGCTTCCGGCCGCCTAGCTGAACCTCCCGCGACTCATAATAAATCACCACATCGCAAGCCTCCATGGCATCGCTGCCTAGCAACACCTCATGCCCATGAAGGTCCTCAACTACATAGAAGTCGGCCTTCCTATCATAAATCGGCACCCTGGTGACTCCCAACGTAGGAATCACGTGCCCTGTGAGAGACCTCAGTCTCAACCCATCTCTTAATTGGGAAGCAACCACCTTTGCCCTAACCAAGTGCTCCCAGCACTTACGAGTAATAATCGATCTACTCGCTCCTGTATCGACCAGCATCACAAAACTTACCCCGCCAAGGTTGAGCTTGATACAAGGCCGGCGATCAGTCGCAACGATCAGTTTCCCTGGTCCTGATTGTTCCATGGCACTGATCGTCGGACCCCGGACCTTATGCAGGTGCCTAAGGACTTTTGCTGCCTCATCACGCTGTGGACAATCCATCACCCGGTGGTCACCCTCACAGAAGTAGTAGCCGTATGACCGGGGAGGTTCCCCTCAATTATGAAATCTACCCCCCCGACCCCAATCATTACGTCGTATCAGACTCCCGCCACGCTGGTTATAAACCCCTCTATCTCGCTGGTTGTACCCCAAGCCCTATTGCGCATTCCCAGAACAATTCTGCTGGCTGTTATAGCCACTACTCTGTTGGTTAGACCCATTGTTGTCAATGGTAGACCCGTTGTTCTGATAGTTCCCCCCACTATCTTGACCTCTCATAGTGGCAACTATCACATTCAAGAAAGTCTGCTGATTGAAGTCAGGCGATACCCCGTCCCCAGGAGCCCATGCACCGTGGTGCCCTGCACCTCTGGACACCTCATTTCTCTCATCCCTCCTATCAACATGCTTCCTCAGGCTCTTCAACTCACCCTGTACAGTCTTGAATGCCTACGTCACCTCCCCTAATTCGGCCCGAATTATCTCAGCAGCCTTCCCCATCTCAGAGCCCTTATCCCTCGCTGTATGGCTATGCCTAACAGCAGAGACATCCATGGCCTCCTCCTCATCGCTATCTCCCCCAATGCCCTCTCAGCATCTCTAGACACATACCCTCTGTCTTTACCAGAACTACAACCTCCTCTATAGTTGTCGGCTTCTGTCGACGGATGGCACACCTAACATCTGCATGACTCAGAGAATTGATAAAGGTCTTAATCAAGGTCTTAGTAGTGCTAGGGACCCGCAGATCATCTGGTTCCCATGCCCCAGCCACTGCATCCCAAAATCAGTGGCAATATGACACTTCCGACTCATGCTTGGTTTGGGTCATCTGTTTCACAGTGTCCTGTAGAAACTCTTCTTCGTCTGCAGTGAGTAAGGTTTCCATGACCTCCTTCTTCAGCACCTCCCATGGGGTATCATGCTGCCTCCTTTGGAGTGACCTCAGAACATCCCTTAACGAACCCTGGGAGTGAGTCAAGGCAAATGCCAAGATCACTGAATGATCAAATTTATCCCCACCATGCGCTCTGGCAGCTTCAATCCCATCCAACCATTTCCGTAAGGCCCCTTTCACAGACCCATCTGTTATCCCTACTAAGCCAGAAAATTCCCCAATTTTCAGACGGTACGTTTTTTCTGGTACCAGTGGTACAGATTGCTGCATCGCTATCTGGTACGATCCAAATAGATCTCTTAGGTATTGATCTGCATAGTCAGCCTCCTTGGCATCCATAGGTATTTGACCTGCTGCCATACGATCCCGCATCCATTTTGTTAGGATATTGACTCCCCTATCAATCAACAACAAACAAAAAATCCCCCTAAAAAATCCCGGTATCAACAATCAACACTGATTTATGCAACAAGCAATTGAGATAATCAACAACAACAACAACAAAAACAGTTTTATGTGAACAGTGACAGGTGTGAACCCTAATTTTGAACCACAGCCAAAATTACTACACTTCCGGTTCACAACCACAATTGGGATTTCAATCACAAAATGCCTGGCACCCAGCCAAGCACACTAAATTTTCAATTCAATGTAACAATCATGTGTTATGAGAAAAATTACAGAAGTTGGCTCAGTTACCAACTCCACACAAGTCAACACATGCAGTCAGTTAGACAATTTAGTCAAACATATGGGTCAACCAAGATGTACAAGGCAACCCCATGGGTGATCAACTCCTGTCTACCAGTCGGCTTGCTTCACACTAGCAGGACCACCAGGCCAAAATACAATGCCAATGAAAAAAACCCTATTATGGTTAACCCCCAACACCCTGCCAAATATAGCTACCCACAGCAGCCAGTTAACTGCAGCTGACTCACAACTCTCAAATGGTTGCAGCCAACCTACAACTACCCAACTTGTCCGCAGCAAACTGACAATTAAGCAACTGGTTGTGGCCAACCCACAATACAGATTTTCAGAAGCAAAATATGACCCCCAATCCACAATAATCAAATCCAAATAAGCAATTTTACCACTGTGACCCCACAAATAGCTGAATCCACACACAAAATAATCTAGCTCGAAATAATTGAACCTGGCTCCCAACAATACTAGCTGTAACCAGCAGACAATAACTCCAGTGAAATCCCAATCTATCCCAAAACTTCCTGTCACATATTCACATTACTGTCAGAATCACTAAGTTACCCCTTACAACCATTCTTCAGTCTTCTTCTGACTATATTCTGTCACAGAAATCTGTACCCATGGCAAACACAGTCGCCCATTTACCCCTGGTGGCCGTCTGTCATCCACATGCGATAGGTCCGCAGCTATACTGCCACATTTCCCATCATCCCCACAAAATGCCCTCAACATAAGTACACAAAAAAACATGTTAACCACCAACAACAAATCCCAACAGCAAATAACACAATTAAAATATCACAATATTGACACTGGACGCCTCCTCCTGAGTACCTGTTCGAATGAGAAAATATGCAGTACGTTGTCAACAATGCAAGCAACACCAAAAAACTCACCAGAATTGACAAAGCCGTCGTGGTCCACCACTGTTAACTAGCGGTATTTTACACACTAGAATCTTTATAGGAAATAGGACCCTAACTTCTGTGTGTGGAGGCCGGAAAGCACTAATGTATGATATTACTCAAGCAATGATCCGCTTACTGTATCTGCTTACTATATCTGCTTACTATATCTGCTTACTATATCTGTTCCAAGGAATATCAACCCAACAGAAATTAAGTGTGGTAAAGTCTAGTAGGGAGGGGTGGCTGGCTCCTCCTGCTGTGCTGTCTCCAGGTCATCTGCCTGCCACACCCCCTGCCCAGCTCTTTTATTCAGATGGAAAACATTCAAAATACAGGTACACAGTTGCTGGGAGTCTCCTCAGTCAGAGACAGTAACATGGCATTTCATTGGTTGAACTCCTCCAGTCAGTGGTGGGGGAGGCAGGGTGGGAGTGGGTGGACCCCACCACTCCCACCAGCCCCCTCCCCCATCTAGGTAAGGGGTGGGGGGGACAACCCACCCACCCCAAGTCAGATACATATTTTTCCATCAAGTTCACCAATTACACTTATATGGGAATATCAACCCTGTTTATATTTACATAACACCCGTGGTCACCAGTCCCTTAGATTGGGACAACTCCAAAATAGTAGGAGTTTCTACATGCCTTACTTTGAGAATTACATATTTTATCATCTTTAGTTCAGCAAACTGCCACCAGGTGGGGCAGGGAGGGCTCACCACACACACACACACTCCTCCTCCCACCTCCAGCCTGACACCTGGCTTTGGCAGGTCTTGCAAACACTCACACACACACAGCCCCCATGCATTGTCACCTGTGTGCTAACACTCCCTCAGATACTGGCATATCTGTAAGTCATACCATAACAATAACAGGCACACAGAACTTAATTCTTGACTTAATTATTATACCCATTCTGTGGCATTCTTCACAGACTATTTGTCAGGGTGAAGAAACCAGTCTGCATCAACTGTATATGCTGCCCTTTGTTTCAGCATTTACCTCCTTTCATACAATATATAATACCAACAAACTTCAATTCAGTAATACATGTAAATATACCAATACAGTAATAATTTTCCCAGAGTTCTTATCTCCAGTGGTTATATTTGATGTAGAACCTTAGAACAATCTGATATTAATTATCACTTCACTTAATATACATAATCTACCATGGTTTCACAACTTGGTTTGAATATTATGCATATGTATTTACCAACATGATAGATTGAATTAGGTATTATTATAAAACCTCTATAATAATACCTAATTCATGGTACTTATATAATTGGAATATTATTATAATGACTTTATAGAAATAACTGGATGATTTAAATATTATTAAAACAGTTTTCTTAATGCTTCACATATGAGTTTGATGAAAATAAAATATTTTAGAATTTATTTAAACTATTATTTATTTATGAACCAGACCTACACTCCGTCCCAAAAAGCCATGCCAGCACTGTGTGAGTAGAGGTAGGAAATAACCCCCCCTCACCCCCCAAAAAACAATCCATGAATAGATAAATAAAAGTACCCCACCACCTCAGCGATACAAAAAGAATCACCCCCCCTTCGCAGATACAAAAAGAACAAAACTAAACAAGAATTACCCCCCCCCCCTCTCAGAGATACAACTCCCCCCCCCCCCCAAACACAAGCCATGAATAGATAAATAAAAGTACCCCCCGGCTCCCTCCAAGTGACAGCATAGCGCTGAAACCGACGAAGGGCTGAAACCGCAACAGCCTTGAATAGACAATGATTATGATCAGATTCGAGTAAGGGAAGCCGGAGATGTATGTGGGAGAAAGAACAATTTATTTTGTCTGAACAAAGGTACAACGTGGGGATCAGTCCAGGGCGTCGATGTCGATGGGGACCTCCCGGTGTGGTGGTTTCAGCGGGTTCCCGTGCTCAGAGGTGTCCCTCGCTTCTGCGCTGCTTCTGCGCATGCGCGGATTTCGCATCAACTCGGGTCACCTGAGCCACTTATTGGCGCATGCGCACAGCCTACAAACTCGGGTCGAATAATCGAATACGCTTCTCCGCGCTCGGGTGGACAATTTTTTTTTTTTTTTAATAACCGATAAAAATACAGCAAAATAGGATTTAAAGTATTTTATGATGGCCCAGTTTACCTATATTTCCATTTAATTAATCTAAGTTATTCTTTTTATGCACATGGCACGTGTATTTGTCGACTCCACTCGCCGTGTTCTATTTGAATTTCTGACGACTCGGATGACCCGAGTCGCCCGGGTCGTGTTAATCGATTACGGCCCATTGATGCGAAAACTGCGCATGCGCAGAAGCAGCGCAGAAGCGAGGGACACCTCTGAACACGGGAACCCGCTGAAACCACCACACCGGATCGCCGATATCAACCAGTAAACAACCATAGCATAAAATTTGTCGGTACACGCCGTGCAAAACGTCAGTTTTATTCAAAATTGATAGAAATCCAGAACCCTAACCGTATCAATTTAATATAATCTTTTTGTTAAACATGTTTTCTAAGTGTATTCAAATCAGTTTGTTTCTAGGTGATGTGGTTTTAGAGATATTTAACTTTTTCTGTATGAAGATTTCTCAATGCCATTGACAATGCATTGAGTTTGCCGGTACGCCCAGTGCAAAACGTCAGTTTTATTCAAAATTGATAGAAATCCAGAACCCTAACCATATCAATTTAATATAATCTTTTTGTTAAACATGTTTGCTATTTGTGTTATGAGTGGTTTGTGCCTAGGTGGTGTGGTTTTAGAGATATTTCACTTGTTCTGTATGAAGATTGCTCATCCGCAAGTAAAATCACAATGATATGTGCCTTGAGCTGCGTTTACACGGGCGAGTTGAAACGCCCCAGCTGGAACCAGTTGCCTAGTTCGTTTTAAATGTGTCCGTGTAAACGCGGCACTGCGGCGTTTTAGGGCTTAACCGTTTCGGCTGGAACGTTCTGCGTATACCACCTAATCAGGTGGTCTACAGGAAACGTTTCAGCTGGTTCCCGGGCGGCGATAGTGTACAATAGCGGTGCTCGCCGGATACAGGCTCAGCTGTAACTTTACACTGGTGCCCAGCTGTGTTATGGACCGAATAGAACGAAATCTATTGAATGCGGTCATATGTAACAGAATTACATACTCAAATGATGAAATTTAATTAAATTAACCCTAAATTCCAAGTGATATTAACGTAGCAGCTACATCGGCGTCGAATCGACGAGTGTAAACAAAACAAATAGCAGTGCTCGCCGGCAACAGGGGGAGAATCCGCGCATGCGCAGAAGCCACGACACGTCTGAAAATACGATACCGTGTAAACGCGCCACGAGAACGTTTCAGGTAGAACGCTTTGTCTTGAATCGTTTTACTTTTGCCCGTGTAAACGCAGCTTTTGTTTACCTGAAAACGGAAGTAGCCTCGTTCTGGCGCAGTTAGGTTATGGGTCATTCTCTAAAGCTGTGTACCAGGAGCAGTCATCCACTTCAATCATCTCTTGTAAATTACTTATTGAATATTATCAACATGTTTTTATGGATATCTGTTTCATGTTGATATGAGAGATATTAAAGATAATATTGTGATGAAATATTTTATCTTAATGTATTAATTTGACTGAATTTCGAGAATTTGTATGGAAAATGGCAGACGGATTTGTGACATTGCTTCTACACGCTGTAAAAATATGGCACAGCGCATTAAATGTCCCACATTAGACTATCCAGAGATACTTGATTAATTTACCAGATATAATGTTTTCATGATGTTCATAAAATATTTGATCTATAAATGCACAAGTAGAAAATATGTGGAAATTACCAACTTCATCACCAATGTCACACATCGTTTCCAAATTTATCTGCCATTTGTTTACATCATGAACAACGACCTTAACAGCTGGATAGAACTATTTTTAGTGGTAAACATTCATCACACTACGTATGTATCTCATAGTAAAGAATATGGCCTATCCTGCCGACACGGCGTAAAGAAACCACCAATCAATCAATCAATCAATCATAGTAAAGGACCTTAAAGTGAATCTAGCATCTAAAAGCTTAATTTTGCATTGCAAAAATATTTTGAATTGTCGTTTCCAGTTCATGATGTGACGTTGCAATTTCCAATTTGCCAATTTTCCATAATATCATAAACAAGTAGGAACTATTTTGGCCCAGATTAGGTTGCCCGCACTGGCGGAAGGATATCAGTGCATACATTTCTGGTCATGTGATCGTATTTGGCATGAAACGACGAATTCATTCATTCGTTTCCAACCGGACGTATTTGTGACGCTGGTGATGTCAAAGCAAAACAACACACCCTACTGCTCTAAAGGTAAGCTTTTAGCTGGTAATTGTTGTCTAATATGTACTTCTATGTGACAGAGCATTTTTCCATGATGTTTTTCTCTATGTTTAACTGGCTATTAGTATTTTTTTTATGTATGTGCCCCGACAAGCATGTGTACAATCATGCCTATCCATGTTCTGAGTTTCGTGGTACATTTTTTATTTGCCCTGAAATTTGATTTCTTACCTCCACATAGTTTTTAATAAAGTAGAAACTTACCCTATGACTTTGTTTATGATACATGAGTGTGTTATTTCCACCCTCAAGAGAGATATATAATTTATATTTCATTCAAGAGGGAAAACATTGCCTTGCCATATCAATCGTAACAAGGAAGTCGAGATGTTGACTTCTTTGTTACGTAGTTGATCTGGAATTTTTTCTTTACACGGAAATTAGTTGCAATGATTACTTTCCTTGGTGTTAATCCAGTCAGAGAACATACTTGGTGAGGTCTTTATTTTTATATTATCACAAGTGAATTAAATGTAACACTATTTGATTTAAGAGAGAAAACATGCCCTAGTTATAGCCTTCATCATGTAGATGTCGAAAATGTGGGTTTCTTTGTGACGTGTTGATATGGATTTGTTTTCCTTCAAACTGAAAATGTCATTAATGGTAACTCATATGGCTGATCCGATTAGAACATACTTTATAATATAAGGGAGTTTAGTGTACTCATGAAAAAGCGATTGAGATGTGATAATATTTATTTCAAAGGAAAAACATGTCTTGCTCATATCCTTCGTCACATGGAAATAGAAAATGGCCACCTCTTTGTTACGTAGTCGATATGAGAGTGTCAGACTATTGTTCCACTTCTTTTTTTAATATTATGTAGTTTTGTATGTGTGTACTAATTTGCCTGGAGCACCAGCTGCTTTTAAAAGGACCAGCTATAGCTCGCTGGGACACTGCGCATACTCCGACAAATGCTCTCCAAGCACAACCTTGTTTGGCGGGAATCAAGGCCGGTCGAGTCGGGTGTGTGATCAAAATGATTCAAAATAATCTTTGTTCATGTCTCATATATTCATTGTTTTTCAACTTTTTGTTTTCAGAAACAAACTCATCATGCTGAGTCGACAGAGCAGCAGACTTGCTGCTAAATATCAACAGCCGGACGAGCCAGACCCACTACCTATTCTGCCCCCACAGAAAAAGAAGGTGAAAAAAAACAGCAGCTGAAGCTACACGTGACTGGAAAAAAAGAATGGAGAACAACACCCCTGAGAAATATGCTGATTATCAGGAGAAATGCAGGCAATCAAGCAAAGCCTATCGTCAGAGTTTGACAGAAGAAAGAAGAGCTATACAACGAGAACAAACAAAACTCAGGATGAGGGCCTTGCGTGAACGAAAGAAACTCGAACAGAAACACACAGAAAAGCCAATGAATACCCGGGCAGCTAAGGAGGAATAACGGGCAAAATGGAGGAAGCAGAAGCAAGAGTGGTGGGGAAACAAAACAGAAAGTCAAAAGAAACAGAAAAGACGGAGAATCAATGAAGCACGTCGTATCAAATACAAAGTGCAGAAATTAGCAGCCACAAGTAAATCAATCAAGTCAAGTCCACTTATGGTAACACCTCAGTCACATGATGTGGATATGTTTGATATCAAGGATTCCATAACTCCTGCTGCAAGAAGAATGGCTGTGTCAAGAACTAGACATATCCTGCCATCCAGCCCTAGCAGATTTGCGCGGAAACTGAGTGACTTGCTGTTGTCAGCAACTCCAAGGAAGACAGCACTTTTCTGCTTCAAACTAAAGCCTGGTGAGAATTCTCTGGAAGAAAAAGTAGGGAAACAAGTGCTGGAAAACTTAAGAAGCTTGTCCAAAGTGCGCTCAAAACCCACCCAACTCAGATGTAATGTATTGATGTCAGTCTGACTCAAATACCGTTCTCTTCGAAAAAACAGCAGTCTTCTTGGCGTACACAGAAAGACTGTGTCAAAAATGATAAATTCTAACATCCTGTCACCCAAGATGGTAAGGAAAACAAGGAAACTGCAGAAAGAAGTAGCTACCTTTTTTGATTCGGTTTCAAATCCTTTACCAGAAAAGAAGCTGGTTTCCAAGAAGACTGGGAAGTGTGCATCTACTTTGTCCATACCCCTGACAGAATTGCATGCAACGTTTCTTGAGGAGAGTAGCAAGAAGATCAGCTTTTCACACTTTGCTAAGTGTCGACCATCCAATGTTAAGCTCATGCAGCAGTGTACATTGAGGCAATGTTTATGTGAATATTGTGCAAATGTTAACCTCAAGCTTCGGGCTGTCAATGGGATTGCTACTAGAGTGAACAACAAAAGGTATTTTTTTGTTTAACAATCCCCACAGCATAAATAAACGTCAGCTACTGGGGATAATTCACTGGTTAAATTAATCGGTGTAAAGGATTAATTTATACTGTCAGTTCATACAGTAGAAATAAAAATGTATGTAAATGTATAATATTCAATGAAATGCATACCACTGATAGAAATTGAAATGTATATAATTGAAATGTATATAATATTCAATGAAATGCATACCACTGATGAAAATCTAAATATTCATATAATAAGACCATGTAATGTTTTCTGTTGTTTCAGTTCACCCGAAAGATGTTGGTGCGGAAGCATGGGACGATAGCAGAACTGATGACAGAGCTGAGAGCAGAATTCTCCTTCCTTGCTGGTCATCTATTCAGAGCTGACTGGCAGCATCGCCAGTTTGAAGCAATGAGGAAGAGGACACCCTTTCCACAAGCCACAGTCGGCATGGTGCTTGACTTTGCTGAAAACTTTACTTGCTCAAACCAGGATGAGGTCCAGGCAGCACACTGGTACCATGAGCAACTAACAGTTCATCCCATAGTCTCGTACTCTGCCTTCCCATTCTGCGAGGATACTGTGTCGGAGTCACTGGTGTTCATCAGTGATGACAGAAACCATGACTTCAATGCTGTCTTCCACTTCACCAAAGTCACCATAGACCATCTAAGGAAGACCCGGGGATTACAGCTGGACCACATCATCCAATGGACAGAGACCAGACGGGATGGCCGAATGAGTTAGAGCGTCCGTCTCCCGTGCTGGTAGATCGTGGGGTCGTGGGTTCGAGTCCCGGTCGAGTCAAACCAATGACTTTAAAATTGATACTTGTCGCTTCCTAGCCAGGCGCTCGGCATTATTAGGATAGGGCAAGGACTGGTGTGCTCAGTGTCAGGATAATGTGACTGAGTGGGATACCAGGTCATGGTGCCGGCGGCCTGGTTTCCCAGTGGGACAGCACTATAAAGTCGCCATGAGTGCGCACTGTCACAAGTCGGTACCCGTCCTGATATGACCTTAGATGTTGCTAGGACGTAAAACAACAACAAACAAACAAACAATCCAATGGACAGATGGCTGTGCAAGTCAGTACAAGTCCAAGGGTCCGTTTTCGGACATCTCCTGTTCTCTCACAGACTTTGGGTGTACCCTTGAGAGAAATTATTTTGGATCATGTCATGGCAAAGGGCCATCTGATGGTGAGAGGGCTGTAGTCAAACATCACACAACCACTGCTATCAAGGCAGGTTCCAGCATCATCAACAATGCTAAAGAACTATTTGATTATTGCCTAGCAAGTTCTTTGTACAAACAACCAGAAGATGACTGTAAGCATTTTTTTAGATCTTTCTTCTGGGTACCAAGTAGTGATATCTGGAGGGACCAGAACAGGCCAGTCAAAACACTGAAAGGAACCCGTTTCCGCCACTGGATAAAGTGTGTAGAACAGAATGTCATAATGACACGCCAACTGCCTTGCTTCTGCAACCCATGCCTGTCTGGGTTGGGACACTGCATGAACATGTCGATTGTTGGACTATGTGAAAGACAATCGTTGCAGACTGCAACACCTATCAGAGCTCCCCGTCAATCTGCAGCATCCATTAGAGCTGAGCCTGTACCAGTCGACACTGCTTTCTAAAATAAACTGAACCAGAAAAACCTGTGCTTAATTTTAAGTCTGTTTTTGCCAAATTTAGTTATTTTCTACCATTAATTTGGCTCCTTTTTGTTATTGAGCATTTGATCAAGACAGGAACAGACAGGACTTTTTGCTTGCATTGGTCATTGGTTTCCTAGAATGAACTTAACTGGAGAACCTATGTTTTAGTTTTAAATCTGTTTTTGAAAATCTTTATTATTTTATTATTTTATGTCAAATGTTTGATTATTTTATGTCAAATGCTATTAATTCGACTTTTTTGTTGTTGAGCATTTTATCAAGACATGAATAGGACTTCTTGCATTGTTCATTGTGTCTGTGTTGCTATCAGTGTTCTTTGAGTAATATAATAGATTTATTTGTGGTGTTTCTAGGATACATTTCATGCTTGCTTCCAACTTTGGTTTCTATGTGACATCAGTGATCACAATACATGATTCTGGAATAATTGTGTTCTATGTGTCACAATTCATTATATTCTGATCATGTGTGTTGCCCAACAAGTATATGTGTATATTATAATCAAAACAAGATAAAATATTTGCTCATTGTGTTCTGAGCAAAATTGAAAGGAGAAAAAATAAATGTGCTAGATTGGCCAAAATATAGTTGATCAAAAAACAATTCATACATAGTTATGTGAGTTCACTAACTCTTGTTCATCACAACACTTGGAATAAGCTATTACTACTTAAAATTTATGAATGTATTATGAGGGAAAAAATATTATTTGACAGATATGAGAACATAATTTTGATCACATTTCGATTTCCATGTTACGCGAGTGATGTTGTACAGACATTATGTTTACCCCCCTATAACTTGGAAATTTGAAGTTTGAATATCTTTTCTTTGACATTACCACAAACAGCACATATTTATCTTCACACATGTATGCAATTTGTATGTTTTTAACAATTTTGAATGTTGAGACCCTATGTCACACTTTTGGTACACAGCTTTAGAGAATGACCCTTCTGCCCATATATGGCCAAACCGTGGCATCGTGTATTCTTTATTGTTGCTGGTAGCCCAACGACGGCGCGGGAAGCCAGCCACGACTCTCCTGCCATCTTACCAGTGTTCCCCGAACTAGCAATAATTATAATGGCGCCCTCTGGTGGCAAACATCACTAACCACGAGTTGACCTGATGAGTTCGACTGACAGCAAGGTAAGTCAGAAACACACATTTGTAAATCAATCATACAAATGTAATCGCATACAACCATTATAGTGAAATCAGTAGTTTGTTATTACACAGGAATGAAATGGTGGCGATGTGGTGCGGTGAAAATGTGATTGCCCGTGTTCTATTATCGCCCAGCCAATGCACTCGCACGAGCTGACTGGGCGGCACTGGGTTCATTTGAGGACAGTCACATACATACATAGGCAGTGTCCGTCTGGACTTGACAGAAATAGGGCAGTGTGTGTTGACATGCGCATGATTAGTGCCTCATCGGTGCGTGGATGCTAACTAGGATTTATCCTGATACAACAATAGTCAGACAACACCACGAAACCCATTACGTGAACATGCTCTTGACTAGATCCCGTACTACCGTTGCCGACTGGGAGACTGGATCAGGGTCCAGACTCCAGGCAGCGCGAGGCGCCACTGCCACACACGAACAGTTAGCGAACTGCACATACGAATAGTTTATCTATGTCTGGGTAACTGTAAGTATCATGCTATCACAACTATGGTGGCGTCTTTGACTGCGCTAATTGCGGGACGTTATAAGTTAGCATAGCGCTTATAAGTCGGTTTCACGCTATCTAATATATTAATAAGTATCTTCTCAAAACCACGTGGAGAGAGACCAATCACATCTAGTAGTAGTATTAGTAAAACCTCCCTAACCGACCACCCCCACAGATCGACCACTCTCCTATATCGATCGCTTTATTTGGGACCCAACAATACCATTGTAACCATATAATGGCATATTCTAACTCCCTAAACTGACCCAGGTCGGTTGATTTAGAGAGGTTTTACTGTGGTGTTGATTTGCATTATCGATATTATCCAAATCTTGGAAATATGATACATCAGAATTATTAAAGTTGCATGGTCCGATGGCGTTTGAATTTTTATATTATTTTTTAGATAAATATATCAAATTGATCGTTATTACCTACTAATCATTAGTCCTGAGTAATTTTTAGGAAAAATGGATAGTTTTGAAGCAATTTGAGCTGAAAGAACCCAAAAATACTTTAGACAAGCTTGCCAAAAGTCCTCTAGCTATGACGCATATTGACATCTCGCGATGACCACGTGATGTTGGATGACCTAATTCAAATGTAGCCTGGTCTCCTGGTAGTTTCCACTGATGGTGCCGTTGTACCATCAGTTATTTGCTGCATGGTCTGATGAAGGATAATTTATTTGGTCAAAATTACAGACAATTGGTATTTCTCATTCCACTGCTCCTTGTCCTATCCTAATAATGCCAAACCCCAGGTGAGGTAGCAACAAGAATCAATTTTTAAGTCATTTAAGTCAATTTTTAAGTCATCCCATGACCTACCAAAAAGGGAAGTGGGCATTTGATGTATTTGGCCACCACTTCTACTTTATAGTTAGTTTGAATTCTGTTCTGCCAGCTATTTTTTATATTTACAGATGCACAAATACATCAATAATAAATCAATATGTGTACCCAATTTGATTAATTCTATCTTTGGAATTAACTATGGACTAGTTATTAATTATGTAAATTCAAGAACCACAATTAAATATGTATTATATTAAAAAAATAAACATTTGTTTGTTGTTGTTTTACGTCCTAGCAACATCTAAGATCATATCAGGATGGGTACCGACTTGTGACAGTGCACATTCATGGCGACTATATAGTGCTGCCCCACTGATAGACCAGGCCGCCAGCACCATGACCTGATATCCCACTCAGTCACATTATCCTGACACTGAGCCAACCAGCCCTTGCCCTATCCTAATAATGCCGAGCGCCAGGCTAGGAAGCAACAAGTATAAATTTTTAAGTCATTGGTTCGACTCGACCAGGGCTCGACCCCATGATCTACCAACACGGAAGACGGATGCTCTAACTCATTCGGCCATCCCGTCTGGTCTAAAAATATATATATATTATCAAATAATAAGTCGGGTTCGGGTAGCAGGAGCCGAAGCAGTTCGTGTCGGCGTAGAAGTAAGTGGTCCCTCAAGCGCTATACAGTCAGTTCAAAGGAAGTTAAGAAGTTCAATGCATATGAACTGATTGAAGCATCGTCTAAGTGGGTGTTAGACCTGCAGGGCCTTACTCTAATGGACTACAAAGTGTTCATACAGCATGTCAATTTCATAGCAAATAGGGCAAAAAGTGATGAATTCAAGGACACTGCTCACACGGAGTATGACGCTGGGATAAGAAAGCTAGCCGAAACACTTGGTTTCGCGGCTTTTGGTAAACTCCATAATGGGGAGAGTGTCCTCCACTATGGTGTTGCCAACACTCGTCAGCGTAGAACAAGCAAACAGGAGAGCTACCAGAAGTCGAACCAGAAACGAGATGGGAAACGCCCTTGCTTCAGGTGGAACCGTGAGAGTGGCTGTGACTTAGGGGAAGATAAATGTGGTTTCGGGCATTACTGGGGGAAGTGTTTTTCGCGTCTACATGGCCGCCACAGTTGCACCAAGGTGTGACGTGATAGTTCTCCCGCCGATGGCCCCGTTACAAGAATCCCTGAAGTGCAAGGATCGCCGTCATCGAACACTGAACACCGGCGCTTCTCAAGTGGTGCAGACATCGCCCCCCATAAAGGGACTCCATGTGGCTCTTACATTAAACGACTCGGTCAGCAGTGTATACCAGCCGACCCTGACTTGTCTGTTGTGAAGCCAAAAGTGTCTACAGACTGTCAGTATACTAATTATGAATTTAAAATTCCTGCTGTCGATAGTAAGGTTGTTACTGATGCCTCAGTTGTAGGCGCAAATGGTTGGCCAGAGGCTACCGCCCAGACTTTCTACCCTGTTCAACATGTCGCTTATGACTGTAATAATGATGTGGTTAATGGACTCTCGGTTTCAGAATCTGGGGAAGCTCATAGAGCTGAAGATACTGTACGTAATGTTGGTAACCATTCATATAGCGGAAGTGATGACGCTGGTAGTAAATTATTAGTCACCAATATGGTGTTTGAAGGTGAAACTTTCAATTGTAGTGGAACTACTCCGAGTAGGTGGATAAACCCACATAGTGAGCCTAATGGTACTCTAACGGTTAGTAATGTGTTTGAAGATGACTGCTATTACAGTGTAACTATACGTGATTATCCAGGCGGGCCCCAGTCTCAATTCTATATTTATCGCTCATGTGTTGCGGGCGAATGTGGCTGCCGTCATGATATTGAGGGCGTCACAGCTCAGCTTAAGCCGTGTCGGTTTTTCGTAGAACTGTTTCTTCGGGGGGACTGTGACCCTGATTGGCTATACATACTTTGGGGGGTCACCTTTGGATTCTACGCAATAAATCCTGAATGTAGTCTAGAATACGACACCAAGAAGGCTAAGTCACGGAGTATCCGTGATAATGAAGCTATTACAGAACGTCTACTAGCTGAGCTTGATCAAGATATCCTCATACATGCTCCAGACAAACCTGCATGCTCTCACAGTCTTTTTTGTGTTCCAAAGGGGGACGGCAGAGTAAGGACAATAGTAGATTGTAGTAAGGCGAATCTGTTAACACTTGTGTTCAGGACGTCTGTGGGAAGTTTAGTTATAACAGTGTTGATACTGTCATAGAATTGATGGAGGCTGATGATTTGATGTCAATCGTGGACATCAAGGATGCTTATAGGGCGGTATCTATTCACCCGACTAACCGTAAAAGACAGGGTTTAATCTGGGATCTTGGGGGCGAGATAACCTATCTTCTTGACACCCGCCTTTGCATGGGCCTCTCCTCTAGTCCTTTCATTTTTCAAAAAATCTCCGACATGGTAGTCATATGTGCTATGAGACAGGGGGTCGGTAGAGTGGTTAATTATCTCGATGATTATTGCGTACTACGTAGAACAATCAAAGAGGCCACCCATGCTCAGCTCTCTGTTATAGCTATTCTTCAGAGGCTTGGGTTTTTCATAAATTTTAAGAAGTTAACTCCTCCAAGCACAAAAGTAAGGTTCCTCGGTATTATTATAGATTCTTGTAAATTAGAATTAACCCTTCCAGAAGACAAGATGGTTAAACTGATATCGACCCTATCATCTCTATTTGATCGTAAGAAGGCTACTCGGAGGCAGCTCGAGCAGCTCGCTGGGCTGCTCTCCCACTGCTCAAAAGTGGTCAGAGGGGGTCGGACTTTTTGTAGAAGGCTATATGATCTGATAGGGACAGTCCAAAAGCGCTACTACAAGATAAGATTGAACGCTGGAGTCAGGGAGGACATTGCTTGGTGGTTAGGCTTTGCGAGAATCTTTAATGGTAGGGCTATGATATTGGGGAAGTTCGCCCCCACTTACTCAGTCTATTGCGATGCTTCCAAATGGGGCTTCGGCGCGATGCACGGCCATGACTGGCTGGCCGGTTCATTTTGTGGCCAGGATCGTGATTCCTTAAGTCATTATCTCGGGCACCATTATGTCGGACCGGACCCCCGTGTAGATGAGGCTCATATTAACATTCAGGAGATGTTTGCTGTCTATGCAGCAACACTCAGATGGGCCGGTTCTTGGGCCAATTCTTCTATATTGTTTATTACTGACAGTATGACAGTACTTTCAGCCCTATGTACGGGCAGATCAAAATCAAAAGAAATAATGTTTTATGTTCGCCGCCTGTTTTGGTTAGCAGTGCAAAACAATTTCACCTATTCGGCTGCATATATTAGCAGCGGTGAGAATCGGGCTTGTGATAGCCTAAGTAGATTGAATGATGACACTAGTGCTGTGAGTCTGAGAGAGATAGACAACAGCGCGACCGTCTGTTGCTCTTTTATTTTTTATAAAAAAAATTCTTCTTACAGGACAGCAGTTGATGAAGGAGCAAAGGAGGTTCCAAGAGGGTGTTCAAGAAGTATCTGGAATTCATCGCGGAATTTTCAGATTCTCATTCTCCTTTTCCTTGTCCTTCTTCCCAGGCTGCATTATACGCAACTTGGCTAGCTAGAACAAAATGATTCGCCTGAGCTTAATTATAATGACAATCGTGTTCCATCTGGGGACGGAGGTTCTGAACCTATGACTTATGAAATTTATGAACGAACATTGAAGACCTTTGTCCGGGAGGCTGGGCTTAACCCGGTTGATTTTTCTTCTCACTCGGTCCGGCGAGGGGGTTGCACTTTTTTGTCCATGTGTGGCGCAACCATTGAAGAACTAAAGGCCAGGGGTGATTGGGCCTCGGAGACAGTCTTCACCTATTTACGCACCCATCTCTCTGAGCGAATTGTCCTCTATATTCGGGTTGCGTCCACCCTTTCCTCTACAACTTTCGACACTTCTGGGTTGGGGGGGCTCACCGTAGGTGAGTCTTGGCATTTTTCTGTGCCAGAGGCAAGTAAAACTCTCTCAACCCAGTCGTGTCTATTGTTGTCTTTCCCTAGCCACTATTTATTTGAGGTATAAGAATTATACGAATATAAATTTGCGGAGGAATAGTTAAGCGTTCCTTATTAATCTGATTATTATATTACTTCGATGTTTACCCGATTTATTATTATTATTTATTACTATTCTATTTCGAATCCCTTTCCCCTCCCGTTCCGGCATTCCGGCTGGATGATCCTGGCCCTCGTCCGCCGCGTCACGGGTGATCAGACTGCCTGTAGCCCACAGTCCTTTCTGATTTTTTAATATTTTTTATTACTACGGTATAGGCATTTTTCTGTGCCAGAGGCAAGTAAAACTCTCTCAACCCAGTCATGTCTATTGTTCTTTCCCTAGCCACTATTTATATTGAATGATATTATATTGAACAGCCAATGTATACGGTCAAAACTACACACAAAAATATAACCACAATAAATAATATAACATCTACGACATGTAAGACAACTTAAACAAAGCATTTATGAAAACAAAAGAAATGCACTCAGTTAGCTTAATGTGTCGTTTCTTTATATTTGCAAGTGTTGTGTTAATTCTTTGTTTGACCTTAACTGTGTGTCATTATTTTTGTACTGTTATTCTAGTATGTCATTTGCCTGATTATCAACTGTATTGTTTCCAAATTATAATATACATAACTATTACATCACTCTTATTCAGATGTGTAATGATTATTTAATACAAACTTCATTGCAGTCACTGTATCCAACCGTAAGACTGCCGCACAGTTTTGCAACATTACCTGACGAAACAAAACATCATGATTTGACAATTTTGTTTAAAGTTGCACAATCCAATGCAACTATAACATTTTAAAATAAGACAGTGTATTTGTAACACATATCAGTATATTTTGGTAGCACACTCAGGTTACTCTAACAAAATTGTTGCAAATTTGCTGTCAAATATGTCAAATAAAGTTGAGTTAATTGTTTTGGTTTTGAAAAGTTGATGATTCATGGGACTATGAAGCTTTAATAAAGCATTCTTCAACTTGTTACTTTGTTGTAATTACTGAAATGGTCTAGTCTTCTGTCTAGACATTAATGATGGAACATCAAGATTTTGGCAACATTTTTAAAGTTGCACAGTCTAATATAACCATAACATTCCCAAATCCAAATGTCACAATCGACATACAACATTTTGGTGTGCAGTCTTTGATCTTTTCTTTATTTTATATTTAAAAGTTGCCATCAGTGTGCACTGTCACAAGTCGGTACCCATCCTGATATGACCTTAGATGTTGCTAGGACATAAAACAACAAACAAATATATATTTAATATAATACATATTTAATTGTATTTCTTGAATTTACATCATTAATAACTAGCCCATAGCAGAGAGCGTGTATATAAACAGATGAGAGGGACAACTCCCATACTAGAGCATGTAACAGCTGCCGACTGTGGCGCTCCAAGTGGTGGTTGTTGAACAGCTTAAGCATATGGGCAAACCTCAAGGCATTTTCAATGGCAGTGAGCAATCTTCATACAGAAAACATTAAATATCTCTAAAACTACAACACCTAGAAACAAACTGATTGGAATACACATAGAAAACATGTTTACCAACGAGATTATATTAAATTGATATGGTTAGGCTTCTGGATTTCTATTAATTTTGAATAAAACTGACGTTTTTCACGACGCGTACGGCAAACTCAAGGCATTGTCAATGGCCTTGAGCAGTCTTCGTACAGAAAAAGTGAAATATCTCTAAAACTACACTACATAGAAACAAACTGTTTGGAACACATATAGAAAACATATTTAACAATGAGACTATATTAAATTTACATGGCTAGGGTTCTGAATTTCTATTAATTTTGAATAAAATACACGTTTTGCACTACACGTACGGCAAACTCAAGGCATTGTCAATGGCGTGAGCAATCTTCATACAGAAAACGTTAAATATCTCTAAAACTACACCACATAGAAACAAACCGCTTGGAAGACATATAGAAAACATGTTTACCAAAAGTATTATATTAAATTGATAAGGTTAGGCTTCTGGATTTCTATTAATTTTGAATAAAAACAAATGTTTTGCATTGAGCGTACCGGCAAACTCATGGCTTGTTCAACACTAACCGCCAGGAACGCCACTGTAGCCTGTGTTACCGTTTTTCGCGGGAGTTGTCCCTCTCATCTGTTTATATACACGCTCTCTGCCCATAGTTAATTCCAATGATAGAATTAATCAAATTGGGTGCATATATTGATTTATTATTGATGTATTTGTGCATCTGTAGATATAAGAAATAGCTGGCAGAACAGAATTCAAACTAACTATAAAGTAGAAGTGGTGGCCAAATGCATTGAACGCCCACTTCTCTTTTTGGTAGGTCATGGGATGACTTAAATTACTTTAAAATTGACTTAGAAATTGACGTAAATGACTTAAAAATTGATTCTTGTTGCTACCTAACCTGGGGTTTGGCATTATTAGGATTGGAAAAGGAGCAATACCAATTGTCTGTAATTGAAAATCCCCCTCCTTAATCAACTGATGTACACCCCCCCCCCCCCCCCCCTGAACAAACACAAAGGAAAACCCCAAAATACCGAGGGTACCATAAGATTTTCAGTTCATCTGAGTTGGAAACATATGATCAAATGTAAGTATATGCTTTGGCATTAAAAAGAAATTATGCTTTATAAGACAATGCAACTTTAAAACGGTTCAGGCTATGGTGCCATCAAACTTCCAGTAGGACATCCTGGAACCTGACTAGGTTACATATGGTACTTGGAATGAGAGCTTGGCTAATGAGGCCACGAGATTGACCTAATTGCTTAATGAGTGTTCCTGCAACCCATGCCTGTCAAATATTGGAAATGGATAGAGAATTGGCAGTTTTGCTGTAAATCTTGTCAGAATATCTACCTTGCTAGTCCAGTGACTTTGCTTTTGTTGTGTTACTGCGCGAGAATATGATGATAGCTGATAGATAGAATATGTGCATTACATATCTCATTACGGTATTCTTAACCTCCAAGGACAGGTCGCTCGCCCTGCCCTTTTTAAATTAGCAGTGCGCTAGTAGGCCTATATTGACATTTATTTCTGAAACTCTTGATCTGAAAACTGTTTGAGATTGCACATTTGCGTGCATTTGCGCCTTCATCTCTAACTGTGGTGCGAACACATAACGTATATGTGAGAGTAATGTTGACATATTTAGCACAACATCTGTCTGGATACTTAGTGTAGTGCCACCTGAATGTTTACATCCTGGTGAGTAGAGGCTGACCTAATAAACCACTTCTACTGAGTTGCTTGTTGGAGTCACATATCAACACATGGTGCCAGGAGTAAAAAGCTGATAATAATGGCAGATCACAAGCTACAACCACCAGGATATCTTAAGCTGAAAGAGGAGAATGTGGCAGATCATTGGGAAAAGTGGAGGAAGCAACTCAACTGGTATTTTGTGGCAGCAGGGGTGCCAGAGGATGCAGATAAAAGGAGGGTTGCAATGCTACTCACCTATGGTGGCCCAGATGCGATGGAAGTCTTTGAAACATTTGAATATCAAAAGGAATATGGAACAAATGTTTGGGAATATAGAGGGGGTAAGGGTATACATGGACAATGTACTAGTGTGGGGGTCAACAGAAGAGGAGCATGATCACAGGCTGGCGGAGGTGAAGGCCAGAATTCAGAAATATGGCCTGCTCATGAATTGGAAGAAATGTGAGCTGAAGAAGAATGAGGTGGTGTTCATTGGGGAGCACCTGAGTGGAGATGGGGTACGTCCCTCAAGTGACTGAATCGGAGCAATACTAGAGATGGAGAGGCCTAAGAAGTTACTGGGGAAGAGTGTAGTGTGGCAGTGGCAGGCAGCACACGAAAAGGAGTGGCAGGAGATCTAGTACATTCTGTCCACCATGTCTGTACTAGCATTCTTCGATCCAGTATTAGAGACCAAAGTATCGACAGATGCATCAAAGGATGGGCTGGGGGGCTGTGCTCCTCCAGCTGCATGATAAGGGATGGAAGCCTGTGGCATATGGGGCCAGAGGGTTGACTGAGTGTGAGAAAAGATATGCGCAGATTGAGAAGGAGTGCCTGGGCATCGCATACGGGTGTGAGAAGTTCCACCATTACATCTTTGGGTTTGTGATTCTAGAGACAGATCACAAACCCCTCATTGCACTTAGCCAGAAGGCACTCATTGACATGACACCGCAACTCCAAAGGCTGATGCTGAAGCTGCAGAGATACAGCTACATCATGGAGTGGACACCTGGCAGGTTACTGTACCTTGCGCACACGCTGTCGAGAGCAGTTGGCAGTGTAGAAGTAAAAAGTGAGATCTGTGAGGAAATAGAGGCACATGTCCTAGCAGTGTATGAGGGCCTTCCTGCTACGAATCAACAGCTGCAGAAGATTGCAGAGGAGACAGCAAAAGATGAGGTGCTCCTCGCTGTTCTGAGATGCATCACAGGGAGGTGGAGAGCAGGTGTGTGCATGGCATATGCACACTATTAAGACAAACTATATGTGGTAAAGGGGGTCATTCTGAAAGGTAACCGAATAGTCATACCCAGGAGCATGAGGAAGGAGATGCTGGAAAGACTCCATGTTGGGCATCTGGGAATAGAAAAGCAGAAGCGTATGGCTCGAGATTGCTTGCACTGGCCCAACATAAACAAGGACATTGAAGGGGCTGTGCAAGAGTGTGGAGTGTGTCAGCGGTACCGCCCTGCACAACCCAAGGAGAGCTACCAGCACCTGGAGGAGCATGGCGCTGGACCTGTTTCACTGGGGTGGAAAGGACTATGTGATCTGTGTGGATTACTGGTCCAACTATCCAACTATCCAGAGATCGCACTCTTGACACACACTAGCTCGGAACAAGTGATAATACATGTCAAGAGCATGTTTGTGAGGCATGGGATACCACAAGTAGTCATGAGTGACAACGGGCCTCAGTTTGCATCGAGTGCATTTAGACGATTCGCCCAGAAGTACGAGTTTGAGCATCTGACGAGCAGTCCAGGATACCCCCAATCAAATGGGCAGGCTGAGCGTGCTGTGGGAATCATTAAGGGTCTTCTCAACAGAACCTGGGAGGATTGAGGCGATATCTACCTCGCCCTTCTTCAGTACAGGAAGGCTCCCAGAGAGTTGGGTAAGTCCCCGGCTCAATTGCTGATGGGCAGGAAACCTAGGAGCCAGCTACCTGGTATGACAATGGGGAAGTCCGAGGACAAGAGAGAGTGTGGAGATAGTAAACGAATGGAGATGAGAAGCAAACAAAAGGAACGATATGATCAAACAGTGAAAGACTTGCCACCACTGGCAGATATGAGGTGGTGCGAGTGAGAGAGAAGCATTGGGACAGAAGAGCAGTAGTGCTAGAGGAGGTGAGACCAAGGTCATACCGAGTCAGAACGGAGGATGGCGGGGAGTACATCCGAAACAGGAGGCATCTCCTTCAAGTCAAAGAACCCTACCTACCTGAGTATGAGCATCAGGAGGAGGACACAGGAACAGGAGGAATTGGAGAAGAGCCGGAAGAACCACCCACTCCAAGTGCAGCAAAGGTAGCTGCCCCTGCAGGGAACACAGTGAGGGGTGAAACCCTTCCTCTGTGCCGATCGACCAGAGTATCCTGACCAGTGATCAGGATGGATCTATAATAAGACACTAGACGACCATGTTGAACAACTTAACATTGACCACACATGTAGGTGTGTGTATACATATAGATACCTAGCTATCTAATAACCATAACAGACACTATATGCTACTATACTATCATAATACTCTTTATGGAGTGGGAGAGTAACTGTATGTGTGTGTGTGAAGGGGGAAGATGTCTGGATACTTAGTGTAGTGCCACCTGAATGTTTACATCCTGGTGAGTAGAGAGAGGTTGACCTAATAAACCACTTCTACTGACTTGCGGTGAAGACTGCTATTGATATAGGATCAAGTTAATTAATTGTTCTACCATTTTATCCAGTTCGATAATGGATAGTTCGACAAATAAGGATACTAGCGACGATGGACACGATATATTGGGCTTACTACACAAGAAGGTATGGATTTTATTGATCAGTACTTAGATATAGAATTTTCTAAAGTATTAATGTGTTTAAATATATAATTCTCTGAACCTGTTTTCTATTTATCCCCCATCTTCACAAACCCACCCATCACTCACAATTACAACAGCAGTTCCACCATTCCCTTCAACATCTAATTTTCATCCATCCATTTCCTTTCATATACGTGCCCCATTTCCTTTCATATACGTGCTTTCACTCACAACACATCCTCACACTCACATTCATATTCACACTCACACACACTCACATACCCTCACACTCACACTCCACTCTCACATTGCATTTCCCCAGCCTCATGTTCTTTGCCAAACTCCAGTCATTGCATCTCCATTTGACCCTTTTGGCATGGGGAAATTATAAAACTTGTTTGTAAAAAGAAAGAAGAAAAAAGGCGACCCCTCCCCCCGCTCAGATTAAATGAACTAATGTTATCACCTAATTGCAACATTTGCCTGATCTCTGCTTATTTACATCGACAGACGGAGGAAGTGTCACACACGTTTGACCTTCTACCTGGTGAACTCCAGATGGACGGCCTTGACATTCTCCAGGGTCTCGTTACTTCTACCGTTAGGAAGATTACCATGGGGAAGTAAGTTCCAAACAATCAGACATGAATTGTGCAGAAGGAGGTGCCACTGTGCTCGTTATGTTGTTTGTTCTCACCAAATGTCCGAAAACCTACATGTTATTCCACATGCTTTCTCTGAAAGAGTATTCTACTGCCACTACCAACTTCTAAGTCAATTGTAGCGGAAAGTGTTATCAAATAATACTGAGGTCAGCACAGGATGTGGAGGACATACCATTTCCCTTAGTTAGATCATCATGCTGTTGGTCGCGATGTGACAAAGACTGCTTTAATTACTTGACTGCCGCTCTCCACTTAGTTCTCTCCTGTGAGAGTGATGTCCATGAGTCGGTCTTAATGTCTCTCAGCTTCAGGTTTCTCTTGATGGTATCCTTGAACCGGAGACGAGGGCGCCCTCTCTTTCTGTAACCAGAAGACAGCTGAGAGTAGAGGATCTGCTTTGGTAGCCTGTCTGATGACATCCTCATGACGTGTCCAGTCCACCGGAGATTCTTTTTGATCAGAAGATCTTCCATAGAGGGCAGCCCGTCCGTTCGAGTATTTCCTTATTTGTCACTTTGTCCTTCCAGGTTAGCCTCATGATTGAGCGCAGATGTCGCATCATGAAGGCATGCAGCTTTTTCACCTGTCATCTGAACACTGTCAATACCATTTATCTTAGTTAGATATATATTATTATATCAGACTGTTAGATATATATATTATAATATCAGACTGTTATGGGATGTAAAGGGAGCACGCCACCCCTCCTTTTTCACTACCATCCCACGATTGTTCAGTAGAAAGAAGGTTTGCATTAAGTACCTACTATACCATACAAGTCATATATACTTAATATAATGTATTTTTACACTTTCAAGAGTGTCCAGCGTCAGATTCATCCCCGTTCAAAAAGAAAAGAAGACATCAATTCCTCCCCGAACAAACTGCCAAGAAAATACAGCAGAGAACCCGGGTAAGAACGCCACCACGTTCATACTAGTGTCACTAGTATTTAAACGATGGTTTCTTTCAGTTTAATTCCAGGTAGCACGCCTATAGTGGATGGTTCAACACTATATATCATGCAGCATGTACAGAATCCTGGTCACATCACCGATAATGTGGGGAGTTGTTTTTACAAATGAAGGGAACATGCCTGGAGTGTGACTTGAATCCACTGCTGCCATTCCGGTGCTAGCGTCCTAACCAGTAGCATATATAGGCTCTCTGATGGAATTAACCTATCATTTAAAGTATCAACGCCTAACTGTGTATGCGTCCTTTCATCTGGGGAGGTCAGTGCACCTTACCACAGGTGTATTAAAAGTTATCAACCATCCACTTCGTAAAAATACTTGGTGAACCTAATTTTCAGGTGTAATTATATACATGTGTATATATGGGCTTCTGACGGAAGTATATTTGACGCGTTTTTGACATTGATATGGATTCCCGTGGCCTGAGAGCCTGAAACTTGATATTAGAACGGTAAGACATTTATTAACTAACTAACTTTCAAACTGGAGTCATTCTAACAAGCAGAAGTAACAGAAAAATGCTAAAAAGTGATGATCAAACCAGCCATTCTGTTATCAGGTTTATCAGACTACACAGGTAATGTGTTATCAATGCCATTTATCTGTTTAATAAAATGCATTACGTCAACATATAAGCCAGACATATTTAACATATATCCGATAGCCATTATTACATAGCCGAATGTGTATGTTATACTATTTTACTACAAAGCGCTATGCAACCCATCAAAGATAAATCAGTGGTGCCACCTACACTTACGGCTCCGCTTTGGAGCAGAGAATACTGGTATATTACTATTAGTTATTACTAACGTTCCATAGAGTGGTGACAATTTTGTTCTGATACAACTACACTCGGTGCAGACATCAAAGAAGAGCCTAACGACAATGGAGATGGAGAATACATTCGTCCTGACGTCATCCATGACGCAGACGGACCAGAATGCATCACACTCCTTCAGAACGGATCGGAAGACAAATCCTCCCAGGACACGGCCGCCCGGACATCACCCCCACACCAGCCCTCATCCCAGCCGGCGCCCCTGGGCAACCCCGGCACTCTTGAAAACCCGGCCACCCAGAGAAATGCCTCGAGTCCCGGAAACGCCGATACTCCTGGGAGCCCTGCCGTCGGGTCTGAATCGGAGAGCCGGGTGAATGAGCTCGACGAGCTATCAGCGTCTCCCCTCGTGGATCATGTGAAGACCGAGGAGGAGGGTGAGTGTAGAACAGCCAGCCATTCCGATTCTCAGACCCTGGTTCCGCTGTTCCACCCAATCATTCAGTGAAAGCGCATATTTTTCGACAAAATTCAGAATATTTAGTTCAGTTGTTGATTTACTCACATTACATATGATGGTTTTTGAACATAGAAATTATGCATATTGGAATGTATTTAGTAGATTTCTATGACTTAGTCATTCTTCAAATTGGTTATGTAAATATTCCAGAAGTAGAGATTATTAAATGTATAATAAGGTTATTTTATTTGGTTTTCTGTGTGGGCGTGCATGTGTCAGTATAATGTGCATGAAAGAATTTGAAATGAAACTAATGATGACATGGTTATACGATAAGGACTATTATGATCACCATGCAATCTATTACCCCCCACCCCCAACCCCTTAAATGAAAGGTTTGCAGGTCTGTGAGTGTCTGCAGTGATAGGCAATGGCGATGCCCAATTCTTTTCTAGATGAAGCCATAACAGAAATTCTTATTATCGAGGGGAATTGACACTCCAGGGTTATGCGACACCTATTGTTTATAAGGCTATAACTAGTAAATTCGTATGACTAATGGACAACAACACTCCAGGGTTCGGCGACTCTAAATGTGCTGCATATGACTACTAACCAAGCAGACATTATCGCCAATGTGGTAATCAGCGTTGGCAGTGTGTAGCTGGCGCCGTCTGATGGGTGATAGAAGCAGTGTGGCCACCAGGTGACCATGATGTGTGCTTCAATGATAAGCGTCACGTTTATATTTTAACTTCTAAGCGAAGATTTTAGGGTTGGGCTAGGTTATTTAGCTTTGATTCATGTATGATTAAATTAATGAATAACTCATCGTAAATACACCCTGCATCCAACCCGTCGATCCCAACCCGGAAACGAGAAAAAGCCCCTCCACCCCACAAACTCTCGTTTTTCCTGATACTCGAAGTTTTCTGTGATAAAGTATACACACCAATAGGCTTAAAGCTGCATAGTCCGATGAAGCATCAAATTTTCAAAACCAAAATAATTATATAGATTTGACTCTACATATCTAACTTAGAGATTGATGCACATATGAAGTATTTATTGCCATATAGAAGGGAACACTGAGACAATTTGATAGAACCTGTTACTGTTGAAGCCTATGGTGTCAGAGTTTTGGCGTGCTTGCCAAAACTAAGTGTGCATGTTTGAATTTCAAATATCTCGAAACTTATCCATTTAAAATCAAAGTTACTTTAACCTGAAATAAGGTAGATTATTACAATCAATTTATTATATTTATCTCAGAAAAATGAACAAAACGGAAAACCATCGGACTATGCAACTTTAAAGTCGGCGGGTATACCTTGCCGGGAAACAAACAAACTCGGAATAGTTGTAATTTGTGCCAGAGGGTGGTACATGCTTAGTACTGAACTTTTCCACTTGGTGTAGAGTGACCTAGATTGGTCATGTCACAGCTGTTGTTGTGAAAATGGTTGGGTGAGTGGAGAGAAGGGAGAGTAAAACTGATGTATTTTCAATTTTAGTTCAAAGAGGAAATATATTTGCTTTAATGTAAAATATATGTTAGTAAAATTACATTGCATAGAAACACATACAGATGAAAAAATGTTGTTGTTGAATGTAAAGAGGTTTTGGACCGTATGGGGTTTGAACCCAAAAGACCAAACAACTTCAGATTACAAGTTCAACACCTTAACCATTAGCCCACAGAGACCACACATAATTATTTGGGATAGTTCAGGCTATTTGTGTATAAGACGTCATATGTACAAGGTGTATGTATGTATGTTTTGCACGCATCCATTTGAAATTTGTCAATTACACTATATAAAAGGACAATTTTTTGTTGTTATTGAATGTTAAAAGGAGTGAACCATATGGAGTGAGATATGTGCATTTGAAAGTTTTTGACTTTCAGATCTTTTGTATTAGCTACTGCAGTAGGCATTCCATGCTGGCCAGATCAACCGGGCCGGAGCATTAATAGTTTGATGGGATCCGCCGCAAATACACAGGTTTCCGGTTTTAATGCTATGATGGCAGCAGCCGTTCCGGTTGTGCCTATGCGTTATCGTTTGGACGGAACCATAGCAAATGCTCCGGGTTCTGCGCTTCATGTTATAATGGCAGCAGCTATATTCTATGATCCAGCAGGACCTGAGCGTTAATGGCTTGACGGGATCTGCCGCAAATGCACAGATTTCCAGGTTTAAAGTTATGATGCCAGTGACTGTTCTGGTCATGCGTTATCGGTTGGAAGGGATCCATCGCAAATGTGCCAGGTTCTGGGCTTAACGCTATGACGGCAGCAGCCGTTCCGCAGTGTATGCGCCAGGGGGGATCGCAGAACATGCAATTCGTCATAGGTGAGTGTAGAAACTTACATGGTGCTATGACCTAGGCCGTCCTCCGCCACATACACTGTGGAACAGCGCATTTGCGATGGATCCCGTCCAAACGATAACGCATAGGCATGACCAGAACGGCTGCTGCCATCATAGTATTAAACCCAGAAACCTGCACAATTGTGGTGGATCCCGTCAAACCATTAATGCTCAGGCCCAGCTGAATCATAGAATGTGCAGTTCGTCATAGGTGAGTGTAGAAACTGATATGGTTCTACTACCCCGGGCCTATATATATATATATCTTACCTCGATACTAAGTTTTAGAACTTTGTGAGGTGTTTTGTCACTTTAATGGGTGTTTTAGATTTAGAACACCTATAGAACAAAGAGAACACTATTTTTCCTTTGTTCTACAAGCCGCCCGTTGCCGAATGGAGAGCGATGATGGCTGGAGGCACATTACGTTGGGATTTTTCCTCAGTTTCTTTTATGGATTCGCATTAGAAATTATCCTGGGTTTCTTTTATGGACTCCCCACACTTTTTTAAGCGTACCTCCGAGTTTCGTAGCATCTTCTCCAATTTGCTGGCGCAGAAGCCACAGGGGGGGAGAAGTGTATGGAACAGAGAATGTGGGAGGTTACCGATATACTGGTCCTACCCCTCGTTTGGTTTTGGTTTCGATACCATATACCTACGACAATACACATTAGGTTATCCCGCCTGTATTGGAACGGTGTAAATACGTTATCCAATGCCACTAGATGCTCAATTTTGGTTTTTGGTTTTTGCCAAAAACCTGTTGTGACATTTAGAATGAATTCCGGTTTATAGTAACTTTCTTTCGATTGTTACAGATTACTGATGGCTACAAAGCGGAGTAAGCCGGGGGCTGCAGCAGCAGCGGCAGCAAGACAACCGGAGGAGTACGACTCGTCTCCAGGGGTGACGGTCCCGCCGTCGCCAGAGGTTGGTGCGCAGGTCATGTCAGAACCGGATGTTGACATGGACGTTGACATCTTGACCTCAGTCCCTGTGGATTGGGAAGCCCGCATGGCTACCCTCTTGGAGGCGAAGCTGGAGGAGTTTCGCCCTTCTAGGCCTCAGGACAGGTCTCTGCCTCCACAGGAGGAGAGTGACTGGGAAGACGTTACGCAGGACGACTTTCCGGGGGAAGCCTCATCCCCAGAACCACCACCTGAAGAAAAAGAGGAAGCAAAAGAAGGCTGTGAGCTCATCTGGGGATGAGTTCACACAGGCGCGCAAGAAAGTGGTGAAAAAGAAAAAGACAAAGAAACACCATACAAAGTCGAAGAAGAAGAAAAAGAAGAAGGACTCTTCGTCTGATTCCTCGTCCGACTCATCGACAATAGAGTCGGATTCCGAGACAGAGCGTGCAGGTGTGTATGCAAAGATAGGAGGAAAAGTCAGGAAGAAGTGTGCGACTTTAAAAGCAAAGAAGGTGTTGAGAGAAACCATCAAAGGGCATTTTAACACCTTCAAGCCTGCCGAAGTGATTACCAAGCTCGGTGAGAAGTTGACTGGGATCAAAGGGATCCCAGACTCAGTAGTGAAGGAGATGGACAGGGATGTCCACCTCAATGAGGAGCGCAAGAAGTTTGAAGCGGTATTACACACCGTCCATAAGTCTGTTTTGGGAGCCTTAACAGCCATTGTGCCGGTCGTCAACCAGATGCAGACTCAAAACAAGTTTTCGTCTCTTGCAAGAACCATGGACATGGGAATAGCTATGCTAACGGCAGCTAGTAATTTTGTGTCATACAGGTGTTTTGAGAACGTGTTTAAGGCTGTATGTACTGACGCGGGTAAAGAAGTGGCCCACTCTAAGAAGGTGGTAGACAATGATGGCAAAGAGTATATATACTCCGCCAGAGACAGTGAAAGGCAAACCACTGGACAAGTCCAAGATGTTTGGAGGTCAGCTCCAGTACCTCTTTAAGGAGGTCGAAACTGGGTCCAAGTGTGGCAAGCATATGGACAAGAAAAAGCCCACGGATGCCACTACACGTATCCGATGAGGCTGTGTGGATTTTCGCACGAGGCGGATCGGCAGAGGGGGTTGGTCCAGCCCACTTACGGCTTCCAGCCGAGAGGCTGCGGGCAGTGCCTGTCGTCAGGGTGGAACGACGGAGGCAGGCCGTTCAAGAGGGAGTACAACCCCGGCAAGCCATTCCCCCGACCAGGGAACAAGTAGAGGTGGCAACGCAAACCTCTGTGGCCACAAACACCCCTCTCACATCTGAGGCCACGCAAACAACAGTAAGCTTTTTTAAGGCTGGAAATGTTTAAAATTTTGTACAAGAATGGCAAATGATTACTGATAACTTGAATACTTTAAGTATTGTTGATGGGGTACATATTCCCTTCACTCAAATACCAGTACAGGAAAAGATTCCGTTCCCTTATCGGTTTGATAGAATCGAAAGACAGGCACTGACTAAACAAGTAGATAAATTCTGTAAGAAAGGTATTATACAGAAAGTAAAACATAAAGAAGGAGAATTTATTTCAAATATTTTTTCCCGCCCGAAACCCAATGGGGAGGTTCGGATGATTTTGGATCTAACAAGGCTAAACAAAATGGTTGAATACAAGCATTTTAAGATGTTTTCGCTTGAAACGGAACAAGACTTGGTGACACAAGGATCGTGGCTGGCTAGTGTAGATCTACAAGATGCTTATTACACTATCCCTATTTATGAAGCAGATAGGAAATATTTAAGATTTCTTTGGGATGAACAACTTTTTGAATTTACTTGTATGCCATAGCCCGGACTAAAGGAAATTTTGAAAGAAAGATATCTATTTCACAAGAGGGTTTAGAGGATATTGAGAGGTGGTTTAAACATATAAACACTTCCCCAAATCCGATCCATATGGGTGAACCAAACACGATAGTGACGACAGATGCGTCATTAGAAGGATGGGGTGCCCATCGTGATAGTTTAGCAACAGGAGGTCCATTTTATTTGGGGTTATGTAGTTTGATCCGCATACCAAAGTGTCAGGTCAGAATTCTGACAGACAATACCACCGCAATGGCTTACATTCATAACATGGGAGGGACTAAGTCCAAGCCCTGTAATAAAATAGCAAAGTTAATTTGGAATTGGGCGCAAGACCATGATGTTTGGCTAACAGTAGCACATATCCCAGGTAGTCAGAACACATTGGCAGATAGCAAAAGTTGACATTTCCATGATCATTTAGAATGGTCGTTGAGTGATAGGATTTTAAAAGAAATTTGTCAAAACTGGGGTCGACCAGAGGCAGACTTATTTGCGTCAAGAAAGAACTATAAATTAGATAAATATGTCTCTTGGCATCCAGAGCCCAAAGCTTGGCAAGTGGATGCTTTTTCACTGATTTGGGGAAATAAATGTTATTACATTTTCCCACCATTCAGCATTATCAGCCGATTGGCCAGGAAGATCAGAATGGATTGGGCACACACAAATTTGATAGTGCCCGATTGGGCCACACAGCCATGGCTAGCAGCAGTAGCATTGGGAGCAATAGACTGCCTCCAATTCCCAAGATCACCCGGCAATCTAGCGCATCAAGGTCCGCTGACCATTCACGGAGATGTGTCAACAACACCTCTCCTGGCATTCCTTTTCTAAATAAACATTTAGAACAGTTTGGCCTGGATAGGATTACCCAACAAAGACTGGTCTCCCATGCATGGAGGACAGGAACAGTAAAACTATATGCTAGTTATTTAAGAAAAATGGGGGTTCATTGCTTAATATAAAAGGTTAAACCTTTAAACCCTACAATAGCCCAAGTAGCTAGATTCTTAAGGATGTTGGAAGATGAAGGATTAGGTTATGGGGCTATTAATGCAGCAAGATATGCATTTTCAATTGTCCTACCAAGGGTAGAGGGCCAAACAGTGGGAAAACACCAGGTTATCCACTGGTTCTTAAGGTCGGTGTATGAATGGAATCCTCCAAAGACCAAATATAGTCGGTTTTGGGATGTTTCTGTAGTATTTAAATTATTTAAACGATGGCCTAGTATCAATCATTTAAATGTTAAGCAGCTAGGATTTAAGTTGGCAGTACTATTACTGCTAGTTACAGGACAGAGAGGACAAACTATTGTAGTGTTATCTCTGGATGGACTGGAGATAGATAGAAAGGAGGCTACATTTGATTTGACACAGTTGTTGAAATCAAACCGCACAAGAGAGACTCTGGCAAGATGGACCATTAGAGTCCTGAAGGCAGCAGGAGTGTATACGGGACGCTACGCTTCCCATTAAACACGAGCCATGGTCTCCAAAGCATGACTGCTAGGGATCTCAGTGAAGAGAATCCTGGCACATGCAGGCTGGAAGACTGCTAGATCGTTTGCAAAACATTACAACAAATGGCTAGAAAAGTCTATCGGCCTTGCCAAACGCGAGAATGTGAGAAAAATGAACATTAATGTGGCTTTTTAAAAATTTAATAATGAAGGATAAAAATGAAGTTACGTAAAAGTCTCCCTAGCCTGAGGCTAGCCAGAGGCTTAGTACCGAGGTAAAATAGTATAGATGATGGATAACTGTTGTTTTCCCGAGGTATAAGCCACGGATAGATGTGGACTAGGGCCCGCCCACCACACCCAACCACGTCTATTATGTTGCTTGTTCCAAGAGGAAAACATTATAGTATCCATTGAATTAAAATCATTTTTATCCTGAATAAGTAGGTAAAGATTGCTGGACCCGGATGTGCTTCCTTCTCCCTAGCCCACGTCTATCCGAGGCTTATACCTCGCGAAAACAACAGTTATCCATCATCTATACCAAGGTAAGGTTCGTATAACTATACTATATATTAGTATTGGCAGATCAATATATACATTTTTTGGTCCATGTAGTGAAGGCAACAACCCAACAACAAAAGGGCGAGTACAGTATTTATTTTACAAACGCTCGTTGCATGACTGTCTTTGGGCTGGGCAAGGCGCGCCCTACCAAGTTACAATGTTTAGTCAATGAGTCAAATACATATAGCTAATAATAAAAATAAAAAAACACAGGCAGAGCAGGGGAGGGAGGCGAGTGGTTCCGGTGACGTCCAAGGCAGAAGTGGGTCCACCGATTCCAGAACCCCAGAGAAGGAGAGGAGGAGGGGGGGCGGAGGTGCCACCTAGCGGATTCGAACCCACCGGAATCAATGATTTGATACCATCCGAGAACACCAGGGGGAGGCACTGCACTTCACCTACACCGGCATATCGAGGATATACGCGTGAGTAGTGAAGGCAGCAACCCAACAACAAAAGGGCGAGTACAGTATTTATTTGACAAACGCTCATTGCATGACTGTCTTTGGGCTGGGCAAGGCACCAAGGACCCGTCCACCCAGCCACTAAGTTGTCGCGAGGGCCGTCGCGACATGCATATCAGCCAAAATATGCTCGGACAAGGGCAAGCAGATGTATTTGAAAACTGTGTCCGAAGCCCAATCCCCCCTGGTTTTGATCTCCTCCAAAGAAGACCCCTGCATGGCCAAAAAAGTACAGCCACCTCTACATAAAGAATGGCATGAATAATGCTCAGGATTGAGACCAGCAAGTGCTGCAAAATACTTAATGGAGAACTGTAAAGCCTCGTACGATAATGCGGACAAAATTCCATCCGAAGACGGTACCAAAAATGCTGGTGCGTCATCAGACGCCGGCGACTCTACAAAGTGCTTAGATAACCAGTGAACAGCGCACAAATCAATGTTCGCAACTTTTGCGATAGGCAATAACAGTTCCCGCTGGTGGAACTGGATAGTTCTTGACTTTCTGACCGTTACAATGACCCCCCCCCCCCCCCCCCCCCCAGTCATAGAATTTAAAATCTCCTCGCAAAAGCATAGAATCGGAAGCTGTAATCTGACGTTTTCTTAATAACCCACGGAATCCCGTCAAAAGCGCCGCTCTGGTGGCAGTATGACCGGGGGAGGATGAAAAATAGGAAAAAATAGTTATTAACTCTTTTGGCAATATAGGAGCAGCTGTTTTAACTGCGCACCCTAGTTTACGCTTGGCTCCCCCGAGGACAGTTTTAATAATGTATGACTGAAAATCAATTGCCTCTACTCCCTCAGCCTTTAAAACTCGTCAATGAACCGCATGTAGGTGCGTACTTCCGTGCTATGCGTCAAGATGGAACTAGGTGCGTAGTACTGCTGTTGCAAAAGCCTCATGTCGTGGTGCGAGCCTAGAAATTAATCAGTGTTAAGAATGATGCAAGTAAGTTCAATCGGCAAACAAATGACTGCAACAGAGTCTGTTTGCCGCGTCTGCCGACCTCAGACGTGCCCTAGCTGCGCTATCCGACCAGCTGCTTAACGCGTCTGTAACGGCGTTGCTTTTGCCGACAATATGTCGAAATTATATGTGCAGGAAGCCCAGAATAATTGCTTAACCCAGTTCATTATTATTTTATTCTTCGACTTGCCCGAATTTAGGGCTGCCTGGACTACCTTACTGTCGGTAACGAAAATAATCGATCGATCTTGCCAGCCGGCTTGCCAGCGAGCTGAACTTGCCATAATCGCCCACATCTCCATTATATTAATGTGTGCGTCTGCGCACGCGTCACAAGATGCTGAAAAGTGATGACCTAACTCTAATGCCAATTCGACAGAGTCGAGGTCACTGAACGCACCCACTGTCCAATCCTCAAGGTAAAGTGAACCAAACCCAAAATTCTATGCGTCCGTATACACTGAAAACACAGAGGAGTGCTTATCCAACATCTTTGCATAACCATTGAACTGATCTGTGAACGTTAACCACCAAAGTATCTCCTCCCGGAAGAGGGTCGTCAAACCTAGGCGGTAGTAAGGACGTTTTAACGCCCCTATGGCGTCATATATTCTACCACAAAAAGACCGCCCTCCACGCACCACTGTGGCGCAGTGTGCCAACCGACCTCCGAGAGACTCCAATTGGCGCCTCGTCGCTTTACGCATATGCAAGAAAGGTTCGAGATGTGCTTTAATTTTCTGAATTTTATCTGACGGTAAGCGCAATTGCAAGGCTACCGTATCAACTTCTATGCCTAGAAAGCGTGTACATTGAGATGGCAATTTTAATTTTGAAAGATTCACGAAGAAGCCTAAGTGGCGCAAAACTGCCATAATTATAGCCTGGTTTGTAAGACATGCTTCCTCAGTTGCACCAAGGATAGCAAAATCGTCTAAATAATTAATCACCGATTTTACCCCCCGTCGCGTTGCACAACGGACGATAAAGTCACCAATTTGTGTAAAAATGTATGGGCTCGAAGAAAGGCCCAATACACATACGATTGTCTACAAACATCTGCAAGCCATTCGCCAGATTAAAACAAAATCCCTGTCTAGGACGGTCGATATAGGATGTATAGCAATCGACCGGTACGCATTTCTAATGTCTTTGATAGCAATGTAATTGCCTTTGGCCATTTGACTGACTAACGAATCGAGCCCCTTATAGGAAAAAGTATGTGCTACTTCACTAACATAATTATTTACAAAATTTTCATAGGGCTTAGAACAGTCGACCACCAACCTGTATCCTGAGCTTGACTTAGGGACACAAAACACATTATGGATGCAGTCCGGGCGACGCGTAACCGGACTGATATAACCCGACTGCAACTCCTGCAACAGCTTGTTCTGAATAAATTAATTCTTCTCTGAACTTAATTTAAATGAGGACGGAGCTGAATACTGACTGGAACAATTAATATTGATAACGTGGAAACCAAAAATAATACCGTGTAAAATATAAGACCAGTTCCAGTCCAAAGCACCTCTGAAAACATAATTCACAAAACAGACGGCATGGTTTTAACTGTGTTGAACATTCTGCAATAAAATGAACGCAGGCACACTGACATGTATTACAAAGAGCTGATATTTTAAATGTTTTAATATTGTCACTATGTGAACTGTCCGTAGCAGAAAGTTCTAAGTAAGCCCCACAGTCGGTGATTGTTAGCCAGTCGGCCGATGGTAGAAAGCAACCAGGTGGAACTAGGTCATTACTAGACATATGAGTAATCGGAACATCACGCGCAGTCATGAGTGCAGTAGCGGGCAACTCAAAAATAGCCTGGCCAGCAATGGCTGCAACTCCCACCGGAAAGTCTTGAATATTTGACACAACTAGAGAAACTTCAGTGACCTGGTCGCTAACTATAGGGCAGTCCCCAAATGATTCCACTAGTACCTCAGCAAAACAATTGGCTGGCGTGTAGCCAGACCGGCGGTCAACTGAAGCTGCGAATCATTCTTTTTTACACGATAATGATTTATGAGAAGTAGAGCCACATTTTGAACACCAATGGCCGTACGTGCAGTCCGCAGACGTAGCAGGGCAGCCGGCGTCCTTATTGTACGCGTAGCATGGGCGTTTACTGTCCTTTGTATAGGCGTTCGCCCCGTCGACTGAACCCCCCCCCCCCCGGCATTGTCTTTACGGGTTCGAATATTCTCGAACGCGTAATGATACAATGCATGCTCTGCTGCTCCAGCGCCGAAAGCATCGAATCCGTCCTTCAACGCGTCTTTTCTCACAGAATTATCATAACTGACATGAGCCGAATACACCCTATCTGCGCGAGCTTTACTCGATATATAGGCAATGTGTTGAATTACGCGCCTGCAGTCGTCCAACGACGCGTCTTCAAAGTCCAAAATCCACCGACAATTTGCTTCAATCAATTCGTGTGGGTTCAATTTTGCGACGCTTTTGTGGTCTTTTGTATGGTGTTTCAGCGACCACTTACTTTTCAATCCGCGTTCGCAGCTTGGGGTTCGGTCACTGGACGAGCCCGATGACGAACGTGTTCGCCGGCGATGGCGCCTCCTTGTCTTCGATTTCGGTCTTGAACGGCTCTCCTTGTCTGTCAACTCTAAATTATGCACCTCCTCCTCCAACTGCCTGGTTTTTGGTGTCATGGTCGCCAAACGTTTGCGCCGTTCCAATAGACGCAGCCTTTCTTTTAATACGCGTTCCTCATCGCTGAACGCTCCGTCCTCAAACAACACAGCCGGTCCTGGCTGAATCTTCTCGCCCGTCTTACGCTCTACCTTTACTGCCTTTTCTTTCTCGGCCATATCCGCACCAGCACGAGTAGAACGAGTAGAATGTGACTCACTGCGTTTACACTTTGCGTTCACCGGTTTTGGATGTGCCATCCCACAAGGCCCACAGTACGGGTCAGGCATGTGGCAGAATGATACGGTAATGAAACGGCTCAGCCGTCGACGAAATTACTGACGAAATGACCTGGTTCCAACTCAGTCTAACCAAATAACATGTATGTGCACTTCAATATTACTAGCATATCACAATATCAGCTGTTACACACGTCCTGTCAAGTCAGTCACCTTGGCTGATAATACTTGGTAACTCCGTCAGTTTATAACTCACCGTCAGTTTATAACTACTAGTGCATATATAAAAAGTATGATGCCCTCGCAACGCATTCATTTTATATATGACTAGTATATACATGATACATATGATATACACATGGTATATATATATACACACATACACAATCTCACACCTTGTATATATGACGTTGTATATACAAATAGGCTGAACTGAGACAAGTAACTATGTGTGGTCTCTGGGGCTTGTGGTTAAGGTGTTGAACTTGTAATCTGAAGTTGTTTGGTGTTGTGGGTTCAAACCCCATGTAGCTCACTGCTTTTTACATTCAACAAAAAAAAAAGGTTTTTCCTTCTATATGTGTTTCTGATTGAATTATGCAATGTATGTACATAAATACATACATACATACATACGTACATACATACATACATACATACATACATACATACATACATACATACATACATACATACATACATACATACATACATACATACATTCATACATTCATACACTCATACATTCATACATACATCTATCTTGTATATATATGACGTCGTATATACAAATAACCTGAACTGAGACACCCAATTATATGTGGCCTGGTGGTTACGGTGTTCAACTTGTAATTTGAAGTTGTTTGGTGGTGTGGGTTCAAACCCCATACACTCCAAAACGTTTTTACATTCAGCAACAAAAATATGTTTTCCTTCTATATGGGTTTCTGATTGAATTATGCAATGTAATAACATATATTTTACATTAAAGCAAATATATTTCCTGATTGAACTACTGTAAAGAAAATTTAAAATACCCCAGTTTTACTCTCCCTTATCTCCACTCACCCATCCATTTTCAAAACAACAGCTGCAGGCCCAGCCTCAGACCCCCCCCACCCCCCCACCCTGACCTCAGCACTGACCCACTTCTCACCCAGCCTCAGACCCCCACTGACCTCAGCACTCGCCCTGGCCCAGTTCAGGTGCAGTGAGTCTACAACTCTCCCCCCACATATCTGGTTATATAAACATAAAAACTAAGGAGAGTTGTGCTTGGAGAGCATTTGTCGGAGTGCAGTTCCTGTCACCACGAGGTATACTGGGCCACTTTAAAGTTGCATATCCTGATGGTTTTGAGCTTCTGTCATTTTATGAGGTAAATATATTAGGTTGGTCGTTATGATCTACCTTACGAAGTAACATTGATTTAAAATGACAAACTTGGGATGCTTGTTAAAAATGACACCCATAAAACTCACCAGTAACATGCTCTATTAAATTCACTTAGTATGCCATTCTATGTAACAACAAATATTTGATAAGTGCACCAGTATTTAAGTTGAATAATTACAGAGCTGTCAACCATTAAAATAGTGTGAATTACTAACGAATTACTAACACAGTGCTAATTACAAGGAAAGTGCACAAAGGCATAGCCCTAAGCACTAAGACCAACATGAATACTGCAAATGATGCATTACTTGGATAATAAGGAAGAAATCCGAACAAAAGACAGAATCGGTCGGAGAACGAGTGGGAGCGGACGGAGAACGAGCGGCGGGTATAAATATATCACGGAAATGCTGCTTTGGACTATTTAAACTCACCTTTATGACTTGTGATGTGGCAAACTGACAACACTGATCGCAATATTGCATTATCGGAAAATGTCAACTTATAGAAACTGAGCAAATCCAGTATATTCTGTCAAGTTTTGCAGTTCAGTAGTAGTAGTTCTCTATTATCACTCACTGACCTGAAAAACTGGTTTCCCAGCCAATACATGCAACAGACAGGTATCTATTGAAAGACAGTGTTAGCAGTGTGTGTTCAATGTGAATTAGTCGGCTAGTCTCGAAGTGAACTTGAGATTCAAGATGGCAAACTGAGTGGACATGGTGTGAACTCGACTCCTGACTGTGATGATAGATTACAACTTGACAACGCGAATGATGACACACGCAGTGTAGGAGGCTCTGTAAATAGTATGGATTACTAATGAAATCCCACTACAAGGAAAGTGCACAGGTGTAGCCCGCGGCATGTAGAACAACACAAATACTGCAAATAATGCATTGCTAGGATAATACGGAAGAAATCCAAGCAAAAGACAAAATGACAGCATACAAGGTAGGCCCGACCATTAAAAATAGTGGCAACCGCTATAGGAGATGATCAGTTGATCAAACAGTCGATCAATCCAAATGACAAAACAACAAATCCCAAAACGGAAACGATTTAGAAGGAAAGATCATAGCCACGACATTAGGAGAAAATGTCGCTAAAATAATCAAGGAATGGGTAAAAAAAAAAAGAGGTAAACTAATCCCAAACAAAACCAAGCGAAAAGAAACCAGAGGATGACACCACAGCAAGCACAGAAAATACCGAAGTAAACAAAAGGGCGGCGAACACAATCCAAAGCCTCAAAACCAAGCTAAGTGAACTACAAACAGCATACAATAGCCTAACACTAGAATGTGCTTGGTACAAAGCCAACTACAAAAACAACGACGATCGCACGGAAAACGCGAACCCAAAAAATATAGCGTCAAAACAACGAAAGAAGCTGACACACTACCACAACCGACAGTGCATAACAAAAAAACTAAACATAATCGTACAAGGCATCCCAGAAAAAGTATATGAATCCATGGATGCTAAAAAAATCGGAATGTTCATTCGGATGGACAGTGTTAAAAAAAAAAAAAGGCTACAGATTAGGGGGGGAAAAACCCAAGAAAAGAACAGAAAATGAGGAAACAAACAAACAAAATGACGGACCATGAGAAACGACTGGGGAAAAGCACGAAGGAAACCCCAACGACAACACAAAAGAGCCCAGACCAAGAGGAATAAAAAAGGGAGTTGTTAAAGAACAAACAAAAATTGAACAATGAACAAGACTACCAGAACGTCACACTCAGACCAGACAGGACTGAGAAGGAAATGCTGGATGAAAAAACAGTCCAGCAAATGTACACACTGGCTAATGAAAGAAACAAAAAAACCACAGCCAAAATGAGAGGAAAAAACTTCGAGATAGAAGGGAAACTATACAAACCAACGGAATTCAGAAACATAACTGTCAAAGGAATAAATCCAGAGGCTGCAGCGATGAGATAGCACAGCTGGGGAATATCCTTTCAGGGGCACAATGCCCGCCTACAGCAATCTGTTTAAATGCAAAATCCATGGAAAAGATGGAAAAACCTTGGCAGAACAATACTACTGCTCGGTTATGGCTAAATACCACAATAAGTTTGACATCATGCGGCTCATCGAAGCATCAGGCAACCCATACACCATCAAGGCTCTAGGAAAAAAAGTATGGCGATCACCTGAATGGGTAAAAACAAACGAAAAAGTGATGGAGGACATTGTAATGGCCAAATTCACTCAAAATGATGAGCTAAAAGAAAAAATCCTACACGCACCCAGGAAAGCCTTCAGGGAATGCACGAGATGCCCCTACTAGGGCACAGGACTGTTCCTCCAAAATGCAGATGCAGGAGAAATAGTCAAACCAGGATACCAAAACAAGATGGGAGAAATCCTCCAAAAAACAAAGGACAATATCCGGGCAAACTGCCATGGATCAAGGTGAGTAACAGGGCTAATAGGGAGATTAAAAATAGCAAATAATATAAAAATAAAAAACAATATAAATATAGTATAAATATAAACAAAACATAAAAATAGAATACACTAGGCATACAAAGCGAAGGTGAACGAAACCAAAGTAAACAAAAGCAGGGAAACCCATCTGGTGACACACCAACGTGTTGCAACACATGCGCGCACATTTTTAACTCACTTTTCCACCCAAACAAACAAACCAAGCACACGAGCAATGGACAGCAACTAAACAGAGAAAATGGAATCAAAGATCCTGCTCTGTGGAGACTCCAGGATAAGAGCCATCACACCCAGGATAGTGCAGAAACTGAAGTGGAAAACACAACAAAATTTCAGAGTACATGCAGAAACCTATCCAAGCGCAGGGACCAGCAAAATAGTAGACCAACTTCTTCGGAAATACAATACAAAAAGGTTAGATCAGGTCTATGTAATGGCAGGTGTCTGTGATCTAACCATTAAAACAGGAAGGATGGAGGGAGCTAACCCCACATTTCCAAGACAAGGAATCATTACTCCTGAATATCACGGAAGAATACCGACATGCAAACATCCATCCTACAAATAACCGAAACACCAATAATCTGTGAACTGGTGGGGATGGACATAACAGCGTACACAGAGAATAGGAGCCATACCGGCTACCAGGAACTAATAGACAGTTGCATAAATGAAATTAACGGATTCATACACAGATTGAACAAGGCACTACTGAAGTCAAACCAAGTACCCCAAGATATGCAACATACATCCAAAAATTGCGGAAAGGAAAACGGAACAACTGGCTATGCGTACTGCCTGTACGATGGTGTTCACTACTCAAAAACCTTTGCCAACAAAGTGGCAGACAAAATAACTCACTGGATCATCGTGAGCCGGAAGTGAAGCAGATGAAAACGCAAACAGATAAGTACCCCATTCACTTTTCTTCCACACCCCTCTATTCTTCTCCTCCCTGCCTTCTCTTTCTCTTTACTACTCTCTCTTTTACCCTCAACCACTAGCAAATGAGGGATAAATCAAAATAACAACTATTGCAACTAAAAACTAACCCGGATATTAAGACACTCATAGCTTGACATATATATACAAGCTGTTAACACACTTGAATGTTTTACATGTCTCAATTCCAGATGCGTGTCACCCTAAATCACTAACTATATTACATGATCATATATAACATCCACCCAGAGCAACAAGATACCAACATAATATGGAGGTTAAGAAAAATATACTATAAATGATATGTCGGGAAATATATGCTCGCACCACCGAAATGCAATATTGCAATATCTCTAGAACTAGATTTAGCTAAATAAACTCTAAAAACACCCCAACCCCCCTCCTCCACTCCCCAACAGACAAAGATTTTGCCGGCCACCCTACAAATGCTGCATAAGAACAACGTGTCCGCATGCACTGGCGGCGCAAATGTTGACAGCAGAATGAGTGGGATGACCATTAGGCAAGCTGAAAATCAAAATAACTTAGTCGTTTAAACACTAACAAAAAATCCTTTCTCTAATCCACACTAGAAAAGAAAAACCCTCTTCCAGCACCAAACGGCTACCTATACCTAAATCACCGCACAAATATGGTGGAAGAGATTGACACTAGACTAGGCAGAGGCTTACATTTTGCCCATCTAAACTGCCAAAGTGCCTACATTAAACTCGACAGCATTAAGCTACACTTAGATATATGTAAATTTGATGTGTTGACACTGTCAGAAACATGGTTTCATGAGCTGCATAGTGCCCAACTGCAAAAAAAATGGTGGATGGGTTGCAATATACACCAAGAAAATCCTAAACTCAGAACATAAAACACTACAAGAAGCTTGATTGATTGATTGATTGATTGATTGGTGGTTGCTTTACGCCGTTTCGGCAGCATAGGCCATATTCACGGCGAGAAATGTTTGTTTTTTGTTCAAACCATCGCTTTTACATGTAAAAGCAGACACTCAATTATGTGCCAATAGACACTAATTAAATTAGAAAGCTCACAATCATATATTTGTGGTCAAGGGAAACAAATTCCCATAGAAAAAGAAAAGTTTTATTAATAATTGATAGAATCCATTTAGTAAACTATATAAGGTGGTACAGTCCAGCTGCCCTCAAAAAGGCTAAAATGTTTTCCTGTTTTACCTTAGTAAAAAGGTCATGCATACTGTCTGCAGTGTAGAACCGTTGGCGCAGGGCCAAAAAATCAACGCAACTTAGTAAAATGTGTTTGAGTGTCAGTGGGGACTGACACCCAATACATTCAGGGGGAGGTTCCCCCTTGAGCAGAAAAGCATGTGTAAGCCACGAGTGGCCAATACGGCAGCGGCCAAGGACCACTTGGTCCCGCCGACCTCCCGCATGAGTCTGTGGTGGCTTTCCCACAGATGGTTCAATTTCTTTAAGTTTATTAATGTTTTCATCCCACTCATGTTGCCATTTGGATTTTATGTGGGTGGCTATTAGTGGTTTCAGATCAGAGTGAGGGATCAGACACGGTTCAAGATCACAGTTCAGGGCCTTCTTCGCAGCCCGATCAGCTCGTTCGTTTCCTTGTATGCCGGCATGGCCAGGCACCCAGCACAGGTGGATATCATACCCATCCGTTGTCAGTTGGTTCATTTTATAAATGACCGTTGCGAGAATAGGGTGATTCGTTTTTAGTCCAGCAACAGCCAGGAGGCAAGAGAACGAATCACTGTATATAACATAGTTAGTGTGGTTGGATACCTCGATACACTCCAAAGCGAGAAGGAGTGCTCGGGCTTCTGCAGTGAAAATCGACCTCTGATCGGGCAAACGTACACCAAATCTTTTCCGTCGGCAGACTGCCGCAGCAGCTACCCGGCTTTGGTCTTTCGAACCATCAGTGTATATGGAGAGGTGGTCTGCAAACTGGCCTTGAATCTCTGCATGCAGTCCTTGGTACTCGAGTGGATGTGTCCCAGACTTCCTCAGTTCCGTGAGTCGGAGGATAACTGATGGCTTTCTCAACGACCACGGGGGATGTTCTGGGACTTTGGCATCCTCCAACACGTTCAAATCCACGCCCAAGGCCTCCAAATGAGGTTTCATTCGGAGCCTCAGTGGCCGGATGTAATTTGGCCTGGCTTCATATCTGGATTCGTCATGTTGCTCAAGAAGCAAATAGGTCAGATACAAATAATGAGTTAGTATGGACACTAATAAACAATGAGAAACAAGCGAACATAGCTGTAGGGAGTCTATAGAGACCACCAAATGGGAACATCGAACAATTTACCACACAGCTAGAAACGTCCCTTGATAGTGTGTCAAAGCTGGCAAAAACAGATATTCCCACTGGGGGACTTCAGTATAAACTACAAAACAAACAATAAAAAGAAACACTCACTGGAGAACCTAATCAAAGGAAAGGGACTAAAGCAAATAATTAGTGAACTAACTAGACTTGGAGAAAACAGCTCAATAATAGACCTAATAATAACAGACTCAAACCATACACTCACCAGGAACTAGGAACTGGGGCATCAGTGACCATGAACTGATATATATATTATTACTAGAAAGAAAATAAAAACCAGAAACAAAACCATGCCCCATATGGGGAGATCATACAAAAACTACACAGGAAGCGCTAGCAGCCCAGCTGGAAAAAAACTTATAAAACACCAATCCCAACCGACATAGATGTAAATGGCCAATGGGACACTATAATTGGGGAAGTGAGAAATCATCTCGACACTACCTGCCCAATAAAAAAACTCAAAATCCTAAATAATCAAGAGCCATGGGTAACCCCAGAATCAATCAGCACAATTATGGACAAATACAAACAGGTAAAATAGCTAAAACAAGCGGGCGTCTTCAACACATAGAAGACTACCATGAAGCACGAAATCAGAGCCAGAAATCAGTGGGGAAAGCCAAGAGAAAGTACATTGTCAAACAGGATCAACAATGGGGGGAAAACTCACATAAATTTGGGGAAAATGTAAAGCTACTAATCCCAAACAACAAAAATATAGACTCAATTACCCTATACAACAATGAGGGAATTGAAATCAACAACAGTGATGAAGCAAACAAAATAAACAAAACATTTCTCCACAATAGGAAATAAGCTATCCAAAAAATTTAACTCTGACTGGGCCACTAAAGCACCAACACTAAACATAGCCATTGGGGACTGCCAAACCACAATAGAAGAAATAAATGATCCCATAAAAAGAATTGCCTACAACAAACTGTCAGGCATTGAAAACATATCAAGTATAGTCCTGAAGGATGTACTTGGATGCATCCCAGATGTCTGATACCCCAGTCACATGAGAGGCAGCGTTCGCCGCCAACCTCCCTACGCCCAAAAGGATGCCAACCACCCAGTGTTCCATTCGATACATTGATTCAAATACGTTGTAGGCGCCATGTCGGCACCGACCACATGGTGACTGCAGCATCGCATGTGTTGGCACCAACCCAGGGCGGCACCAGGGCGGCACCAACCATTTTGAATGGCGCCGCCAGAACAGGATGTAAGGTGGGTTGCACGTGCAGCAGCAGCAACCTCCTTACGTCCAAAATTCCCAAAATGGACGCCGGGAGGTTGGCGTCCTCGCGGCGACAGCACTCAATCAGGGCGTAAGGAGGACGTTTGGATGTCGCGAATCGATCGTTAGCGAACGCAGGCCTCGTCTGACTGGGGTATTATGTAACCTTTTCAATAAGTCATTCAGAGAAGGCACATATGTAGACTGCTGGAAGATAGCCAAAGTAACCCCACTCCACAAAGGGGGGGGGACAAACAAACCCTGGGTAACTATATACTGATCTCTATCCTACCACTACCTGGTAAACTAATGGAGAAAGTAATTCACGACGATGGAGACAGAAGTAGTGCAACAAACTCTTTATTACAGCAACATAACGGCATCCACCAGTATTCCTGGTATTCATAAATTATTTGCAACAGTGATAACAGCATTTAACATATTTGTTTAAACCGGTTTCTTTCTTGGAAGACATATTTTATTATCACAGACCGTCACTTAATATTTCGATTTTTACAACATCACTATTTTTAATTACTGGTAATTATAACAGTTGATTTTGCACTTAATATATTAGACATGTTATGGACCACCTAAACAGCAAACAGGGCGGATTCAGACAAAATCACTCAACAATTGCTAACTTAATAAACGATATCTCTAACAATATCAACAAAAGGAAACTAGTGGGTGCAGCATTCATCGACTTCAGCAAAGCCCTTGACATGGTGGACCACACTATCCTAATTAGCAAGCTATTCCAAATGCAAATAACAGGAGTAACAGGGAAATGGCTAACAAGCTACCTAGAAAATCGGAAACAATGCACCACAGTAAATGGGGCCATATCAAATGAGGAAAAAATAAACTGTGGGGTACCTCAGGGGTCAGTCCTAGGTCCACTTTTCCTCATATACATAACGATCTAAAAAACTGGCTGGACATTGATAACATCCAGTTATATGCAGATGATACTGTTGTATACACCACAGGCAAATCAACTGAAGAAATAGAAACACAACTGAACCAAACACTAACAAAACTGACTGAGTGGTGAAACGTAAACAAAATAACTATAAATAGCAGTAAATCAAAAACAGTACTATTTGGTACAAGACTAACCAGTAATAATACTATAAAGTGTCTCCTGGGAAGCAGCAAGCTAGAGCAGGTAGACAACTACAAATACCCGGGAGTGGACCTAGACAGACACCTAAGTTATGACCTCTGTATAACAAACACTATAAAAAAAGCAAACCACAAAATATGGGTCCTGGCAAAATTAAGAAATGAGTAACACCAAAATCTATGAGAGGAGTGTACTCGCCATGGCAGCACTTGCCTGGATTAAGCAAAACACAAAACAACATGCAATCCATAACATTGACAACTACAAAAAACTACTAAAGCAAGAAACTACTTCCCAACAGAACAAAAATCACACCTGGCCCTGAGCAGTCACTGCTTGCTGTGCAATAGCGCAAAAAGCAAAAGACAGGCCAGAAAAATGGTAGATACAAAAAGAAAATATGGACACTAGCCCCTCTAAGCAGTAAGGACATCAGAGAAACTATCATCACATGGCGCAGTCCACCTGGGTATGTGTAATTCAAAACTAGACACAGATAATCACTTTTTTGGGGCTAATAAATTTATTAATCAGGCTTAATAAATTTTTACAATAGCCTTTATAATTCTATCACTGGATAACATATTTATTGAAGCAGTACAGATGATTCTATTAGCTTTTTGTCTATTCTAGCTGACCAGGTAGTACAGCCCAGCAATTAGTTCAAGAGCCTACTTATTATTACTTATATGCAGGCAAGCAGCTACTAGCTAATTAAGATTATATGTATAATTATATATTGATGAAATTGACAAAATTCTTGGCAATTGAAGACATGCGGCATCATCTAGGGGTTGATCACGGTCATACTGTCGAAGCACACCAGGCACGCACGCATGCACACTTGCAATACATTTGACACCTTTAACCATAGGAAAATTAATAGGACCATCTAGCTCTCAGCCAAATTGGGACGAGAGCTGATGGTCCTTGCATAATTAGTTTTTTATTCACATAATTGAAGACACCATTCAATGGTGTCCTCTGTGATGGAGTGGTTAGAGTGTCTAACTTTTTTCTAGGTTGGGTGCCTGATCTGAGGGTCGGTGGTTCGAGTCCCCATGCCCACCCCCCACCTCTGCTAATTTGGATTTCCACCGCTGTGTATAATTTACATCGTCATCAAAGGCCGGTTGCTCTCATACCATGTCTGTGTGGTGTGGGAGGTTAAAAATCCCTTGGGTCGGTAAAAGTGTAAGCCCTGGCTTTCTATCGACAAACTGGCTACAGCAGGAGCGTCCACATCGCGGCCCTGGAAATCAGCTATCTGATTGCAAATCCTGCTACCACCATCCACCACCGAGAGCACGTCCCACGAATAAAGATCATACCTCTGCTGGAAAATCCCTTGAGATAACTGGTGGAAGGACACGATGAAGAAGAACCATTCAATTTCCATTGTCCCAGTGTCTTAATGCAGTCCAAAGGCATCCCCACTCTTGCATATTCGTGAGCTGCCCCTCGACGAAGACTGTGGGAGGTTACCAGCGGCCACCATCATAGATCAGCAGCCTTCAGTGCTATTTGTATGCGTTTCGTGAAGATTTGGCAAGTCAATGGGGCCCTGTTCGACAGGACGAATGCTGGGGCACCCTTATGCACACGAAAGCTGCGGCAGTACTTATTCCATGCATGCACCGCAAAGAATGTAGAATTTGGTACCTGAGGCAGTTCGATGTGGTAGATGTCCTCTGGTCTGCCTGTAATTTTGGTGCTTCTGATTGTCACCGTCAAATGTGTCGTTTGCCCCTTGATGTCACTCTCGAGCAGCGTATGACCGCCATCCTCCAACATCTCGGAATAAAATAAATTGGACTGTCTTAACAAGCATGTATAATCTATTAACAAAGCAGCAATCAACACCAGACCATCTGTACCTATTTTCCTGAATTTTAATACAATTATTTTAATATGCTTAATTCTTAGAGGAAACACTCTATTAACAGTGTTATCTTTTAATTTAAATATACCACTTTTAAGTACTGACAGTGCATAACAGTCAAAGGCATCCCAATTTCCCCAAAGCAACCTCACCCATGTTGTAGCTCTGTTTATATAGTTTTTAATTGCTCCTTCTGTCTTTTGTCATTTTAATACAAAGCATACAACATTTGTGTTTTTTAGGGTTATCTTGTTATTTTTTTTACAAAACTTCAAATATTCCCCGAATTGTACCCTCTTATTTTTCAACGTTCCCTCCGACAGTCCCGCCTTGAAATATATGCTTGTAAGCTGTAAGTTGATAAAGGGAAACAAATAAATTATTAACGAGCAAGCTTATAAATATAGAGCAAATATATCATTTGTATGAGAAACATTAATTTTGGTTAATAGTTGTTCTTGACATAATCTGTCTGCTACTAATTTTGCTTTAGGGTAAAAAACCAACCTACTAAGAGCATCTGCCAGTACTAAGTCCTTCCCAGCCACACAAGACTGGGTCTTTCCCAGCACCAGAAGACAACACCTGTTGGGAAGCTTCATTATCAGTATTGATAATAATTATGAAATCCTCGGGCTTATTAGGAGATACATTTTTCAGAGCTACTACAAAGTTAATAGCTTCAAGCTGTGCAATATGAAAATTATATTTAAGAAATCGTTGGAATATAGTTCAGAATAATAATGCGACCCACTGAATACTCCACCTCCTAACAAGATGAGTCGCATTCAATGACCCACTTTTTTCTTGGGACTGGTCTTAATAAAATTAACCCATTACTCCCTCCTGCAAAACGTAAAAATCAAGCTATGTCCCTGACTAAATCCTCAGTAACTAAAATTTTTCCTATAAAAGGGGTAATCCTCAAAAAAGCTAAAATTCTATTCATAAAAATACGTGAGTGAACTACACATTTAGAAATGAATTGTAACCTCCCAACTAATCTTTGTACATTCTTCCTTGTTACTTTACTACCAACTTTCCACTTAAAATTTCTAAAAGTTTATCTTTTGGAATCATAACTACCATTTCCTCTGAATCTATTTCATATCCTAACCAAATTAAATTTATATCAGGTGGAGTGCATTTTTTCATTGACAAGTCTAAACCCAATTCTTTAGTTAAGTTAATTATGTAATCATATGCCTGCTGTGCCTTCGATAATGTGCATTCAACCTCTAAAAAGTCATCCAAATAACACAAGCCATACTCGACGTCCTACAACCGAAAAGGGGTGCTGTATCAAAATAATATTTACCTTCCGCTTTACTTCCAAATAAAGGCACACTTAGAGGGCAGGTTCTTAATTGCCTGTACGCTCTTGCTTTTAAAAATTTTTAAAAGCTTTTATTGAGGCTGTATTTATACTGTCCATAGCATGTAAGCCCGGGTACCCAGGCTTGTTTTCAATGCTGGCCAGTTGTAGTGTTGGTGTTGTCTTACCAAGCAGTAGCTGTTGATAAGTTATTTGATTGTCTGCATTTCAGTAGCAGATAGATAGTCTGTCGGTACGTTTAGTAGCCTATGTTAGTTTTTTTGGGCCCTCTTGGCATTGTATTTTTGGTCTATTCTTATTACTATGTTAGTTTTCTCTTGAGGTTCTATGTTAGTGTTTTGGGGTTTTCTTGGGAAGAGTATTCCGCTTTTTTCTACTTAATTCTATACTAGCCTATTTTATTTACATGTCCATAGGCCTGTACGTAATAGGTGGTTGAGTTATGTTTGTTTGAAATTGATTTGATTTATATTGTTGTTGGATATGTTATCTGGCTTTTATATTTCCGGTTATCCCGCCCTGGGCTGTCCAGTTGGTGGCGCCGTGACATATCACCTGCCCCCTTGTGATGCAGTTCAGTTGGGGTTTCCAGTTTTTATTTTGCACAGATATTTTTTGTACGTTTTTAGGTCAGGGATTTGTCTTTCTTTCACTGTTTGCGCATTCCATGCCTTGGCGGCCATTTCCAGTGTGCTCCTTTCATGGGCTTTGATCTGGCTTCTGGTCTGCCTTAGTAGTGGTGCCTTGCTTGCTCTGGTGTCCCTTAGTGGTTGGGTTAGACGCTTAATGTCTTGGCTATATCCATATGCTAATGTTTTTAGGTGGATTATCCTTCTGTTTTCTAGTAGCTTTACTTTAGTTCTTTTGTGTAGGTCATAAGTGGGGTGTAGTTTGTCTACTTTCAGGCAGATTTTCAGTGCCCTATTTTGTAGTATCTGCAATTTTTTAAGTAGCTCTTTTTTAGCACCCATGTAAATAACATCCCCATAGTTAAAGGAAGGGAGTACCATGCCTTTGAAGATTTTTATTGACATATCTTGTGTCATATAGTTTCTTAGTTTAGCAAATAGGCATAGTTTGTGATTTACTTTTTGTATGATTTTTGTTACACACATATTGTAGTTTAGCTGGCTATCTAGTTCTAGGCCTAGGTATTTGTAGTGATTTACACTTTCCAGTGTTTGGTTTCCTAGTGTATATTGTAGGTTTCTTCCTGTGATTGCTGTATGTGAGAAGAGTACAGTTTTAGATTTATTTGCATTGATGGTTATTTTATTGGATTCACACCAGCTGTCCAGCTTTAGCAGGAGGTTGTTCAGTTTGGTTGCTACCTCCTCTACTGTGCTTCCTTCTGCATATATGACAGTGTCATCCGCATATAGCTGGAGACATTCTGTCTCCAGCCATTTTTCTAGGTCATTTATGTATAGTATAAATAGTAGTGGTCCCAGGACAGATCCTTGGGGTACACCACAGGTGATAGTTTGTTGGTCTGAGAGTGTACCATTTACTTTAGTTTTTTGCTGCCTGTTGTTTAGGTAGCATTTTATCCAGTTTATTGATTTGGATTTAATGCCCATGTTGTTTAATTTTCTTATTAATATGCTGTGGTCTACAGTGTCAAAGGCTTTGCTGAAGTCGATGAACGCTGCTCCAACTAATTTCTTTTCGTTCAATGATGCCAGCACATCACTTGTTAGGTTTGCTATTGTTTTTGATGTGGAGTGGAGTTTTCTGAAACCTCCTTGCCTCTTGTTTAGTATATTGGTTTTTTCCAGGTGCGCATTTATGTGCCTGTGGAATATTTTTTCAATTAGCTTGCCTGGTGTTTGCAATATTGATATTGGTCTGTAGTTCCCCATGTTTTGTTTGTCACCACTTTTGTATATGGGGGTGATGGTTGCCATCTTCCATGCTGTGATGAAGTGTCCCTGCTCAAATGATATGTTGAACAGGTCGACCATGGTATCTGGGATGGCTTGGAGTGCCTCTTTTAGTATTTTTGTGGGGATTCCATCTATTCCACTTGGTTTGTTTTCATCTATGTCATTTATTAGCTCTGTTAGTTCTTTTAGGTCAGTTTTGCAGGTGGGGATTTCATCCTGGATATTTTCTGACTTGTTTTCCCAGATTCTTGTGAATTTCTTTGATAACCTTTGTCCTACCATGGCAAAGTGGGTATTTAGTTTGTTTGCTGCATCACTATCTGTGTGACGATTTCCATCCTTATCCTGGAAGCTTATGCGTTCTTCTATATTATTTTTGGGGAATAGTAAGCTTACATCTTTCCAGAACTTATTTGCGTTGCTTCCCCAGTCCTTGTCTTGTTTTATTATATATTTCTTTTTTACTGTCCTTACTGCTTCGAGGGAGTTGTTTCTGGCAGTATTATAGGCCCTTTTATCCTCTGGGTCTTTAGTACGTTTCACTTTGTCACCTAGCTTTCATTTTGTTGCGATATGCGTTAACAGTTCCTTGTCTACCCACTGGTCTTGGTTTCTCTGTAATTTTAGTTTCTTTATGGGACACATCTCATCTAATCATTGTTTTATTTCTGTGACAATGTTATTCCAGTAGATATCAGTGTCATATCTGTCTGTTGTGAGGTTGTCTATATTTTCAGATAGGTGGTTTTTTAGTGTTTCTTTTGAGTAGTTTTTTAGGGATCTGCCCATCTTATATTTATATTGGCTTGTGTTTTTGAGTTTTTTCCTCGTTACATATATTAGCTCATGGTCACTTATACCCCAGCTTCTGGTGCCCCATTTTGTGGCATGGTTTGAGTTGGTTAGTATTAGGTCAATTGTTGAGCTATTGTTTCCTAATCTTGTGCTGTCTGTAATAAGTTGCAGTAGCCCTAGGATTTTGATAGTGGTTTGTAGCATTAGTTTATTTTTGTCGTTGCTACTGTAGTTTATGTTGAAGTCCCCTAGCACAAAGATTTCTGCATTTGTTAGTTTTCTCACTGTATTTATGCTTTTGTCTAGAGTTTCAAGGAATGTTTCAATATCCCCAGGCGGTGGTCTGTAGAGGCTTGCTATGGCTATGTTAGCCTGCTTCTCGTTTTTTATTGGGCATCATAGTAGCTCCAGGTGTTCATTTGAGTTGTTTGCTATTTTTAGGGCCTCAGTGTCTAGATTTTTTGAGGTTTTGCAGTAGATTGCAACACCTCCACTTTTTTTGTTTGCTTTGCTATGTTAATTTGCTGTCTGTCATTACATACAATCCTTCTATGTTGAGGGTGTTGTCTTGATGTCTGTCAGTGGACCATGTTTCTGTTAGTGTTAAAAAATCAAGATTTTCATTTTTTAGGTGCATTTTTATTGTGTCTATTTTATTGGATGCACTCTGGCAGTTTAGGTGGGCAAAGTGCGTGCCCCTTCCCAGCCTGCATTCAATTTCATCTACCATCTTTCTTTACCTTTAGGTTTGGCGTTTGTTAGATTTCGTGAGTTTGTAACTTTGTTTAGATTGTTTTATGGGCGTATGGGCTGGTGCATACAGTACATATGCCCTGTTTTGTTATATAGTTTCATACATAATTAATAAGTTATTTTGCTGTTTTGCTTGTTTGGGTTTACTGTGTCTATTTTATATTTACTTTATTTTGCTTATTAATTTTGGTTTCTATTCTTTAGCATTTGTGAGGCTTACCTTGACTTTTTGTAGGATTTTTCACATTCTATTCTTGTATCCCTGTTTGACCTTCACTGACACTGTCCAGGAACCTACCTGAGCCCCAGTATGGGCACTTTTTGCACTCTCTGAATGCATTGCCTGGAGCATTGATTAATTTTTTCTTTAATTTATCATTTTGAGTGAATTTCACACATACGATGTCTTCCAGGACTTTTTTGTTGGTTTTGCACCATTCTGGTGTTCTCCATATTTTCTTGGCCATTGCCTTTATCGTGTATGGATTTTCTGCATTGTCTATCAGCCTCATTAGGTCATGTTTTTTGTGAAATTTGGCCACTTACTTATTCGGGGGTTTGTGACCTAGCGGTCACTGGCTGCAGGACCGCAGCATTAATAAACGGCGCCGTTAAAACGGCCCATTTTTGGCGTGTGTGTTTTTTGGGGGGGGGGGGGGGGCATGGTGCTCTGCGCGGTGACTTGGTGCGGCGGTGGCTCGGTAGGTGGCAATACGTTCTTGGGCCCACGGTCCTGTACCTCGACCGGAGATCAAAGCGGGAACCGGTGTCATTGGCAGCAGGGCCATGGGCGGCGCGTTGGTCTTCCGGGCCAACCTGTCGCAGGGTGGGTGGTCCAGTGCCGGTGGCTCTTGGACCGGGGTGAGGTGGGTGGGTGTCACTGTATCCACGGTCCCGGCACCCACTCCGTTGGTGATCGAAGCGGGAACCGGCGTTGTGGGTGCGGGGGTCGAGGCTGTCACGTCAGTGTGTCCAGGACCGCACGGGGCTCCCGGTGTGGGGGCTGCAGCCGGGGGGACCTCACGGGGCTCTCTGGTGGGGGACCTCATGGTGCTACCTGATTGGAGGACCTCACGGGGCTCCCTGACCGGGACCTCACGGGGCTCCCTGACTGTGGTCTGAAATTTGGACAATCAATCAATTGGGGTGTTTGTAGCCTTACGACGGTGACCGGTTGCAGAACTGCAATATTGGGTAGAGAGGCTCTGATAAATCGGCCCAATCTGTGGTTGTAGACTTAACTTTGTAGAGGGAGTGTTGTGAAAGCTGGGGACATCTTTCAAGACGTAGTGACGGCGGGGCGTCGGGGCGGCAGCGAATCTCTTCGTTCCGGCGTGTAGTTGAGCTGTAGGTGTGTGTAATGTAGTACTTGAATCCGGTCAGCAGCAGGGGTTTGAGGAAGGCGGGCAAAGGTGGGAGCAGCGGTCATTCCAGCAACAAGAACCAGACAGAGAAATCGTAATAGGTGAAGGGCCCCACCCAAGAACACAACAACCCTGGTCAAGGGAAGAAGTGTGCCAGGGAGAAATCGAAATGGGCAGAATGTAGGAAAGAGAAATGAGAAGAGTTGAGTCAAAGGACCGTGCCTATTTGCTCTATGGTGACCATCCAGCGAGCCATAGACATGGACAGAGTAAGAGTAGAAAGTGAAAATGCCGGCGGGACCCCCCTCCTGGAACTTTTTTCAGATATATCAAGGAGGAGCCGGGCCGGCAGAGAGGTGATAGAGAGAGGTGTGGGTGTTTGTAACCTTACGACGGTTACCGGTTGCAGAACTGCAACATTGGGTAGAGAGGCTCCGATAAATTGGCCCAATCTGTGGTTGAAGACTTGTCTTCATAGAGGGAGTGTTGTGAAAGCGGGGACATCTTTCACGACGTAGTGACGGCAAGGCGGCAGCGAATCTCTCCGTGCCGGCATGTAGTTTAGCTGTAGGTGTGTGTAGTGTAATGTAGCACTTGAATCCGGTCAGCAGCAGGGGTTTGAGGAAGGCGGGCAAAGGTGGGAGCAGCGGTCGTTCCAGCAACAAGAACCAGACAGAGAAATCGTAATAGGTGAAGGGCCCCACCCAAGAACACAACAACCCTGGTCAGGGGAGAAGTGTGCCTGGGAGAAATCGAAATGGGCAGAATCTAGGAAAGAGAAATGAGGAGAGTTGAGTCAAAGGACCGTGTCTATTTGCCCTATGGTGACCATCCAGCGAGCCATAGACACGGACAGAGTAAGAGTAGAAAGTGAAAATGCCAGCAGGCTCCCCCTCCTGGAACTCTTTTTAGACATATCAAGTTGGAGCCGGGCCGGCAGAGAGGTGATAGAGAGAGGTGTGGACGAAGTGCGGTCCGGACAGCGAATTTGGGAATTTGGACATGATAGAACAGTAGTATTGTTCGGCTTGGTAACGTCTGTGAGAGGTGTTTGCTGTAACTTACTAGTTAATTTCACAGCTATCTGATTTATCCTTTTGCTGTTGGCCCTATAGTCATTATGAATTTTTCTTATATTATTATTATACCAAGAATACCTACCAAATTCATTAACTGCTCCAAAGTCACCAAAAATATTACCATAATCCCCGCAAGGTATATTTCTTTTAACCGGTGGCGCCACCAACGAACGGCGGTTCAAACTTACGCTTCCTATGATAACCGACCGACGGCATATACCGTCTTTTCCCAAAATATGTTTAAAGAAATCACTAGCTAAAGACTTCGGGGGACAATGAAGGGGTATTTTATCAATACCCAAATCTGACACAGGCTTTTGCACAGCATTAGAATTCATAATAACGATAGAGCTAGCAGTATCATTAATATCGGCTCTAACGCACTCAAACAGCATAACAATAGCTCAGTAGCAACCGCTAACTTCTGGTCAAGAAAGCGGGAAATATCCTCCAACATCGCCACTTGACCAGAGACAGGCACAGTTAATAATGGAGACGATGATGCCAGATCAATAAGGCAGAACTTGGGTCTGTCTTGATCAAGCGTCAGGTAAGGAATGGCCTAGCTTTCAAATCTACCACCGGAAGTTAACTTCGATCATGGCGACGGAATACTACACTACATGGTATCTATGGTACGCATCACTATGGAGCCTGTAGTCAGGGTTTTGAATTACGCATGTTACCGGCAACATGCGTAACCAACACAGAAATGGACAGGCCACGGTCATGCATCTGATCCACCCTGAAATGCAAAATGGCTAAGCAAACAACACAGTCATCCCACCTCGTCGCAGTCCTGAAGAGTCCAGGTGTGTTCTGGCGCACCAGTGCGCTAAGGACAGGACTTGGGTGAAAGGGGGTTGCAACAAACCAATATGGGGCGGGATCCTCTCTCGCAAGCCTACATGACACCCAAGTAGATGTACGTAGTAGGCTAAGGTATCATACTCAAACTAGACACAAATTCTGTAAAAAATACAAAAAAACTAACATAGATTATTACTAACACCCAAAACCACAAGAGACTGGCCTGAGCTGAAACAGGTAAACACCCCTGGACAAAGGATCAGAACAAAAACATCACAGCTGTCCAGCGTTGAAAACAAGCGCCCTCACGGGGGCTTATACGTTATGGGCAGGGTAAATACCTTGTCACAAAAAATATTAAATAAAATAAAATTACACAATTACTCCTGTGTACTGAAACATTACGGAAAGTCACCCGTTTTCCACACTTAAATATTATATACATATACAGTAACACCTCCCTAACCGACCACCTCCACATATCGACCACTCCCCTATATCGATTGCTTTATTTGGGTCCCAACAATCCCATTTTAACCATATTCTAACTCCCTAAAATGGCTCACTGGATGTTGGTCCCAACATCGGTCGATTTTGAGAGGTTTTACTGTATATTCATATTTTACCTTGGTACTAAGCATCAGGCTACTCGTAGCTGAGGGAGAAGGAAGCACATCTGGGTCCAGCAATTGGCATCATCAGCTCACGACGGGATGACGTTCGTTGAGTTGCTCCGGCACTTTTTATCTACAATGACAGAATAACTGTAAGTATGACCTTTTAGGACCGTACAGTTTTCTTATAATACTTTACTACACCCTTTGACAAAGTTTTTGGAAACTTTGGGTGTTTATATTTACATTTATGGGTGTTTTGCGAATCGTAAAACATCGATAGAACAAAGCGCCATATTTTTCTTTGTTCTACAAGCCGCCCGTTGCCGAACGGAGAGCGATGTGGTTGGAGCCACATTTCCTTAGGATTTTTTCCTGGGTTTCCTTTAAGGATTCCCCACTGGTTTTTTAAGGCGTACCTCTGAGTTTCGTAGCATTTTCTCCAACTTGTAGGTGTTGTAACCACAGGATGGAGAAGTGTACGGAACAGAGAGTGTGGGAGGCTACTGATACACTGGTCCCTATGCCTGGTTTGGTTTTGGTTTCCATACCATTCATTACTCATTAGCTTTGCTTATGCCTGTGTTGGAACGGTTTTAATACGTTCTCCAACACCGCTAGATGCACAATTTCGGTTTCCTTAACCTGTTTGTGACATTTGGTCAAGTTTGCTCGGGTTTCTAGAAACTTTCTTTTGATTGTTACAGACTTCCGATGGCTACGAAGCGGACTAAGCCTGGAGCTTCTGCTCGGTTGACAGATGACTACGACTCGTCGCTGGTGGTGACTGCCGCCGTCTCCGGAGCACGTCATATCAGAGGAGGTCAGTGGGCCAGACGCGCCAACTGTGGCCCCGTCTGACCTAGAGGCCAGATTGACACGAATGCTGGAGATGAAACTCGAGGAGTTCCTTCCGGCCAGATCTCGTGCGAGGAAGAGGCCGGCTCCAGAGGCTGACGACTTGGACTGGGAAGACATCTCAGGGGAGGAATTCTCAGACATTGAGTCGTCTCCAGAGAGAGCCTCAGTGAAGAAGAGGAAGAAAGCGAAGAAGGCTGTGAGTTCGTCAGGGGACGAGTTTACGCAGGCGCAGAAGAAGGTGAGAAGGTGGTCAGGCGGAAGAATAAGAAACGTAAGACCAAGAAATAGAAGAAAGAAAGACTCTTCTTCTGATTCCTCTTCGGACTCGTCGTCCACGGAGTCCGACTCTGACGCACAGCGTACCGGTGTATACGCAAAGATCGGAGGGAAAGTGCAAAAGAAGTGCCAGGTGGAGAAGGCTAAGAAGGTCCTTACTACCACCATGATGTGGGAAACTATTAAGGGCCACTTTAAGCCTGCAGATGTGATTACCAAACTGGGGGAAAAGCTCACCGGCATCAAGGGGATCTCTGATTCAGTGGTGAAGGAGATGGACCGAGACGTTCAGCGCAGTGAGGAATGCAAAAGGTTTGAGGGTGTCCTGCATACCGTTCATAAGGCGGTCCTAGGGGCCCTGACTGCGATTGCGCCAGTGGCCAATCGGATGCAGACCGAGAACAAGTTTTTGTCTTTGGCCAGAACTATAGATGGAGGAATTGCCATGCTCACGGCAGCAAGCAACTTCCTGTCGTACAGATGCTTTGAAAACGTTTTCAAACCTGTCTGTAAGGATGCAAGCAAGGAAGTTGCCAGATCCAAGAAAGTCATTGATAACGACGGAAAGGAATACACCTTATTACTCCCGCCTAAACCCATTAAGGGGAAACCTCTGGACAAAACAAAAATGTTCGGAGGCCAGCTGCAGTACCTCTTCAAAGAGGTGGAGACGGGCTCCAAGTGTGGGAAGCATATGGATGCTAAGAAGAAGGCCAGTGACGCGAACACTCGGTTCAGGAAAAGTCTACCGGATTTTCGTAATCGTCGGACCGGCAGAGGCGCACGGTCCGGGTCGACCTATGGCTTCCAGCCCAGAGGCCGAGGACAGCGCCAGCCGTTCGGCTGGAACGAAGGGAATCGTCCCTTCAAGAGGGAGTACAGTCCCAGCAAGCCGTTCCCTCGCCTAGGGAACAAGGAGAGGTTGCAACGCAAACTCCAATGGCCACAGAAATACCTGTAAGCATTTTTCATGATGGCAATATTCAAAATTGTTTAGATGAATGGAAGTTGAGTACTGATAATTTGACAATTTTATGTATTCTGGAGGGAATACGTATTCCCTTCATGCAACACCCGGTACAGGAAACAATTCCTTTTCCTTATCGTTTTGATTTAAACGAGAGAGAGGCATTAGATAAACAGGTGTTGGAATTTTGTCAGAAGGGAATTCTAGAGCCCGTGATCCATGAGAGAGGCGAATGATTCTGGATCTAACAAGACTGAACAAGTTGGTTGAATATAAACATTTTAAGATGTTTTCTCTCAAAACGGCAAGAGACTTGGTAACAAAAGGTTACTGGCTTGCCAGTGTGGATCTTAAAGATGCCTATTCCAATTTACAAACCTGATAGGAAATTTCTCCGGTTTGTTTGGGATGATCAACTCTATGAGTTCGCCTGTATGTCGAATAGTTTAGCTTGTGCCCCTCACTTGTTTACTAAATTGCTCAAACCTATTTTTTCGCTTATGGCAAGAAAAGGAGATATTATGTTTCCATATATTTACGATTCTTTTATTGTAGCACAATCAAAGGCAGACTACTGACTCTGGCTATGGCTCTAGCACTAGTCTGAGTGCCCAGATTTCTCTAAATCTAAATGCACATGGCATTTGATGTGCTGATATTGATGAAAATGCAATGCTGGATAAACGTGTCAGAATGCAGTAGATGATCTCTGTGCAACATTTACTAAATTATGATTTTACATCCATGATAAGAAGTCGTTTTTTACACCAACAAGAACATTAAAATGCTTGGGTTTTCTATCAAACACAGACAACATGACTGTGTCACTAACGCAGCAGAAACTAGACAAATTTCTCGATACGGCAGACCAATTGTTGCATGTAATCAGGCCAAAGATTAGGCAAGTTGCGGTTTTAATCGGGATTATGATAGCCTATGCCCCCAGCTATCCTATATGGGAAAGCTCACATTAAATCGCTAGAGATAGACAAGAATTTAGCGTTAGCACATACAAAAGGGAATTTTGAAAGAAAAATGACTATTTCAGCAGAAGGCCTAGCAGATATTCATAGGTGGTATGATAACATTCATTCTTCTCCGAATCCTATTCGAATGGGTGAACCCCAACACTGTGGTTACGACAGATGTGTCATTAGATGGATGGGGTGCTCATAGAGACCATCAGGCAACTGGAGGACGATGGTTAGATGATGAAATTTCAGACCATATTAATGTCCTAGACCTTAGAGCAGTTTATCTGGGTTGATGCAGGTTAGTGCGTATACCAAAGTTTCATGTCAGAATTCTGTCAGATAACACCACAACGATGGCCTGCATTCGTAACATGGTATGGACTAAGTCCAAACCTTGTAACAGAATAGCAAAATTAATTTGGAATTGGGCTCAAGAGCATGACATATGGCTAACTGTAGCACATATCCCAGGTAGTCAGAACACATTAGCAGACAGGAAAAGCCGACATTTTCATGATCATTTGGAATGGTCGTTGAATGACAACATTTTTTAACAAATTTGTCAAAAATGGGGAAGACCACAAGTAGACTTGTTTGCTTCATGAACTAACTACAAAATATCTAAATATGTTTCGTGGCATTCAGAGCCGAATTCTTGGCAAGTGGATACTTTTTCATTGTTTTAGGATAACAAATTTTATTATATTTTCCCACCATTCAGCATTATCAGCAGAGTGGCCAGTAAAATCAGAATGGATCGCACATATGCAATTCTGATCGTGCCCGAGTGGGACACACAGCCATAGCTAGCGGCAGTGGCATTGGGAGCGAGAGACAGTCTCAGATTCCCAAGAGCACGTGGAAACCCATGACATCAAGGTCCGCTGACTATTCACGGAGACGTGTCGACAACACCCCTTCTGGCATTCCTTTTTTGAATAAACATTTTCAGCAATTTGGACTAGATAAAATTACTCAACAAAGGCTGGTCTCCCATGCCTGAAGGAAAGGAACAGTAAAATTGTATACTAGTTATTTAAAGAAATGGGGACTTCATTGTTTAATTAAGAAAGTTAAGCCCTTAAGGCCTACAATAGCCCAGGTTGTGAGATTTCTGCGAATGCTAGAGGATGAGGGTTTAGGTTTTGGTGCCATTAATGCAGACAGATGTGCGTTATCGATTGTACTCCCAAGGATAGACGGACAAACGGTTGGTAAACACCAGGTGATACACTGGTTCTTAAGGTCGGTTTACGAAAGGAATCCGCCAAAGCCAAAATATAATCGTTTTTGGGATGTATCGATAGTTTTTAAATTGTTTAAGTTCTGGCCTAGCAATAATCATTTAGGCATAAAGGAACTAGGATTTAAATTAGCAGTTCTATTACTGCTAGTTACAGGCCATAGGGGACAAACCATTGTAGCGTTGTCTCTAGATGGACTGGAGATTGATCGGAAAGAAGCAACGTTTGATTTGGAACAGTTATTAAAATCAAACCGCACTGGGGACCCACTGTCCACAGTGCATGTGAGTAGCTTCCTGGATGATCGATGACTGTGTGTAGTGTCAGCCATACGGGCTTATATATCCAAGACAAAAGGAATACAAAATTCAAGACAGCTTTTGGTGAGCTTTATTGAACCACACCAGGCAATCTCAAGAGACACACTCACAAGATGGACCATTAAAGTGCTGAAGGCCGCAGGGGTCGATACTGGCCGATACGCTTCCCATTCAACAAGGGGAGCTATGGTCTCGAAGGCACGACTGCTAGGGATCTCCGTTAAGAGGATCCTGGCACATGCAGGCTGGAGGACAGCTAGATCGTTGGCAAAACATTACAACAAACGACTAGAGAAGTCAAGCGGCCTAACGACACACTTACTCACCAATTAACATTGCAGGTGAGAAAGTTAGCAAGTATATTTGGTTCTGATACTAATGTATACTGAATTGAAATGGATATTTGTTTTTGATAATAATGTATACTGAATTCAAATGGATTAAGGATAAAAATGAAGTTACGTAAAAGTCTCCCTCGGCTATAAGTAGCCTGAGGCTTAGTACCGAGGTAAAATAGTATAGTTATACAAATCTTACCTGGGTACAGATGATGGATAACTGTTGTTTTCCCGAGGTACAAACCTCGGATAGTCGTGGGCTAGGGCCCGCCCACCCAACCCTACCATGACTATTACGTTTGCTTGTGCCAAGATGAAAAGATAGAAGTTTAAAATCATTTTTATCCTGAATAAGTAGGTAAAGATTGCTGGACCCGGATGTGCTTCCTTCTCCCTAACACCCACTCTACAAACATGTGTGTCCCATATCAGCCTTATCACCTCAGTGACATGTAACTAAAGGGATACTATTATATTAACAGTTCACTAGCATTTTAGTAGACAGTGAATGCCACAAACCCCCTCAACATTTGCATAAAGAGAGTGCCAGAAACCAGTGTGTCTCTATTTAGATGGGTGTGAAGTCTCTTTTTTTCTTATTGCAATGATTTCCATATATAAATTTGTTTGCACCTGTGCATTGCAGAGCCACCAGCGACGCTACCCGCGCTGCAGGAGCCCGTGGCGGCGGAGCCGGGCAGGGCCAGCCCGCGGGTCTCGGGACGGCGGGCGGCCGTGGCACGACTCCGGGCACACGCCGGTAAGGACGGGCCGGGCCATGACGCCAGCCGGCTGGGAGTGGAGACGGGTACGGCGGCAGTCAACCAGCGTCCTCCAGACACGGCTCCAGGGGACGACCCCAAAGGTACAAGGCTAGTTCACGCTGCATAATCCGATGAAAGCATCACATTTTCGAAACCAAAACAAGTATCTAGATTTGATATTTAGATATTACTGCACTCATCAGGCACTTGTTACTGCATACAACTTACACTTGAAGGTAGTAACACTAAGTCAGTTTAATAGAATCTGTTATTGTTGAAGCTTATGGTGTCCATCATTTCAGTGTGTACACTAAAGTGAATTTGTCATGTTTTCACATCAAAGTTAGCCTTTTATAATAAAAGTTGTTCTACGGTAAAGTAACAGATAATAACCATTAATCTAATGTATTTATTTCACAATATGCTAGAAACCCCAAACCATCGGACTATGTAACTTTAAATATTCAGTCAGATTACATTGCGGATCGGACAAGCAATGGCAGCTTCTTTAGTAGCGTGAAAACTCCCACCGTAGAACTCTTAAAAATTCTGATATCTCCGATATACACCAGCATTTCTTATGTGATTTGTGTACGTGTGGTCTGTGTGGAGTATGAAAATGTGAGTAAGTAAATATGTGAGTGACGTGAATGAGTGTGAATATGTGTGTGTATATGCTGTTGTTCTATTTTTATTTGTTAAAAGATTGTATTCCAATTGAATAACCTTTTTTTTCAACCCCGAAGCACTGGTCTTCGAACCTGAACAACTATTGTGCAAGTGAAGTATTCACGGCTATTCACCAGTGTTATCCACAGGCTTTAGGCCAACCAGTCTGTCCTGTCTCCTGTTTGTGGTGATGCAGTGATTACAAGTTTCACCAGCTGGTGTGAACCAAACTGTCGTGATTAACGCGCGCTCTTTCAAATCTTCAGAACGAAGCGATGACAATGCAGATGAAGCGATGCCAGGTGGCGCCACCAAGAAGCATGTCAAATGTCGATACTGCACGTACACGACGGACGCGAAGTGCAAGTTGCGGGGCCACCACGACATCGTGCACTCCGGGGCACGCCTCTACGAGTGTGAGTTCTGTGGACAGCGGTTCTCCGCCACGTCCTCCCTCAAGCGGCACAAGTTGACACACTCAGGTAGGCATACTGGAGCTAATGGGGCCCCGCAATTACATAGTCGATAGGTAGCGCTGGTTCGCAATACAGGTATTTCAAGTTACTACCTGCTGGTACGAGAGGAAGGGCTGAACATGCAGTGTGTTTACACACCTTACACTTTCAATACATTTGGAGCATAAATATAACATGTTTCCTGATGACCAAACTTGGTATGGTTCTTGTAGGCATTTAGTTTTAATGTAGATTGCAGAGAAATTGTCATAGCAAATAATTTACATATGACAAAATACCCTTTCCTGTATGTGTCTCAACGAGCTCCCCTTGCAGATCGTAAAAGGCGACAAATGGGACGACGCGTTTCCCGTGAGTCGCAGCTCGTGTCGGTGGAGGAAGGGATCCTGGTGCATGAGGTCTTCAGGGAGCTGCGGCTTCCTGTCGACCAAAATTGCACTTTGGCCCCGACTTCACCTAGACGAGGGGTTGGACTGGCCCGGTCCAATCAATCGGCTGGTCACGCTAAGCCCTAGGAGTAGTACTATGAAAAATGTAATTATCGACGATAGGGTCAATCTGGTAATAATCTTCCATTTTGGTAGATCATTGCTTGAGTATATCACACTTGTATCCTTGGTGTGTAACTGCCGGGTATCCATAGCTCTGCACACCCCCATTTGGGGCTCCGTGGTGGGTGGGGATCAAGGGTGACCTTCAAACAAAAAAAAACAAAAAATACCGTTGACAGACTCAGATTCGAACCAGGAACCTTCTAGTGAATGGGCTAGATTTGTTGTCCTTGAGGCAACCGATCCATCCCATCCTCTGGGAAAGCTGTCCCCATTTGCCATTGACAAAGGCATTCTGGGGATAGCAGGCATGGTGACTTCAGTAAAGAAATTACATTCCGGACAGATTCTTGTGGAGTGTGGTAAGAAGGCCCATGCTGATAACCTGCTGCGTTGCAAAACACTGGCAGGTGTCGGCATGAAGGCCTCACCTCACTGATCCCTGAACTCTAGTAAAGGAGTAATCCGTACTAGAGAACTCCAGGGTATCGATGAGGTTGAAATCGCCTCTGAATTAAAACCTCAAAGCGTGTTAAATGTCAGAAGAATAACTATTAAAAAAGAAGGAAATATCATTCCTAGAAACACTTATATTCTGACATTTAATAAACACACTCCACCTAAGAAGTTGAAAATTGGCTACTTAATCATTGATGTGGATTTGTTTATTCCAAATCCACTCCGATGTTTCCAATGCCAGAAGTATGTTCATGGCAGAGACAACTGCTCCAGTGACCAGACCTGTCTCCGATGTGGTCAGAAAGGGCATGAAAATACAGACTGCAAAAACACAGTTAAATGTGTTAACTGTCAAGGTGCCCACATGGCCATATCGAAAGATTGTCCTGTGTGGAAAAAAGAAAAAGCTGTTCAAAGGGTGAAAACTGAAAGCAACATCAGCTACCCAGAGGCTAGGAAATTTGTTGAGGGGTCCATCCCCTCCCGCTCCTATGCCTCTGCGGTCAAACCCTCCACCAGGACAATTAAATGTCAGACCGACTGCACATGGTTGAACTTGGATCAACCAAAGTGCAGTCCTTCTGGTTTCCAGAGCATGGTTTCTTTGACGAAGACAACCACTGTCCAAACTGATCTGAATCCGAGTGTGTCTAAGAAAGACTATCAAAATTACCCAAAAAAACAAAGCCGGCGCCTGAAAAGGCTCCGGCACAAAAACAACGGAGAGTTGCTCCCGATAGGGAGCAGAAGGGATCCATCTCCCTTAAAAATAAATTTGATGTGTTAGATGAAGAAGAGATGGCTGAGGCTGCGCCGAGTCGTGGTCGCAGCGTCTCCCCCAAAGTGAAAATGAGGGGGAGATCGCCCGTCAATCCACCACCTTGATGGCGGGTGAATCTCTTCTTCAAGGGAACTGCCGGGGTTTTAGAGCAAACTTCAATGAAGTGCGATTGCTTTGTGAGAGGCTTGACCCTCTTGCCCTTTGCTTGCAGAAAACATATATAAAGGCTACTGATCAGATTTCTCTAAAGCACTACAATATGTATTACTCTTATGCACCGGATGGGGAACGAGCCACTGGTGGCTCATCCATTCTGGTGCGTGAAGATGTGATACACACCCTCATCACCTTAAATACAACTTTTCAAGCAATAGCCATTCGAATTAGTCTAGATAAAACCATTAGAATATGCTCCATATATATGCCCCCTAACTCCATATTCTCAACACAAGATTTAGAAACTTTAGCTGATAAGTTGCCTCCCCCTACATTTTAATGGGGGACTTCAATGCACACAACCCCATATGGGGTAGTGCAAACACAAACAGCAAGGGCAGGGGAGTTGAGAATTTCCTAAGCAATCGCGCTTTAAGCTTTCTGAATGATGGGTCCCATATTTATGTTCATCCTGGGTATGGGACCTGCTCTGCAATCGACCTCACTATTTTGCAACCAGGTCTCCTGCTGGACTTCTCATGGAGAGTCTGGAACGACCTTTGTGGAAGTGACCATTTCCCTATCGTGATTACGACTAAAGGACCAGCTCGGAACCGGAAGGAACCAAGCTGGCGGCTGACCAAAGCCGACTGGTCACTGTTCCAGTCACTCGCCCGTGAGAGGTTCATGGGAGTAGCCCGCAATGATCCTGTTGCAATGAAAACATTCACAGAGATCTTGGGGTCGATTGCAGAGGAAACCATTCCTAAGACCTCGGCATTTCCAAAACATATAACAAATCCTTGGTTTAATGTAACTTGTAAGAATGAGTGGAAAAGGGCGCAACGTGTGTTCTTCCAGCGGCCTACTGCCGAGAACCATGTTCGCTTTAAAATTCTAAGGGCTCGGGCTCGCCGAATTATTAGGGAGGCAAGGAGGCTGTGTTGGAGACAATATGTCTCCAGCATAACCACTCGCACCCCACTTTCTAAAGTATAGACCATGATCCGGAAAATAAAACAAAAATATGCCGGATCATCGGTCCAACACCTAAAACAGAATAATATTCTTTTAACTTCAGTAACTGACATAGCCAACCTTCTTGCCAGTACTTTCTCCCAGAACTCATCTGTGCAAAACTGCCTTCCGGCCTTTGTTCAGATGAAGTTGCTCCTGGAACGACATTCTATCAATTTCAAATCTAATAACACTGAGCACTACAATAGTTTTTTTCACAATAGATGAATTAAAGCATGCTTTAAATAGATCGCACGACACTGCAATAGGTCCAGACAAAATACACTACCAATTTTTAAAACACCTCCCACCAGCACCAATAGAACTGCTTCTGCACCTTTTTAATAATATTTGGCGCACGGGAGACATCCCAACCTCCTGGCAAGAGGCCATCATTATTCCCATCCGCAAACCGGGGGAAGACCATAGCGAGCCCGGGAACTACCGCCCGATAGCGCTTACAAGTTGCATTTGTAAAACTTTTGAACGAATGATTAGCAATCGCCTCGTCTGGATCCTGGAGTCGGAGCACCATCTGACCGACTTCCAGTGTGGTTTCAGGCGGGGGAGGAGTACCCACAACCACTTGGTCCGATTGGAGTCATTCGTTCGAAATGCCTTCATAAACAGAGAACATGTCGTGTCCTTATCTTTTGACCTTGAAAAGGCGTACGACACGACATGGAAGTACGGCATCCTGAAGGATTTGTTCAATATGGGGTTTAGAGGGTGCTTGCCCATTTTCATTTCTAAATTTTTATCAAACCGGAACTTTAGAGTTCGGGTCAATGCTACCCTCTCTGATCCTTTTGATCAGGAGATGGGTGTACCTCAGGGTAGCATTCTATCTGTTTGCCTTTTTGGCATTAAAATTAACAATATAGTAAAATCCATAAAGAGTACTGTATCCTGCAGTCTCTATGTAGATGACTTTTTAATATGTTATAAAGGTAAAAATATGAACACTATAGAACAGCAGCTCCAATTAAACATAAATAGCCTTTCCTCATGGGCAATGGAAAATGGTTTAGATTCTCCAAATCGAAAACCGTTTACATGCACTTTTGTCTTTTACAGACTTTGCACCATGAACCTAATTGGAAATGATCCCATAAGTTTTTAGGAGTCATCTTTGACAACAAATTATCGTTTATCCCTCATATTAAGTATTTAAAGTCCAGATGCCTTTAGGGACTGCACATTTTTAAAGTTCTAGCCCACACATAGTGGGGAGCAGATAGCACTGTTCTGCTCCAATTATATAGAACTTTAATACGTTCGAAATTGGACTATGGCTGTATTGTTTATGGTTCAGCCAGGAAATCATACATATCACGATACACCATCAAGGACTTCGGCTGGCCCTGGGGGCATTTAGAACCTCGCCCGTCCAGAGCCTTTACATCGAAGGCTGAGAGCCTTCCCTTAAGAGTAGAAGGCTCAAACTGTCTATGCAATATGCGATAAAATTAAAAGGAAATATTTTAAATCCTGCATGTAACTACATTTATGAACACCTCTATGAATCAAGGCCAACATACATAAAGCCGTTAGGCCTCAAAATAAAGCCTCATTTGGAGGCCCTGAGGGCAAATCTACATAACATAGCACCCTCACAATATTCAGATGTTCCTCCCTGGCAGCTGAGGAAACCAAACATCATCCTCCAGCTGGCCATGTCGAAGAAATCTCAAACGCACCCACTTTCATATCATGAAAGCTTTATCGATGTGCGAAGTGCTTTTAGCTCCCACCTAGCCGTTTACACGGATGGGTCAAAGACAGACAACAGAGTCTCTGCGGCAGCAATCGTCTACGGACGTGAATTAGGTACGCATGTTCCAGATCAGAGTTCTATCTTTACTGCTCAGGCACGAGCACTCCTACTCACGTTAGAGTGCATCGAAACCTCAGCCAGTCATAAATTCATCATTTTCACTGACTCTTTTTCCTGCCTTCAGGCTTTAAACAATAGGAAACTGGACCACCCAATACTACTTAAAGTACTCATTAAACTAAACTCTCTTTCAATTGCAAAATTTGACATTCACCTATGTTGGGTGCCTAGTCATGTGGGTATCCCAGGAAATGAGAGAGCAGATCAAGCGGCCACTCGAGTCCTGACTGCTCCTTTGGAACACTGTCATATTCCCCACTCTGATCTGAAACCTACCATTCAAAAATACATTTGGAACCTATGGCAGATTGAATGGGATGAACAACCAGACAACAAACTCCATAGAATTACCCCCTCCGTGAACGGACTGCCGCAGAGTCGTGTATTGGATGTCAGTCCCCACTGACATTAAAACACACTTTATTAAACTGTGTGGATTTCATGGCCTTGCGCCAACAATTTTACACTGCAAACAACATGCATGACCTTTTTACTAAAGTAAAACAAGAAAACATTTTAGCCTTTTTGAGGACAGCTGGTTTGTACCAACTCATATAGGTTTTTAAACAAATTTCATCAGTGAATAATACTATCATTTAGACTTTTATTTAGCTATTATGATTGTGAGTTTACAAAATTCATGAGTGTCCATTGACACAAAATTGATTGTATGCTTTTAGACGGTTTGAACAAAACCAAACATTTCTCGCCGTGAATATGGCCTATGCTGCCGACACGGCGTAAAGCAACCACCAATCAATCAATCCCTCTGCCCACAATTGCAGAAGGCTGATTTTGGTTACCCACGCCATGTCCATATAGGTAACCATAGTAACCCCTCACCCAACCCTGCGTGCAGCAGTGCTTATGTTACTCCATCAGTGTTCCCACATACACTGTCCATTCTGTTTGTTACTACGGTGTGTTTCCCCCTCCCCACCTCCTCCCAAACACACACTTTACACTGCACCGGGTTTTTGGATTGATGCATTGTGCTACCCGATTCTAGCCTGATTAGTGGCCTGCTGGGTGCCGCATTGATATCTTGGAACACTTGTATTCAGGCCTGCCCATTATTTACTGACGCACACCACACACACTAGATGGCGACACTCCCGAGACAACTGCTATATGTGCTATACAGTCAGGGACCCAAATAGCGTCAGTGTCCGCTGTCGATTAATTCTTAAAGTACTCTATCTAATCCCAACAGTTGCTAGCGTCATATTATTTCTTGCCATTGGTGCAAGACCATAAAAAAACTACCAGACGATCTGCTCTTTATCGTTACATATGATACGTGACGAAGGAGGAGATAGAGGCAGGTGTTGGAAATAAAACACTTTATTCATAGAGACAGTGAATCAATGTTATAATGGAGTAAAGGTGTAAATACTCAATGCAGGTAGCAGGATGATGTAACACATAGCAATGTGGATAAAGTTCAATGAGGTAGCAATGTCAATGGATAAGCCATGTCGCAATGTCAATGAGGTGCAGTGATAAGCAATGTCACTGGAGAATGTCACATGAGGGGTAAAGTCAGATGGGAGGCAGGCGCCCCGAAGAGCCCTCCACCAAAACTGAGGAGAGGGCTCGAGGGGCGGCGATGCCGGGGACGTATGCGTGGACCGCGGCGGAGGTCCAGGTCCCCTGCTCCATTATATCCCCGAGGGGGACGCCGGCGCGTTGGCAGGCCTGGGCCGCCCCCCGGCGGAGGCTGTGGAGGGTGTACCCGTCGGGGGCGGGCATCCCGAGGGCCGAGAGGGCGCCTCGCAGGATGGCCGTGAGTGTCCGAGGGTCCAGGGGGCGGCCCGAGGGCAGTATGAAGGCGGGATCAGCGGCGGAGGCAGGGACCAGGGCGACGGAGGCAGTCCAGGCCACCACGGGGCAGAGCGGGCGGCCCGGTGAGGCGGGGATGAAGAGGGCGAGCGCCCCTGAGGGCAGCGCGATGGTCTTGGTTGTGCGGTGGGTGACGCGCAGTCCCCCGGGGGCGGGGGCGACGTCGGCGCGTGTGGTGTGGGGGCCACCCCACACCTCGGGGCTGGGGGAGAGGAGGCTGGACTGCCGTAGCAGCCCGTAGTACCCGAGGAGCAGGGCGGGGCGAGGTGGTGGGCGACCGCCGCGAGGGCGGAGGGTGTCAGCGGAGGGGCGGGGCGGGCGACATGCCCGGAGGCCCATTCCACGCCGCGACAGATGTCTCGCGCGAGGCGCGAGCCGAAGGCGCTGGGGTCGCCCCCGGCCGCCTCCAGCCAGCAGCGCGCCCCGGAGAGGGCGTACCGGATGGAGGCGGGCGCCACGGGGCGGGCGTAGAGTGAGGCGGTGTAGGCGGCGACGTCGAAGGGTGTCGTGGCGAGGGGGTCCCAGTGGTGGCCCGAGGCGAACTCGACATAGCTCCGGGCCTGTCGACGACGGTTCCTCCAGGTGGAAGGGGCGAGGGCGGCGATCCACAGCCCATCGACGGCGGCAACCTCGGAGGCGGGGTACCCTGGATTTTAGAGGCCGGGATTGTATGGAAAGTCATCATGGTCGCCGTCGGCGCGCTCAAGCCCGAGGCGGGCGACCTCGTCTCGGGCCACGCCCCACAACGGCCAGGGAGGTGGGCGCGGCTAAGGGCGTCGGCGAGGACGAGGTCGGCGCCGGGCTTGTGGATAATGGTGAGCTCAAAGCACGCCTCAGTGGCAATCAGCCAGAGTTCCCGGGCGCACATCCCGAGGGTAGGGTCCCGGGCCCGCCCCGAGTCGAGGGAGGCGGCGGAGGCCATGTTGTCCATATTGACGACAACGTTGGCCCCCGCGACGTCAGCTGGGAGGAGGGCGCGAAGCGCGACCACCAGGTTGACCGCCTCAAGCTCGTGGATGGTGGGGAAGCGGGTGCGGTATGCCTCGGAGTACCCTCGGGTGTAGTATCGCCTGGGGGAGTAGGCCCCACCCCCGGTGAGGCATGAGTCGCACTCGATGACGATCCTCCGGCTCCTGGGCGCGCGTAGGAGGTGGAGGCCGTTGGAGGCGCGCCCGTAGGCCGCGAACCAGGCGAGGTCCCGGAGGGCGTCATCCCCGAGGGTGATGGTGGCGAACCCGTGGCAGCTGCGCAGGGCCGCAAGGAGGCTGGCCATGAATTTCCTCGCGGGCAGGACACAGCTGCCGACGTGGTTGAGGCGGCCGAGGATGCTCTGAAGCTCCTGGCGCCCGAGGGTAGGCTGGGCGACCCGGGCCTCGCAATTGGCGACGAGCTCGTCGACTTTGTCGGGGGCGATGCGGATGGTCATGGTGTCGATGGCGAAGCCCAGCCAGGAGACCCGCACCGCTGGGGGGTGGCACTTCCCTGAGGCGACCTCCAGGCCGAGGGCGCCGACGAGGGCGATGAAGCGGGCCCTCAGGTAGGTGAGCTCGCACCCGACAAAGTCGTCTACGTATACGAGGGCATGGAAGCCCTCGAGCCGGAGGATCCAGGCCACCGCAGCGGTCACCCTCACGCAGGCGGCGCCCGAGGAGCGGCAGCCGAAGGGGAGGGCGAGGTCAACGTAGGTGGCCCCCTCGAATGTGATCCCATACAAGGGGCATGAGAGGGGGTCGGCCCGGAGCTGGCGGTAGGCCCTGGATATATCCGCGGTCCAGGTGTAGGCCACGGTGCCCTGTCCGATGAGGCGGCGGCCCACGTCGGCGACGGAGGGAAGCCTGTAAGCGTGGGGCCTACCCAGGTACTCGCGGCGGGGTATCCCAGCATTAACCATGCCGCCGGGAGGGTAAGACAGGTCGACGATGACCCGCCTCTTGCCGGGGTCGGATTTGGGGCGGGTCATCATGGGGGAGACCTGGGCCCAGGGGCCTGCAAGGGCGCCGTGTGCGAGCTCGGTAGCAATGAAGAGCCAGAGGTGGACCTGGTGCTCCGGGGCCTCTCGGTGGTTGGTGTAGGTATGGCGGGGGGGGTGCTGGCAGAGTAATTGGTGGGAAAGCCGAACTCCAGGAGGTCGACCAGGTCCTTGTCGGGGTGGTCCCGGAGGCGGCTGCGCCATGCGGGGATGTGAAGGCCTGAGGGGAGGGGGATGCGGGCGGCCAAAAAATTAGGGAGGCCCGCAGCGCGGAGGGTGTGGTAGGCTCGGGAGAAGGTTGGGTGGCGGCTCCAGGCGGTGCCCGATAGGTGGGGCCATATGGAAAGGAGGGTTGGGCGGTAGGCTGTGGGGGTGGGGCCGCAGGAGGGGGCGGCGGGGAGGGTGTCCTGGATGCCTGGGTTGACGACCTCGGCGACTGGTTCGCCGAGGTCGCTGGGGGGGGGGAGGTGTGGCGGGAGAGGGGGAGGTCGAATTTGTGGGGGGCGGGAGCGAGGGGGAGGGGTGGCGGGGCGGAGGCCGGGGAGGTGGATGAGGTAGGCGGTGTCGCCGGGGCGGCGGGGGCGGGGGTCGGCAGTGTCGCCGGGGGGGTGGCGGGGCGGCCGTTATCGGTGCGGGCGACGGCGGGGAGGTGGGCGGCAGGGGTGTGAGGGGTGGCGCCGGCGGCGGCAGGGATGTGAGCGGCAGAGATGTGAGGGGCGGCAGAGATGTGAGAGAGGACTTCGGGGGGGGGGAGGGGTTAGATGTGAGGGGAGGGCGGACAGGGTGGCGGTTGTGGTGAGGAAGTTGGCCGGCAGGGGGTGGCCGGCGGGCAGGGTGGCGGTTGTGGTGAGCTGCTCGGCCGGCAGGGGGTGGCGGCGAGATGAGGGGGTGGCGGTTGGTGTGGTGGTCGCTGTGGTGTGGCGGGCGGCGAGCTGCTCGTCGGGGGGCTTCCGGGCGGCTAGGGAGGGTGCCGGGAGCTGGGCTTTCTGGGCGGCGGCGGGCGTAGTGGGGGTGTGGGCGACGGGGCCGGGACTGGGGTTGGGGTGTTGGCCGGGCTGGAGGGGGGCGGTGCCCGGGCCCGAGCCATATGTGGCCGCCGCCGGACTAAAAATCCAGCGAGGTGATGGCGCGGGCGGCTGAGGCGCGTTCCCGGGTGCGCTTTGTAAAGCATGCCGCCTCACTGTGGACGGTGAGGATACGGCGCACATTGGAGCAGTATGCACAGGCGTGCCTCGCCTGGCGCCGTGGTCTCCGTGCGCCTCGCCGGCGGGGGCGAGGTCGCATGAGGCGGGGTCCCTGTTCCAGGCGGGGCAGGGGACGCCGTATGCCTCTCGGGTATATGGGGTGCGGGGGTCGGAGGAGGGTGGTCGGGTCTGGGGGGTGGCAGGGCGGGAGGGTGGGGAGCGGGTTGCGGCAGCTCAGGAGCTCAGAGGTGCAGTCGCGGGGGCGGTTATCACGTCCATCCGTAGTGAGTTGATAGCGACTGGGTCGTGCCAGCCGTCCGGGAGCCGGCCAGCCGCGATCCAGGCAAATATGCCTTCCGAGTATCGTCGGACGGTCGGCCACGGATGTGTCACACAGTCCCGTTGCACCGTTAGGTTGTGGTGGAGGAGACCCGGGATGGAGTTGGAGGGGAAGGCAGGATGTGATTCCAGCATCCGGAGGGCGAGGTTGTACTCCTCCATGGAGGCCTCGCCCCTCTTCAGTGCCTTGCCCTCCGGCCCCCTCTCGATGAGGTCGTGGGGGAATATGTAGCCTGCTGGGATACCTTTTTTCCTGGTGGTGTTTTGCGCCTCGGCGGAGTCGAGGATATCCCGAACCGCCTCGGTGGCGCAGGCGGTGGTGCGGTGGGGGCCGGCGTGGAGGGCAAGCGGGGGGGGGGGCCGCGGAGGCGGCCTGCTGTGTGGGGTAGATTCTGTGTCTGGTGAAGCGCCGGTAGAGTGGGTGGACGTCGTGAGGCGTAGTCGCGGGGGCGGGCCGATGCGTGAGCCGGGCCTCCCTGGGCCAGCTCCTGGATGAGGTCTGCGAGGCGGTCATAGGCTGATGTTGGAGGCGGGGCCAGGGCGGGTGCTCCCGGGGGCGCTAGTGTGATGGTGTCCACGAGCGCGGTGAGGCGCTCCATGGCTTGTGTCCGTGCCAGGAGGGTGAGTGGAGGCGAGTGGCTAGGAGCAGCAAGGGCCGCCGGTTATAAGGGCCGAGGGAGGGGGGGGGTGGGTGGGTGTTACGTCAGCGACCCAACGGTCGCGGGCAGGCGGAGGGAGAGAGGGGGGGGGGGGTCCTCCTCCCTCGCCACGAATCAAACGCAATGTGAGCATTACGACCAATGCACGTTTCTGGTCAAGTTTTCCGATTTTAGCATGTGTGTAGTTTACCGTAAAAGATGTTATAAGCGAGTTCAGCATTACCCGCACGCATGTGCGGGACCGATTACCGGTCGTCGGCGTCGGGATAAACAAAGCTACGTTTGGCAGCAAACTCAGTGCATTGTCAATGGCCGTGAGCAATCTTCTTACAGAAAAAGTGAAATATCTCTAAAACCACACCACCTAGAGACAATTCGCTTGGCACACATATATAAAACATGTTTACCAAGAAGATTATATTAAATTGATAAGGTTAGGGTTCTGGATTTCTATTAATTTTGAATAAAACTAACGTTTCACACTGTGTCACCTGTCAACTCAATGGCTGTGAGCAATCTTCTTACAGAAAAAGTGAAATATCTCTAAAACCACACCACCTAGAAACAAATCGTTTGGTACACATATAGAAAACATGTTTACCAAGAAGATTATATTAAATTGATATGGTTAGGGTTCTGGATTTCTACTAATTTTGAATAAAATAAACGTTTTGCACTGCACGTACCGGTAAACTCAGTGCATTGTCAATGCCAATGGCCGTGAGCAATCTTCTTACAGAAAAAGTTAAATATCTCCAAAACCACACCACCTAGAGACAAACCGCTTGGAACACATATAGAAAACATATTCAACGAATAGATTATATAAAATTTATATGGTTAGGGTTCTGCATTTCTATTAATTTTGAATAAAATAAACGTTATGCACTGCGTGTACCGCCAGGCTGAGTCATGCACGTGGGTTTGTTTATCCTGATGACTTCCCATCAACCACCGCGCACCCGAGATGCTGAACTGGCTTATTGCCCCCTCTCTGTTTTCATGTGCCACCATGCTTTGGCAGTTAACACACACAAGTAGTTCTTCCTCTTTCCGGTATGAATGCATATCGGCAATCAGCTCAGTGCTACATCAGGTGACTCACCCGATAGTGACTGTAGGGAAATGTCGCTGTTCTAGGGGAGAAGGAACATGAGTGTCCAGTATGTGAGAAGCGCTTCTACCAGGAGAACCAACTTCAAGTGCACAGCTTCGTACACACAGGTATGCACAGATGGTCACACCACTGAACATAGTAACAGTGTCAATAGTTTTTTTCAAACCTCATTGACATGATATAAAAGAAAGCCCCGCTGTAATATGTTAATTCTTTTGTCGGTTTAAGTAACTTAGCTAACAAAATAATTAATTCCATTTGAGACAAATTCTCTACTGTGAAATTGAATCTTTATTTTAATATCATTGTATAGTACATGTACAGACGCTATATACTGTGAGCTATCTTCGCCATTGCTTTAGGTTATTGAATGAATCAACTTCAGGACGATGGTCAACCGGATACAATTATCTTTGTGTTTTATATCTAATACATGCTGATTAATTATTTGTGATACTGATTAGACATATTTTGATGGATCATGTGGAAAACAACAATTGTACTGGAACACGGACTGGCTTAGGTCATGATATTTTTCGAGAAATATTACCCATGATAGCTGAACTGGATGCATATGGAGAGATTCACTAATTGTTACATTCTATAAAATATGGAGGAGGGTAAACACTTCTGAGGGTAAACATTTGTGGGATTAATAATACATTCTATAAAATATGGAGGAGGGTAAACACTTCTGAGGGTAAACATTTGTGGGATTAATAATGCATGTCCTCTCAACTCTGACTGTATCTGAGTACAGCAGGGAGAGGATTGGGTGGGTGTGGTAGTTTTCGGGCCTTAACGGTCTGCTCTGCTCATTTTCCAGGCGAGCGCCTCTACTCGTGTAAGAAGTGCTCTAAGAAATACACCAACTCCGCCAACCTCCGGCGCCACAACCGGATACACACGGGAGAGAAGCCATACGCATGCGCAGAATGTGACGCGCGCTACCGCGACTACTCTAGTCTCAAGCTGCACAAACTGAAGCACACAGGTCAGCAGTGGGGGATGTGGACCGTAAATTTCCTAAACCAAGGCACTTGTCTACAATCAATCCCATGTATCCAACTTTGACACTGACGCATTTAGTTGCTGTATATAAAGATTATTAAATCAATTTAATAGAACATGTCACTGCTGCAAGTCATATAATTGTATTCTGTCCACCATTTCGTTTTGCAGAGCAACGTTATTTGCCATTCTTTCCCTCTAAATATCTCCGAATTTAGCTGCAATAGATTATAACGAACAACCTAATCCTCCCTAACATCTCCCTGAACCTGCGTTGAGACTGTTGCTTCAACTCTTCAACAACATCTTGGAGTCAGGTGTCGTCCCCGCCTCTTGGCGGGAGGCGACAGTAATACCGATTCCCAAACCTGGTAAAGACCAGAGTGAAGCCAACAACTATTGTCCCATAGCCATCACAAGCTGCATCTGTAAAACCATGGAGCGCATAGTAAACAACCGCCTCGTCTGGCTACTGGAGTCAGGACACCACCTGTCCAACCTTCAATGTGGCTTCAGACGGGGCCGCAGCAACCTCGACCATTTGGTGCGCATGGAAACCTTCATATAAGAGATGCATTCCTTAAGAAGGAGCACGTTGTGGCTGTCTTTTTCAAACTCGAAAAAGCCTATGACACAACGTGGCAACATGGCATCATGGAGGATCTTCATGCGATTGGCTTTCGTGGCCACCTGCCAATTTTCATCAGGAACTTTCTAGCCTTCAGGCATTTCCGCGTCCGTGTCAAGACTACCTATTCCAGCCTACACTCACAGGTACTAGGAGTACCTCAAGGCAGCATACTGGCCGTGACCCTTTTCGGGGTCAAGGTCAATGGTATTGCTGCTGCTGTAAAGCAGAGGGGGGTCTCCTGTAGTCTTTTCATGGATGACTTTACAGTGGTCCTAAAATGAATGTCATAGAGAGACAGCTACAACTAAGCATAAATGGGATCTATCGATGGTCAGTTTTGAACGGTTTCAAATTTTCCAAGACCAAAACAGTCTGCATGCACTTCTGCCTGCTGCGTAGAATGCATCCGGAACCGTAGCTGACCCTTGATGGGGATCCCATTAAAGTCGTTGAGAAAACCAAATTTCTGGGCCGCATTCTCGACGCAAAACTGTCTTTCGTACCACGTATAAAGTACCTGAAAGCGCTAGATATTCTGAGGGTGCTGTCCAGCTCAGAGTGGCGGGCAGACAGAGATGTTCTGCTCTCCGTGTACAGAACCTTGGTTCGGTCACGAGTGGATTACGGCAGCATAGTATATGGTTCCGCAAGGAAATCATATATTGGGCTGCTAGACACGATCCAGCAACAGGGACTGCACCTGGCCCTTGGGGCCTTCCGCACCTCACCGGTTCAGAGCCTCTGCGTCGAAGCCAATGAACCATCACTTAACAACAGGAGAATCAAACTGGCCATGCAATATGTAGTCAAGATAAAAACTAATGCATGAATCCTGCACACAATTGTCTATTCGAGCAACATGACGAATCCAGGTATGAAGCCAGGCCGAATTACATCCGGCCACTGAGGCTCCTAATGAAACCTCATTTGGAGGCCTTGTGCGTGGATTTGTACGTGTTGGAGGATGCCAAAGTCCCAGAACATCCCCTGTGGTCGTTGAGGAAGCCATCGGTTATCCTCCGACTCATGGAACTGAGGAAGTCTGGGACACATCCACTCGAGTACCAAGGACTGCATTCAGAGATTCAAGGCCTGTTTGCAGACCACCTCTCCATATACACTGATCATTCGAAAGACCAAAGCCGGGTAGCTGCTGCGGCAGTCTGCCAAAGGGAAAAATTTGGCGTACGCTTGCCTGATCAGAGCTCGATTTTCACTGCGGAAGCCCAAGCACTCCTTCTCGCGTTGGAGTGTATCGAGGTATCGAACCACACTAACAATGTTATATACAGTGATTCGTTCTCTTGCCTCCTGGCTGTTGCTGGATTGAAAACGAATCACCCTATTCTAGCAACGGTCATTTATAAAATGAACCAACTGGCAACGGATGGGTATGATATCCACCTGTGCTGGTGCCTGGCCATGCCGGCATACAAGGAAACGAACGAGCTGATCGGGCTGCGAAGAAGCCCCTGAACTGTGATCTTGAACCATGTCTGATCATTCACTCTGATCTGAAACCACTAATAGCCACCCACATAAAATCCAAATGGCAACATGAGTGGGATGAAAACATTAATAAACTTAAAGAAATTGAACCATCTGTGGGAAAACCACCACAGACTCATGCGGGAGGTTGGCGGGACCAAGTGGTCCTTAGCCGCTGCCATATTGGCCACTCATGGCTTACACATGCTTTTCTGCTCAAGGGGGAACCTCCCCCTGAATGTATTGGGTCTCAGTCCCCGCTGACACTCAAACACATTTGACTAAGTTGCGTTGATTTTTTGGCCCTGCGCCAATTCTACACTGCAGACAGTATGCATGACCTTTTTCCTAAAATAAAGCAAGAGAACATTTTAGCCTTTTTGAGGGCAGCTGGACTGTACCACCTCATATAGTTTACTAAATAAATTCTATCAATTATTAATAAAACTTTTCTTTTTCTATGGGAATTTGTTTCCGTTGACCACAAATATATGATTGTGAGCTTTCTAATTTAATGAGTGTCTATTGGCACATAATTGATTGTCTGCTTTTACATGTAAAAGCGATGGTTTGAACAAAAAACAAACATTTCTCTCTGTGAATATGGCCTAGGCTGCCGACACGGCGTAAAGCAACCACCAATCAATCAATCAATCAACAACCTAATACCTTTAGTTTCAAAACATGGCAAAAACCAGGAAGCTTGGAATGATGTAGTTTTAGCTGAGCGTACTAAGAAGGTACGTCAGTAAGCCGTGTCACCTGGCTGTCAAGTCTCATGCCTATTTGTTTGGTGTTTTTAGGGGAGAAGCCTTACACGTGTCAAGTGTGCAGCAAACAGTTTAAGACGTCGTCGGACTACCGGCGTCATGAACGGACACACACAGGCGAGCGGCGTTATGAGTGTACGGTGTGCGGCAAGCTGTTTGTACAAGGGTCAGTTCACCCCCCCCCCTCCCCCCCCCCCCCCCCTCCCCCCCCCCGGTCTCCACCTCAAACCACAGTGTAGATCTGTATAGTGACTGATTACAGTTGCATAATCCTGTATAGTGACTGATTACAGTTGAATAATCTGATCTTTTGAATTTCTGCCATTTCAATTTCAAAATGAAATATATAAATGGGTCGTTCTCAGAAACTGTGTACCACTTGAGGTAGTCTACTTGAAATGCATATTTCAAAGAAACCCATTATTGGAGTGTCAATATTTAGATTTCATCATTTAGCCTAATAATGTGGGAGATATTTTAGATCAAAAGTAAATGTTAATATTGTGTATTATGTATCTTATTGGGATGGATGTAGCTAAATACATAGAAAATTACATCACTAATTTGTGACATTGTCAACAGCATTGAAAATATAGTGTCACAAACTTAATGAAAACCTCTGAACAACAGCTCATTTCACTTCAAATGGTCATATACAATGTCTTCATTAAATTGAAGACATTAATTTCTATAAAAAAAAATTAAAATGATGAAATAGTTAACCTTTTCTGGAGTCATTAACATCGTAACATTTCGTTTCCACTTGCAAGTACTATGAAACTCTGTATCAAACACTGAGTACAGATACAGTACAGGAACTATTTTCACCATTTGACACTCTATGCATGGACCCATTTATGGTATAGTAAAATATAAATCCTGAAATTGCCCCTAAACATTGAAATTTGAGCCGAACATTTGTTTAAAATTGTTGTTTCCACTTTGACTGTTACCTTGCTAATATTTTTTTGCTTTTCTCTTTAATATTCACAAATAAGACAAAACCATAGCAATGAGGTTTCAAATTATTATTACTACTGTTTATAAAGCAAGTGGCATGTGAAATGTCCTAGAAATGTCAAGTTTTGTGTGGAAAATATTTGATTTTGGAGTCAGATTGGTTTCCATGCTATACTGCTATTTATTGGGTGTGAGCATCATTTGACCTACTTAAAAATGCCAGAATATGTTTATTTTCAATTATTCAGATGCAAAAGGACATACACATTGAGGAAACGTGTTTATAGGACTTTGGCAGCGTTTTGATTTTGTGGTACTGATGTCACACTATTGGTACACAACTTTTGAGAACGACCCAAATATATTAAGTTGATCTTTATAGTCTACTTCACTTTGGTTTGAAATAACTTATTTTGTAGGGTTAAAACCACATTATAATCTACTTCACTTTAGTTTGAAATAACTTATTTTGAAGGGTTAATGCTACATTATAAACTACTTCGCTCTAGTTTGAAGTAACTTATTTTGAAGGGTTAAAGCTACATTATAATCTACTTCGCTTTAGTTTGAAGTAACTTATTTTGAAGGGTTAATGCTACATTATAATCTACTTCGCTCTAGTTTGAAGTAACTTATTTTGAAGGGTTAAAGCTACATTATAATCTACTTCACCTTAGTTTGAAGTAACTTATTTTGAAGGGTTAATGCTACATTATAATCTACTTCGCTTTAGTTTGAAGTAACTTATTTTGAAGGGTTAATGCTACATTATAATTTACTTCACTTGAGTTTGAAGTAACTTATTTTGAAGGGTTAAAGCTACATTATAATCTACTTCACTCTAGTTTGAAGTAACTTATTTTGAAGGGTTAATGCTACATTATAATGTACTTCGCTTTAGTTTGAAGTAACTTATTTGAAGGGTTAATGCTACATTATAATCTACTTCGCTTAGTTTGAAGTAACTTATTTTGAAGGGTTAAAGCTACATTATAATCTACTTCACCTTAGTTTGAAGTAACTTATTTTGAAGGGTTAATGCTACATTATAATCTACTTCGCTTTAGTTTGAAGTAACTTATTTTGAAGGGTTAAAGCTACATTATAATCTACTTCGCTTTAGTTTGAAGTAACTTATTTTGAAGGGTTAATGCTACATTATAATTTACTTCACTTGAGTTTGAAGTAACTTATTTTGAAGGGTTAATGCTACATTATAATCTACTTCGCTTTAGTTTGAAGTAACTTATTTTGAAGGGTTAATGCTACATTATAATCTACTTCGCTCTAGTTTGAAGTAACTTATTTTGAAGGGTTAAAGCTACATTATAATTTACTTCTGGTGTTTTTACTTCACTAGTTTGAAGTAACTTATTTTGAAGGGTTAATGCTACATTATAATCTACTTCGCTTTAGTTTGAAGTAACTTATTTTGAAGGGTTAATGCTACATTATAATCTACTTCGCTCTAGTTTGAAGTAACTTATTTTGAAGGGTTAATGCTACATTATAATGTACTTCGCTTTAGTTTGAAGTAACTTATTTTGAAGGGTTAAAGCTACATTATAATCTACTTCACCTTCGTTTGAAGTAACTTATTTTGAAGGGTTAATGCTACATTATAATCTACTTCACCTTCGTTTGAAGTAACTTATTTTGAAGGGTTAATGCTACATTATAATCTACTTCACCTTAGTTTGAAGTAACTTATTTTGAAGGGTTAATGCTACATTATAATCTACTTCGCTTTAGTTTGAAGTAACTTATTTTGAAGGGTTAATGCTACATTATAATCTACTTCGCTCTAGTTTGAAGTAACTTATTTTGAAGGGTTAATGCTACATTATAATGTACTTCGCTTTAGTTTGAAGTAACTTATTTTGAAGGGTTAAAGCTACATTATAATCTACTTCACCTTAGTTTGAAGTAACTTATTTTGAAGGGTTAATGCTACATTATAATCTACTTCACCTTAGTTTGAAGTAACTTATTTTGAAGGGTTAATGCTACATTATAATCTACTTCACCTTAGTTTGAAGTAACTTATTTTGAAGGGTTAATGCTACATTATAATCTACTTCGCTTTAGTTTGAAGTAACTTATTTTGAAGGGTTAATGCTACATTATAATCTACTTCGCTTTAGTTTGAAGTAACTTATTTTGAAGGGTTAAAGCTACATTATAATCTACTTCACCTTAGTTTGAATAACTTATTTGAAGGTTAAGCTACATTATAATTACTCGCTTTAGTTTGAAGTAACTTATTTTGAAGGGTTAAGCTACATTATAATTTACTTCACCTAGTTTGAAGTATTATTTTGAAGGGTTAGTCTTACTTGCTTTAGTTTGAAGAACTTTTTGGGGTTTTTGAAGTAACTTATTTTGAAGGGTTAATGCTACATTATAATCTACTTCGCTTTAGTTTGAAGTAACTTATTTTGAAGGGTTAAAGCTACATTATAATCTACTTCACTTTAGTTTGAAGTAACTTATTTTGAAGGTTTAACGCTACATTATAATCTACTTCGCTCTAGTTTGAAGTAACTTATTTTGAAGGGTTAGTGCTACATTATAATTTACTTCACCTGAGTTTGAAGTAACTTATTTTGAAGGGTTAACGGTACATTATAATCTACTTCGCTTTAGTTTGAAGTAACTTATTTTGAAGGGTTAACGGTACATTATAATCTACTTCGCTTTAGTTTGAAGTAACTTATTTTGAAGGGTTAATGCTACATTATAATCTACTTCGCTTTAGTTTGAAGTAACTTATTTTGAAGGGTTAATGCTACATTATAATCTACTTCGCTCCAGTTTGAAGTAACTTATTTTGAAGGGTTAAAGCTACATTATAATCTACTTCACCTTAGTTTGAAGTAACTTATTTTGAAGGGTTAATGCACATTAAATCTACTTCGCTTTAGTTTGAAGTAACTTATTTTGAAGGGTAAGCTACATTATAATCTACTTCGCTTTAGTTGAAGTAATTTTTGAAGGTTAAGCTCATTATTACTTCGCTCCAGTTTGAAGTAACTTATTTTGAAGGGTTAAAGCTACATTATAATCTACTTCACCTTAGTTTGAAGTAACTTATTTTGAAGGGTTAATGCTACATTATAATCTACTTCGCTTTAGTTTGAAGTAACTTATTTTGAAGGGTTAAAGCTACATTATAATCTACTTCGCTTTAGTTTGAAGTAACTTATTTTGAAGGGCTAATGCTACATTATAATATACTTCGCTTTAGTTTGAAGTAACTTATTTTGAAGGGTTAAAGCTACATTATAATCTACTTCACCTTTGTTTGAAGGGTGTGCACTCCAAAATGCTGAACATAAGCATTGTTTACCTGTGTCCCCCCCTTGGTTTTTTTCCCTTATAGCATAGCAGCATAACAGGATCACCATAGTATAATAAATGTTTAATGAGTGCACCGGTGTCTAAATTGGCTATATAGGATTAAATCTAGGTCAGTAGTTTGATTTTGATTATGCAGCTTTGAAAAGGACTTCACCAACTCTACAGTCACCATGCTCTGTGACTGACGTTAATTTAAAGCGGCACCACAGTTCCAGTTGTGATTGTGGCAACATATTTACATCACATTTAGTAACATACTTCCAAAAGTATGCTTTGAAACCGAAAAGAGCTTGCGATAAGTACGCACTAATTCCAAATCTAGAATGTCGACAGAACGGGTTTGCAACATGTGCCATTCAGCCCTAGTGATTGTCCCCAGTGATGTAGGCTAGAGAAGTGTAAACCCTACTGTCACATAAAGTAAATTTGAAGGGTTTTTAGTATGCCTTCGTAGGTCATTAAGTTTTTAGTATACCTATGTAAGTCCACCCTTCATCCCCTTCCCTGAGCGACTGTCACAATACTAATAATAATAGCCATAGGCTACTTACTAAGAGTCTAATGGTGCGGAGATCAATCCCGACTTACAGCGTATGAACTCAAATATCCCATTCTAACTGTGATCTTTCATTGCACATACACACAAGCACGCGCACACATTCAGAGGCCTATATCAAGATTCAAGATCTGCATAAATGTAATTACCGAACGCGGTGGCTGAATCGGTAAGAGCGCAGGGTTTCCGTGCAGAAGGTCGGAGGTTCGTATCTTGGCTGAGTCAAACCAATGACTTACAAAATTGGTACTGGTCGCTACCATGCCAGGTGCTCGGTATTACTAGGATAGGGTAAGGATTGATAGCTCAATATCAGGATAATGTGACTGAGTGGGTCATGGTACTGATGGCCTGGTCTCCAAGTGGTGTCACACTATAAAGTCGGCTTAAGTGCACAATGTGACACTAATAAAGTTGGCTTGAATGCACACTATAAAGTCGGATTGAGTACACTGTCGGCATGTACCTATGATGTAAAACCCCAACAAACAAATAGAATTATGGTGGTTCACATTTAAACTACATTTATCGGTGAGTTGTAAGCCGTGACACCCGCGTGTATACATTCAGAGGCCTCTATATAGAATCAAAATTCGCACAAATGTAATTCAGGTGGTTCATATATAAACACACATTGTGCATCAGTTGTAAGTCGTGAACATAGCACCCTCCCAGACACACAAAGAACAGCTATTTTAAAATTGAAAATAAAAATCAGGACAACATTAGTATATTACCCTCCAATGTGCGACTGCACCGCCAGGTGGCACCTGGTGCAGCACGCGCGGATCCACACGAACGACCGCCCGTGGTCGTGCGAGCGGTGCCAAAAGCGATTCCGCACCAAGGCGAGCCTGCAGTTCCACACGCGCAGCCACCTGGGCATCAAGGACTACACGTGCGCCACGTGCCACAAGGCCTTCAGCACCAAGAAGTACCTGCAGCTGCACCAGGTGGTGCACACGGCGGCGCGTCCCTACGTGTGCGCCACGTGCGGTGCCGCCTTCAACCAGTACCCCAACATGAGGCGTCACCAGCGCGTCCACTCGGACGAGCGGCGATACGCATGCGCGGTAAGGTCGGCAGGAGTGCTTCCTGTTGCTCGACATTAAAGTGGCAAAATGAGTTGAAATCGTAATAGTTTCAAAACAAAAAACATCACCTCGATTTGATCCAATGTCCATATCTTTGGGGATTTCCTCTAGAAGTACCGAGAGTACATTCTGATATGAGTATTTCGAGTTCCGCTGGTCCGTGGTTTCAACCAGTATTACAACGACATACATTTTTTAGAACATGTTAGATTTGGCAATCTGGAATGAATTTACAAGCATCGGAATTCACTCTAATATTAATATTAAAAGGCATAACTGAATGTTCGATGTACAGGGGCAAAAGATCTCCGCCATTTCGCAGATTTCCGGGATTTTTTCTGTACGCCCTACTGCAATGCTGCAGCACTACCAGTGTATACTAATATTAAATACGTGGTTAAATGCCGCAGCACTATCAGCGTATACTAATATGTGGTGCCGACGCCACAGCACAATCAGCGTATAGGCTATTACTAATACATGCTTCAAACGCTGCAGCACGGTCAACATATACTAATAGTAATACGCAGCCCTATCAGCTTATACTAATATGTATAGGACCTGACTTCCAGGAATTTTCCGCGATTCCCTGACAATGCTAAACCTATGGGAGAATTTCCGCATTTCTGCTTTTTTTGCCGGAGACACTTTCATCCCTGGATGTATGAGTGAATAATTTGTCCCACTTATTGCAGGTGTGTGGAAAGACTTTTAAATACTCCAACTCGCTGCAGTACCACGAGGGCATCCATCGGGGCGAACGCAGTCTGTGTTCACGTTGTGGACTCAGCTTCCGCAGTAAGTCCGGTCTCCAGCACCACCACTGTGACCCTTCTATGTACAGTGAGAACCTCCGCAAGACTGTTGGCGCAATGAAACTCGTGGTGCGGATAGAGCGCCTTGACCCACTCAGCTTCCACAGTCCTGGCTCACCGACTGTCAAACTGTCAAGTGATGTTCGCAAACACGCAAAGGGCAATGGTAATTCTGCAGCCGCTGAGCGAGTTAAACAAAGCTTTAGTTGGCACCCCCGAATCGTGCTGAAAATACCCCAAAAGAAACTGAAGAGGTCTGTGCTGAGGACCCAGATTGTTGCGAGCAGTACCGATGCGGTCGGGGGTCCAGTTGCTGAGCAACATGCAACTCGCACTGTGGTCAATGAGGTGAAGTCCTCAGCGAAACAGCGGAATAAGGGCCTGGGTGGTGTGAAGGGACTCCGGCCCGAGAAGACTGCATGCCCGCCGGCTGAGCACCACGAGGCCGAGCGCCGACTGGTGCCGCCCCTGCGGATAAGCACCTCGTCAGGGAGTCCTGAAGCGCAGCCATTGCCCATTCGCTTGGTCCGGGTGGCGTCTACATCCCCGCTGAGCAGCTCGGCCCAGGAGGGTGGGGGCAGCGCACCCTGGGACGTGGGCAGCGGGAGGAAAGCCCCCGCGGCAGGCCCCTCTGGTGGGGGGACCGGCACCGAACGGAAAGCGCGTCCAGCGGATGCACGATCAGACGGGCCGAGCGAAATGGACATCATGAAGGCAGCCTATGTCTGATCAGCTGCTGGCACTCGTACCAATGCAGGGCGTTAACCAAGCAGACTGGCTGACCCGGCCTGACAAGCCAGATGCCGACCAGCATCCACCATGGTTTCGTACAGAGGCCTGATTAATGTTCCTATATTCGATAGGTGGTCGGCGGTGCGGTGTGAAAGAAGAGGACTTCCACTGGTACAACCTCCCGTATATGATTCACGCGCTAAAACTCACTGCTCGACGCGACGCGACCCGATTCCCGACTAAAATTGAACACATATCCCGACTGCTAAAGACTGGAGCGCTCACATATACTGTCCATTTCGCGACTGGTCTCCGGACACCTGGAGTCATTTCCCTGAACTAGACCAGCATGAGCGCCTCCTATGACACCCCTCTTCCATTCCCCTCTTCCATTCCCCCCTCTTCCTTTCCCTACTTTGTCATTGCTTCCTCTTCCATTCCCCCCTTTTGCATTCCTCTTTGATTCCCCCTCTTCCATTCCCCCCACTTGGATTGCCCATCTTGCATTCCCCCTCTTCCATTCCCCCTTCTATTCTCCTCTTCCATTTCCCCCTCTTCCATTCCCCTCTTCCATTCCCTCTCTTCCATTTGTCCCTCTTCCATTCCCCCTCTTACAATCCCCCTCTTCCATTCCCCTCTTCCATTCCACACTCTACCATTCCACCTCTTCCATTCCCCCTCTTCCATACCCTCCTCTTCGATTCCCCCCTCTTGCATTCTGCCTCTTGCATTCTGCCTCTTTCATTCCCCCTCATCAGGGGGAATGGAAGAGGAGGGAATGGAAGAGGGAACATGAAACGAGGGAGAATGGAAGTGGGTGAATGCATGAGGGGGAATGGATGAGGGGGACATGGAAGTGGGGGGAATCGAAAAGGGGAATGCAAGAGGGGAATGGAAAAGGGGTATGGGAATGGAAGAGGGGAGAATGGAAGTGGGGGAATACAATTGGGTGAAGGCAAGAGGGGAGAATGCAAGAGGGGAGAATGCAAGAGGGGGAATGTAAGAGGGATGAATGGAAGCGGGGGGATGGATGAGGGAATGAATGCAAGGGGGAATGGAACTTGGAAGAGGGGGAATGCAATGGGGGGAATGGAAGGGGTGAATGGAAGAGGGGGAATGGGAATGGAAGGGGGGGATGCGAGAGGGGGGAAATGAAAGAGGGGGGAATGGAACGGGGGAGAATTGAAGTGGGGGAATACAATGGGGTGAAGGCAAGAGGGGGGAATGGATGAGGGGGGAATGGAAGAGGGGAATGGAAGATGGGGGAAACGAAAGGGGGAATGGATGAGGGGGGAATGCAGAGGGGGGAATGCAAGAGGGGGAATGGGGAATGCAAGAGGGGGGGATGGAAGAGGGGGAAATGCAAGAGGGGTCAATGTAAAAGGGGAGAGTGGAAGAGGGGGAATGCAAGAGGGATGAATGGATGAGGGGGGAATGGATGACAGGAATGGAAGAGGGAATGGAAAAGGGGAGAAAGGAAGAGGGGGAATGCAAGAGGGGTGAATGTAAGAGGGGAGAGTGGAAGAGGGGCATGCAAGAGGGATGAATGGATGAGGGGGGAATGGATGAGGGGGAATGGAAGTGGGGGAATGGAAGAGGGGAATGGAAGAGGGGGAATGGAAGAGGAGGAATGCAATGGGGGATGGAAGACTGGGGAATGGATGGGGGAATGCAAGAGGTGGAATGGAAGGGTGGAATGCAAGAGGGGGGAATGGGGGGAATAGAAGAAGGGGGAATGTGGAGAATGGAAGAGGGGATAGAAGACTTGGACGGCGAACGGACGGCTGGTATCACACATATACCGTATAAAATACGACTGAGCGCTCAGATATACCGTTTCTTAAATGGCCAGATTCATTTTTCTAATCTTATAAGATTCCAGTCTTAAGCCCTAAAACTGAGTTTTATACGCGAATCGGAAGGCTCAGGGCCCGTATTCATGTAGTGGTGCCAGGCGTAGCCGGTGCTACACGCTGGCTCTGGGGTAGCTATCCGCGGCTAGCGGCGGGTTGGAGAAATAGGTCAAGTCGTATTCGCCAATGTCCAAGCCACTGCGGATAGCTAACCGTGAGTTTATTTATAGATTTGGGAATTCCCTCGATTTGACAATATGAATAACACCGCCAATGCGGTGGGAGCGTTAATATCGGTTAAATTTCACTTATGGCGTATGTAATTCTGTTAAATATGACAGCATTTAATAGATTTGGGCCTAATATATTGCCGCCGATACGGCGGCGATGGTGGTGGCCATGTTTAGGTGATTTTGGACATTATGGATATCGACGTCGCTGCGGCTGTGGCGATTTGTTTACTTTACATTCGTCGATTCGACAATATGCATAACGCCGCCAATGCGTTAATATCGGTTCGAATTTAGAGTTAAATTGATAAAATTTCACTTATTGCGTATGTAATTCTGTTAAATATGATCGCATTGAATAGATTTGACTGTAATATATCGGCGACCGCCACACTAACTGACGGGGTTAGCAGTTAAACGTGTTTTGAAAGTGGGGTAGCTTAGCCTAGGCTACGGTCGGCGGTTAGCGCTGGCACCGGCACCGGCACATGAATACTGTTTTTCCACCGTTAGCCGTGTGGGGGCTACCATAGCCGCGGTTAAGGCACTGGCACCAGCACATGAATACGGGCCCAGGTGTCTTAGGGGGTCACACACTTAAAGACTGAAACCGACGAAAAAGCGAACTTTAGTCGCAAACGGCCGTTTTTAGGTTTATACGGGAGGTGTGTACCAGGCTTTAGGTCAGCCTAATTGTTGTCTTGTGCCAGCTTGGTTAAGGCCCATAACACTTTACTTGTTATATTACGCAAATCTACTCTCATTACGCACCGACGCAATGAACAATGTCAAATGGTAGTCTTAGTTTAGTTGAGATCCTCTCGGATATATATTTGAGCGTCAGCTCCAAGCGACTTGGGAGTGCATGGTGATTAGCTTCGTTTCGCTAACAATTCGCCGACCAACGAACCACTTTGGTTGAAGATTTGTTAGCAAGACATACCATGTACGTCGTGCCTCGAGGGAGATGCGCATTGTATTGCATTGCATTGTGTTGTATTGCATTACAGTGCATCGTGCTGTATTCAACTGCATTGCATTGCAACACCATCTACATCTATTTATGTGCTTTGCTAAATACGAGGTCACGCTTTGTTTGCATTGAATCAATGCTGGTTTAATACGGCCGAGGACAATCCATAGTGATAGTGATGCTCATGTTATAATGGTCTTTAGAATTCTTATGCGCCACTATTTCGCTGTAGTAGTCGGTGCTTCCACAGTGGGCGCGCTACCTGGTGTGCATCTCGCGAGTCTAAGTAGCATGTGGAGTGTCCTCAATCTCAGGTAAACTGTCCTGTTATTATCTCGGAAAAGCTTAACTGTATCCATATTTTCTATCTATATGGGGGGACAGTGTGCTTACTTACATGCGAGGCGAGTAGCCTCTGTTTAACACTATTTATTTATTAAGTCAACCTTTTTACATAGCTTCCATTTAGTTATAACCAGCCTGCTGTCTGGCCTTCTCCAGAGTGGAGGCCGAAGAGATGTTATTACTATTAGAGCGTCGGATCTCTATTATCGCTTCAAAGTGTTAAATGTTTTGATACACAAGTTTCCCAAAAGCGAGGGAGAGAGTAAGTAAGTGCGAGTGGGTAGGTATGAGTGCGATTGTGATGTATATGAATGAGTATGTGAGTGAGTATGAAGTGAGTTGACTGGATATGAGGAATTGTAAGTGTATTTGAGAGTGAGTGAATGTGGATATGATATTGGGTGCTGCACACAAGAAAATATCTATATTGATATAAATAATTCTGGTCGCATTTGTATCTATCTGAAGTGGGGATGGGTTGAGGGGGAGGGGGGTGCACTGTGGATTTGCAAATTGAGCCTCTCTATTTGGATGGTTTGTTGGTTCTGTGCAGGACTCCACCGGACAATTCGCAATGTAATCACTGTCCTGTCTGAGTGTGAATCAGACCATATTCTGAGAAATCCACCACTATCCGATACCATGTGGGTGTAATTTGGTTCAAAATAGGGAGCGTGTAAATGTAAACTTAGTGTGCTTAGCAAACAGTAGTTTCATTTTGATTCCTCCACTAATTATAGTAGGGATTCTGTATGCCTTATTTTATGAGAAGAATTGTTATTACTTGCTCATTTACTAGATGAGATAAAATGTGCTTTCACATATATATTTTTAATCCATTATTATTCATGGTAATTAGCGTATGCTTCACACTTCCGCATCCATTACTCTTAAGGCCATGTCACACCTTACCGGACTGGAGAACCAGACACTGTCCGGTACTGTACGGCGGTGTCCGGTACAAGTTTTGAACATGCACAAAACTTCTACCGGACACCGCCGGTATGTCCGGTACCCACCCATTGGTGTCCGGTACCCATCCATTACGTGTCCGGTTCTCGTCCGGTACATGTACGGTACTTGTCTGGTCGCCAGGCGCCAATTGACCCACTTCCGATACATTTCGGTACATTTTGTCACTGGAAAGCACCGGACTAGAGAATTCTTTGTCCGGTGGTCTCCGGTGCTCAGTCCGGTGAGGTGTGACAATGGCTAAGTATTCTTTTTTGTTACACCCCCACAAAAACCAAAAACCTCACTGAGGATGGCCGTCACTATATTTTGATGTTTGTATATTAAGTTTTAATTTTCTTATTGGACTATGAATTAATGAGCAGAGACGAGCATAATTTTGTCAGGAATATTCTTTGGCTGTTTTGTTATACCACCAACACCATTAATGCAATACCAGTAGGTATGTTGTGATGTGGGATGCGTTATAGCAAGTTTTTTGTGGTTATTGTTTGGAGCTGATAGTAGCCTATCAGTGAACTGTCAATGTTTTTCCTTTTAGCTGGCTTGCTAGCAATAGTATTTGATTGCCCATTACTATTGCCCTATATTACAGGGCACCAATATGTGTAAGTACCTGTATGTACATTTCACATTCAACAGATTTCAGCAGTCTCCAACACCCACATATTAGCTCATCATGAGCAGGACCGCTTATATCTCAAAGAGCCTGCGGAGATAGACTTTGAACCATAAAAATCGATCGAGAAATTCATCAAAACATTAAAAGAACAATTGATTTTGGCAGTCTCAGAGAGATAAAAACAATTCTGCCTTAGAATCAAATGAACACTTGGTGAGCTGCCGTCGCGGTCTGCTGCTCTCGTTTCCCACTGAAAGTAATTTCCAGGATCGATTTGAAACGTTGGAAAAGTGCCCAACTCTAATGCCTTCATATCGAACGGAAACAGAAAACGGTCACATTGAGCTCACATTTCACTCATACCGAGCTGCACATTAGACACAATTAGTTTGCAATCTAATCTCTTCCTAAAGTGGTTCATTTCTCTAGAATTGAACTGCGATGATGAAATGCTGTAACCAAGACTTAGAACTGCTTGTTAGTAATACGGGATTCAGTAAACCCTAAATAAGCTGGATTTTCAGCAACCTAATGGCCCGGTCACATTACGACTCATCGCGCAAGCGCATGTCCAACGGCTAAAATCACTTTCAAATGTCGAGATGCGGCAAACTATTCGGCGCAGGGGGGGGGGGGGGGGCAAAGTTTGACGTATACATACTGGATACACAACCGGCGAAAAACGGTCACGGTATGCTCGCAGAACGCCCGTGAATGTTATATATGTAATTCGGTCGCCAGAAGTACGCCTTATATGCATGACCACTTAACATCTACGTCAAGACATGGTGGAGATATGCAAAACGTATGTTAGACGTACGTTATCCATATGGCATCAATACATTGTCAATACGCGGACTACGTTTCCGCTGGCTCTCTGTCGGACTGACGTAGGTCAATCTAGTGCTACATACTGAATGTTTTGTCTAATGTACGTGAATGTACATCTAACGTACATCGATGTGCATCTAACGTATACATAACGTACGCTCAACGTAAAAGCCACACATTGTCGAACATCAAAAGTTTTGTGATGCACAAAACTTTCGCGACCCCTTAACGAGCGACGCTGTACATGGTGTATACCAATGTACGCAAAACAAATGTGTAACGTTCGAGTATCGACGTACACTGACGTACTGGCACAAAATCACCTACGCTTGCGCGATGGGTCATAGTGTGACAGGGCTATAACATGACAACCTTTTAAAGCCCAATGCTCGTGTGCCTCTGAACTAACCTTATCTTAGATTACTGAGCTCAGACTTTGCAGTGCTCATCTGAAAATCAAGCAAAGCTAGTTTTGGAAACAATCTCCTTGCCCAGAACGGTATATTTTTCTGGAAAACCACTAATTTATATGGTGTGATCAATTATATGTTTACAAGGAAATGCAGCAATCGTACAATTAGTTATTTTTTGTTCCCAAACTTGAATTTGCCATCCAAACCAATGAGATCCCAACACCAAAAGCGGAGGCGGTTAAATGGCTGCCTAATAGATGATTTCAAACACTAACCCTCTGATGGCAGTTACAAGAACTAATGTGGCTTGCAGCTCACTGCGCATGCTCCGTGTAAAAGATTGATCAAATGCACTTTTTAGGGATTGAAAAGTTAATGTACAATCAGTCAATATGTCAAGTAAATGTACAATAGGGGCAACACGTAAGGTGATTATGCACAAAAAAACACCTTTTTGTTAAAACTGCATAGTCTGATGAAAGCATCAAAACGAAAATACTCAGCTAGATTTAATCATACTTAGATACTGGTGCACTTATTAAGCAGGTGCTACACAGAAGGGGATACTAAGTCATTTTAACGGAACCTGTTATTACAGAAGCCTATTGTTTCAGAAGTTTGGAATGCTTGTCAACATTAATTTGGCATGCTTTCATTTCAATATCCAAAATTAACCACTTAAAATAAAGTTACTTCAAACTGAAGTAGAATATAATGATCAATCTAATATATTCATCTAGGAAAATGTCAGCAACTCAAAACCATCGGACTATGCAACTTTAATTTGGAAGTGTAAAGCAACATTTCCACTCACGAAAACTGCAACTGTATTAAGGTTCTTAGAAAAGGAAACGATGTGAGCAAAGTTGAAAGTAAAAACCGTAAACCCCTGATTTTGCCCTTCCTACACCGGTACACATGGTTGTTATAAACACAGAACAGAATGAAACCCACCACATTTCCCCCCGACATTTTTATAATGGTGTGCAGCAATCACATTAGGTAGGCATGGATGAAATATTGTAGAATATATTTTGACCTCAATAGAGTGATCATTGACTGATGTTGGAAATGTATGACCTATTTCCGTGTTGCTATGTTCAACAACTGTCAATAGTCGGTCTGTGTTTGTGTTTATGTCAGTGTAAACATCTATAGCCGTGTTCACACGGGCAAAATGTAAAGCGATTTAGACAAGGCGAATCATATGAATCGATTTAGTTTGAAAGTGTTTAGCGTTCACACGGGCAGTGTTTTGAGTCGGTTTAAGGCGGAAGTGGATATCTGCGCATGAGCAAGTCCAGACTAACCAGCGCCAGTTTGGGTTTGTCGACGTTGGCACGAGAGAGTGTGGGTTCGACCTAGATATGTATGGACTGAATCATTTTGGTTTGGAACGGTCAAAACTTCTGCTGGGCAGTGAAACCCTAAAAATAAATGATGAAAAAAATATCTGTGCACAGCTAGCGGTTTCATAGACCAAATTATATTATATAGTGTGACGTCCTTAATCCGCCTCAGTGCGTTCACACGGGCAAAATAAATCGATTCACAGAAATCGATTTACGTAATCGACCTCTACAAGTGGTTTACAATATGCGCATCACAGAAATCGATTCAGCCCTAATCCGACTCAGCCGCGCGTTCACATGCGAAATGTAACCTGAACTAGGCAAGTCGATTTCTATGAATCGATTTACATTGCCTGTGTGAACACGGCTTATGTTATGCAACTGTTGGAAGGAGTTCCAGAAATAAGTTGTCCTTTGTCTCCAATAATCTAAATGTGAGTTGAAGAGTTATCATTCGTATGGTTATCACTAGGGGTGTAATCGATTAATCAACTCGGGTTACCTGAGCCACTTTTTGACGCATGCGCACATCCTACAGACTTGGGTCGAATAATCAAATACGTTTCTCCACGCTCAGGGTGGAAAAAATGGCTTAATCCAAAACCTTTTTTTTTTTTTTAATAACCGATATAACTACAGCAAAATAGGATTTAAAGTATTCTATGATGGCATAGTTTAGTTATATTTCCATTTAATTAATCTAGGTTATTACCAAAAAAAAACATGTGTGACTGGTACCGGTAGCTGTTATCCTGCAGGATGGTACCAGCACAAAATGTGACGTCATCGCTCCTAGCCACCCCAGTCAATAGGTGGGTTACTGGGGTCAGGTCGTTTTGCACACGGCCCGTGTATTTGTCAAACCCACTCGCGGTGTTCGATTTGAAATTCTGATGACTCGGGTCATCCGAGTTGCCCGGGTCGTGTTAATCGATTACGCCCTAGGCCTACTCTGTTCGTTTACTACATCCAAAAACTATACGATACGTTTAGAAAGAAGCGACACTCACCGTGACTGTATTTTTCTTCCCCAAGATGCTATGGTGACACTATCTTTAACCCTACCCAGATAGCGCAGAGCCGTCGAGCCGACGTTGTTTTGTCCACTGACCCGCCAACGGTGGCAAGCCACCCATACCAGCATATGCCACCGGTGGCCCAACAGTGGCAAGCCGCCATCAGGCCAACGGTGGCAAGCCACTGTCGGGCCAATGGTGGCAAGCCGCCGTCAGGCCAAGGGTGCAAGCCGCCGTCGGGCCGACGTTGTTTTGTCCACTGACCCGTCATCGGGCCAACGGTGGCAAGCCAACCATACCAGCATATGCCACCGTTGGCCCAAAGGTGGCCCAACGGCGTTTCCCACCCATAGCAGCATACACCGCTGTTGGCCCAACGTCCCACTGTCAGATAACATGGGTTATTGTGGGCCCCAAACAGGAATCTCTGGATACCACATGGAGAAGATATATGTCTCCTGTGTCACAAAGCAGTTCCCACAGATGGCACTGGAAGAGTAAACCCCAATTTAAAAAAAAAAGTTTAATATCATAGAGGTGCATGCACTTCATATTAGATATTAAGATGATAAGACACTAATCTTGGCTAAAAAGCTAAGCTAAGAGGTGATGACTGCTAAACAAAACCCAGCACTCCTCACTAAAACACTGGTGTTTCATGAGCACTCAAAGGCATTTGTAACTTCAAACTCTGTAAAATTCTCCGATTAAGTATATAGTGGATATCGATATGGCTGAATGGGAAACAGTACTCCCTTTATAATGCTCGCACCGGGGGAGGGAAGAGGTGCACCTTTAATCAGGATTCCTCCCTCTTATCTCGCCCAGCCACATGGTCACCGCATGATATGTGGTAATCCCAGGATAGCTGGGTAGTGGCCAGGGCTGGGTGGGAGGGGGGGGGTCATGAAGCCAGCCAATGAGGAGCTATGTTAGGGAGAAATCATGCGGGATAGGAATGACTGCTGTGCATGGGTGTAATAGCCAATAAGGAGGCCGGTATCATCCACACTTGTATGTATAAAAAAACCTCATATAACTGAATAAAACTAAGTATTCAGTCTTCTGCTGGCTGGATCGTGTGTTGTGTCCATCATGGGTCAAGCTCTAAGGCTCCATAGAAACTAGAAGAGAGCGAAGGGGAGTTATGAACCTTACGCACTAAGGAGGATATCAGGGCAGTATAGCCCTGTTAGGCAGTACAGCCAATGACATGGGAGGCCATAATGCAAAGAGCCATAACTCTGTGTGCTACCTAGCGGGATTGGCCATCAATAACTTTCGAAACCCCGCATAAATGCGGGGGCCCGCAAACATTGGATTTCATACTGGCGACCACGTAACTCGAGCAATCCAGTTAGGCAAGACGCGGGCGTTGTGGGACGAGGGACATGGTGGACACAGCGGCGACAGGACGGCACCACCGAAGACGGAGTGGTGGGAGCTTGGCGAGGAAGGAGACGAGTACAGTTGGTGAAAAACAAGGACAAGTTCTTTTGATGCATAATTGAAATCATACCAATCGGCCAAAACACAATTATGCAGTCCCGACGCTCCTACCAAACGCCACTCAAGCAGGAGATTGAGGACTGGTACGACCGATCGGCAGATACGGGGGGGGATCGATCAGACCAAAGATAAGGCTAGCTATTGGCCAGAGTTCTGCGCATCCAAGATCGAGGTGGTAGTATTTGAAGACACGGAGAGGAGAGATGCCAGACAGACCCTGGACGCAAGGAGGGAGGAGAGGGAAGACTCGGCTGCAGCGCAGTGGGCCAGGGTGGACCGGGCGAAGATCCTCCGAGATTATGGGAAGTCAATGACGGTAATTAACAGTACAGATGCGGGAGCCCTCCGTGAATGGCTGAGACAGATCGGCCGTGCGGGGGACCTCGCAGACGCCACCGGGGAGATCACTTGGTTCTCCCTGGGCTTTGTGAGCGGTATGCTGCGAGACATCATTTACAGTCTCTTCAGAGAAGACAGGGGGGAGACTGGAGGGCGGTGGATAAGGCGATCACCGAGGCACTCTTGTCGCAAGATGAACATGACCACCTGTGGAATGTCGTGAGTAAGATGAGGCAGGAGTGGGGGGAAACGGAAGCAGCAATTGCCAACGTTTCCGACTGGCGGTAGAGAGTGGCTGGGACACGAGGGAGTCCAAACCGGGGTCGGACTCAGTGAGGATCCTGCTAGGTTTGTTCACCGACTCGTTGAGAAATGAGGCTGTGATCACCGCGGTGGACGTCCGAAGGCCCGCAACCCTGGAGGAGGCCTTCGAAACAGCCATCGCCCAGGGCCATGCCTGGAGGAGGGGAGAAAGGAAGGCATTAGAGAGGGAGGAAAAGGTGCAGGCAGTACTCCGGGAGAACATGCCCAAACCAAGCAACCTTCCTCAGAACCCCAACCCCCAGACCGCAGCGAAAGGAAGGAGCCTGTCAGAGAATGACAAGAAAACCCTACAGGGAGAGCTAAAGGCCCTGCGGAAAATGGTGGAGAGTCTGATGTCCCCACAAGGGAAACCCGGAGAGGCGGCGCCGTGCAACCCCAGGCCGCAGGTAAGAACCTGGGAGGGAGGTCAACAGAGACGAGGACAGGCCACCGTGGAGGTGCTGGACATGAGCCGGTCCCCGTATCCAATGGTTCTGTCGAAACGCGGGACAGTGGGGGAGGCAACAGACCCAGGCGCCACATTGGCAGAAGAACGGCCAGGTGATGAACGGCCAGGACAGCCTGCTGTCGGGAAACTAGAAGCTGCGACCGATCACCGGCCAACGGTGAGTGTCGCGATTAATGGCACGAGACTGACTGCACTGGTGGATACGGGAGCGGTGCGTTCAATGATAAGAACCGCTAGTTGGCAGCAGCTGGTAGAATTAGGGGCAGCGAGTGAGAGGTTGGAAGTAGGAATGGGATTGCGCTCACTGTCCGGTCACTTATTGATAACAAAAGGAATAGTGGAGGTTAATATATATAACGTCAGAATTAATTGTTGCGTAGTAGAAGATTTACAGCATGATATGTTATTAGGGACCGATGCGTTATTACTATGTGGTGCCACCTTACTATATAAGAGACAGCAGGTGGTGCTGTGTAATATCACGCATGAATGGGGATCACGGGAGATGAACGTGATACTAGAACTAGAAGACATCTCCGACAGGGAGATGTGGAGAAGGGCATACCCAGAGGTGTTTCCATCTGCAGATGGGCCACTGAAAGCCACAAATGTAGTAGAGATGCATATTGATACCGGGTCGGCTCACCCCATCAATCAGTGCCCCTCCCGCATGCCGCTGGCAAAATGCGCCACGATGGAGAACAAACTAAACGGTATGCTAGACCAGGGCATTATTGAGCCTAGCTGTAGCCCATGGGCATCACCAGTGACGATGGTGCCTAAAAAGGACAGCACAATGAGGACTGCGGCGACTATCACAAACTGAATGCGGTAACCCGCAAAGAAGCCTACCCAATGCCGAGAATATAGGATATCTTCGACCAGTTGGGTGGCGATAAGGTGTTCACAACACTGGACCTAAAATCGGGATACTGGCAGGGCCGGGTGGGAGAGTCTAGTCGGGCAAAAACCGTGATTAGCACGCACATGGGACTGTTCCAGTTCACACGGATGCAGTTTGGTCTGTGTAATGCACCAGCGGTGTTCCAGCCCATGATGAATGCGATATTTGCAGCGCAGCTGGGGAAATATTGTCTAATTTACTTGGACGATATAGTGATATACTCCTCGGATGAGATCTCACATCGTGTATGCATGGGCGAAGTATTGAGGGTGTTGCAAGGGCAGAGACTGACCATTAAGCCATCAAAATGTGAATTCGTGGCAACGGAGGTAAAGTTGTTCAGTTTTGTAGTGGGTGAGGACGGCCTAAAAGGTGACCCGGAGAAAGTCACAGCATCCGGGAAATGGCAGCCCCTACTACGAAACAAGAGGTTTGACATCTCCTGGGCTCCGCAAACTACTACCGGCAGTTGATGCCTAAAACTACGCAGAGATAGTCGCACCCATAACGGCCCTGATGGGTAAGCATGTAAAGTTCATGTGGACAGGAAATGTGTAAAAGGGCTTGGGACGAGTTGAAGGAACTATTACTTAACTGTGTAGTACTTCTGTTTCCCGACCCGTCTAAACTCTACAAACTGTACACAGATGCTTCCGATTACAGTATGGGCGCGATGCGATACTGGTGCAAGAAGATAATAATGGTGTCGCCAGACCCATGCACTTCATCAGTGGTAGATTCACTGCTGCACAGCTGAATTACCCAACTGTGGAGAAGGAGGATATGCCTTGATCTACGCACTGGTCAAATTGCGCCCCTATCTCTATGGCACAGATGTAAAAATCTACACCGACCATGCACCACTGCGTTGTCTCTTCACAAAGGAGATCAAGAACACAAGGATAAAGAGGTGGGCTGTGCTACTGGCGGAATATGCAGCACCGATTCTGTATATGAAGGGGGAAGACAACACATGGGCGGGCATGTTGTCGCGACTGAGACCAACCGCGGAAGCCACTGAACCAGAGGAAATGGCCCTGGTCGATATTTGCGTGTCGGAAGAGGAGATACCGTTTGGTCACTATCAGTTGGACCACGCGGAGTTGCTAACGGCCCAACCAGCTAGGTATCCAGGATGCCCAGGAGTTGGTGCTGCAGGAGAGCTTGCTGTACACATTACGGGCATGACAGGGAAAATCAATCTACCCGAGATTGATCCTCCCGAGGGGAGAGAGTAATCCACTGTGCGCACCTAGAGGTGGTTCATATGGCACAGGCGAAAACAATGGCACGGATACAGGAACACTTTAAGTGGGCCGGGATGGCATGGGACGTATGGGAGTACATATCTATGTGCGCCGCGTGTCAGGTGAATCTTACCAAATGCGATACACCTCCTACAACCGCCATGCCACTACCAAAGGCACCGGGCATAATGGTAGCAGTGGACCTGACAGGCCCTTCCCGACCAGTCTGGAGGGGAATCGTTATTTGCTCTCCATTATGGACCATCGTATGGGGTGGGTAGAGGTGAAGCCACTGCCCGACAAGTCAGCGCAGGGTATTCGGGACTCTTGATATGCGAATACATACCGGGATATTTGGCGCCAGAAATCTTCTTAACAGATAATGGTGCCGAATTAAAAAATCGACTAGTCATGGGTGCTTTGCGGGACCGGGGTGTAGAGATAGGCCATGCCACACCCTACCACCCACAAACCAATGGGAGGGTGGAGCGATACCACCGAACCCTAAAAACCATTTAAAAGAAATTGGTGAACAGTAGAGCAAGTTGGTGGGAAGAGTTCCTGGGGGATGCGGTACTGGCGTATCGGACAGTATGCTCAGGAAGTACAGGATTCTCCCCGTTCTATCTAAGGTATGGACACCATCCAAACAGACTGTAGCTGGGGTTGAAGCAATGGGGGGAAGAGTCACTGGAATTCCACCTGGCATGCCAGATTGAAGACTTGTCACTGGCACTGCGAGAGGCGGTGGAGAATCGGCGGCAGAGCCGACTATACAACCAACGCCGCCTAAACCAAGAAGCAAATGCACCAGACCTAACGGTGGAGGAAGCAATCATGGTCCAGGTGAATGAGAAGGGAGCCCTAGACAGGCAGTATGACCCGGTGTATATTATTACCAGGATACGGGGTCAGGTGATAACGGTGGTAGGGGCGGGTAATGTCAGAAAAGTTCTGAATAGAGGTAGTGTGTTAAGAGTGGAGCCAGGGATTCGCTGGGAAGGAATGCTACCAAGATTAATGTGCACACAAAGACGCGCAGCACTAAGGGAGAGCGAGCGCTTCGTTAGGACCCACCAAATCCAACGCAAGTCGCGAAACGCCCACTCGGCATCGGGCTAGTAACGCAGGCGCAGACATGCATGAACCCCGCGCCAGCTGCCACACATTAGTAAACAACATATATTCTACGGGTAGAGGAAAATAGAGAGAAAGTGCCAACATCGTAATTTTATGGTTGTCATTTTTTCCCCATGTACTCGCGTTAGAAAATGTAGGAATTGTAAAGCCGGTGAGTCCTTGCACCGGCCCACCATGAATATTCCGGGGGCGGATGCACTCCGGGAACCGGCGGAGCGGTTGGTATCAGTAAATCCCGCAAATACGGGATTTCACACCCGTTATCTGCATACAATGGCCGATTACCAGAACACTCAGACACAGACGGCCAGATAGGGATAAGTGGACAATGGGGTTAGGGATTGGGGCAGATTAAGCGCATTGGAGATAGTCAGTAGTGGTGATGTAACCAGGTGTGCGGGAGTCCGGAACAATCAGACAAGGCTGGACGATGGTAAGCACGAATAAAACCAGGACCCTGATTTGATGCTTACCGCAAGCCGGTTAACCCACAGCGGTGACGGAACAATGGAGAGATAAGGGTACAAAGGGAGCATGGGGAGATGCGCACATGCCACACACACACACCCAAAACACCCACACACAGCCAATAAAAGACTTGGATAATCCGGGGAGGGGAGGACATGATAGATATGGGGAGGGATAAGATAAACGACATAGCCGGAGCGGGAGTGTGGTGGGGGTTCATGAGATAACAGGCAGGGTAGGTGACCACACTGTCATGTATCCTTGTCGGGGACTGTGGGATGGACATATATTTTGGAGTGATCAAAGTAGAGACATGGCTGGTTTTCAGATGGAGTAGAAAAGCCCTTGTTTATATCAGGAACTGTGGTACATGTAAAATACAGTTTCTTAGTAGTAGCAACTGAAATGGATATACAACATTCCTTCCCCTTTAGTTTGGAAGTACACATGGCTACTTTAACTGTTACAAGTCTTATTAATGTTTGCCATAGTCAGTATGATAAGTCTGTAATCCCATATGCTATATATAGACCTGCTTAACTAGATGTCTAATTTGATATAATAATTTTAATTATTAGGCTGAAACACTAGCTAGGGCAACCTTAGGTTACCACCACAATGTGCTGCAGGGATTATTATGCCCTGTGTGATGAGTGCAACACTGTCACTGACTGTTCCGAAGTACTTATAGGTTTAACTTCTCGGGAGGTTTAATCACACGACCTGAACGACGTATCACTTGGGGACTGGTTTCAACGACATGGGGACTTGCATCACTAGGAGCAGCAGCTTTAGTCACTGTCTCTTCTGGTGGTACCTGTCCACTAGTTGTCACTTTTTCATCAACATGTGTCTCTACTAATGCTGGCATCGGAGCAACACACATTGGTGGTGTTGACTCATCACTTGTCACAACCGGTGCTTGCTCTCTCTCTATGTTGTCATTCTCCTCTGGACGTCTGGTCTTGAGGTGATCTTGATGTCTCCTCCACAGTCTGCCATCTCGTAGTCTGACCAAATACGACACTGGACCCAGTTGTTGTTCCAGCACTCCTTGCATCCATTTGGGACTACCTTGAAAGTTCAATGCCCAGACTGGATCTCCTACATAGAACACTCGGTCCTTGGCATGCACGTTGTGCCTTTGCATATCATATCCTTGTTTGGTCAGAACTCGTTGATGCAGTGATGGCTGTATTAAGTCCAGTCTGGTTCTTGGCTTATACTTCATAACTAGATCCGCCGGTGCCTGACCTGTTGTGCTCTGAGGTGTGATGCGATACATTGATAAGAAGCGATATAATCGATCTTCCAACTTCCCAGAGCTCTTCTTAAGACCTCTCTTTACTGTCTGTACTGCCCTTTCAGCTAATCCATTGCTTGCTGGATGATAGGGTGAAACAGTAACATGCTTAATACCATTTGCCTTACAAAACTTCTGAAATTCTTCACTAGTGAAACATGAGCCATTGTCTGACACGATGGTTGTTGGAAGGCCCAACATTGCAAATGTCTGTCTGAGTTTTGTAAGAGTTATGTTGGTGGTAGCAGTGGATACGACATGAGCGTCAATGAACTTACTGTGTGCATCCACGATCACCAATATCATATGTCCTTCAAATGGTCCTGCATAGTCCACATGCACCCGATGCCATGGTTGTCCTGGCCACTCCCATGGATGCAATGGTGCGCTAGGTGGTATGTTGTTGTGTAGTTGACATACCTGACAATCTCTGATTTTATTTTCAATTTCTTCATTTAATCCTGGCCACCACAGGTAACTGCGTGCCAATCCTTTCATTCGTACTATGCCTGGATGTGTGAAATGTAGTTCATCCAACATAGTATCTCGTGCTTGTGGTGGAACAACCACTCGTGTTCCCCACATCAGTACACCTTGTTGTATACTCAACTCTTCTTTGCGACTGCTGTACGGTGCAAATTCTCTACCAGTCTCGGATGGCCATCCCTGTTCTATGAACTGTCGTACCTGCACTAAAATGGGATCTTTTAGTGTCCACTGTGCAATCTTTTTAGCTGTAACAGGTGATTCATCCAGCATATTCAAAGCTAAGATGACTTCTTCTGGAACCGGCACCTCCAGTGGGGGCACCCATTGATGGTAATCTACTCATTCCATCTGCATGAGCCATCTTTGTACCTGGCGTATGTTCGAGTATGTACTGGTAATTACTAAGCGTTAAAGCCCAACGTTGTATGCGTGCACTAGCCATCGCTGGAATTTGCTTATCCTCTTTCAGAAGACCCAGGAGAGGTTTGTGATCTGTTTGAAGTAGAAATTCTCGCCCATATAAGTACTTGTGAAATTTGGTTACTCCATATACCATAGCTAAAGCTTCTTTTTCCACTTGTCCATAGTTCTTCTCAGCCGGAGAAAGTGTTCGTGATGCGTAGGCAATTGGTCGATCCCTACCATCTGGCAACCGGTGGGATAGAACACTTCCTAGGCCATACGGTGAAGCATCGTTACTCAGCACAATGGGTAGTTTAGGATCATAGTGCACCAGCAATTGTGATGATCCAAGTAATGCTTTTGAGTCCTTAAATGCCTTGCTTTCCTGTGCACCCCATGTCCATGTATTTCGCTTTTTTAAGCACTCGTGTAGTGGAGCAAGTAGGGTACTCAAGTTCCTCAAGAAGTTATGGTAATAGTGAATCAAACCAAGATAACTCCTAAGTTCCTTTTCATTCTTTGGTTCTGGAGCATTTATAATTGCCATCACCTTATCCTTGGTGGGATGGATGCCTTCAGCATCAATCTTGTGCCCCAAGTATGTACAAGATGTTTGACGAAATATGCACTTACTTTCCTTTAGACGTAATCCCGCATCTTGCAAGCGTGTAAGCACCATTTCTAGGTTCCGATCATGGTCTTCTGCATTATGTCCTGTTACTAACACATCATCCAAGTACACTGCTGTCATCGGTATATTTTGAAGTAACTGTTCCATAATTCGCTGGAAAATGCCTGGACTAGATGAGACTCCAAAAGGTAAGCGTTCATACACAAAGAGACCTTTTGATGTGTTGATGGTTGTTAACCTCTGCGAGTCTTTATCCAGTACTACTTGTTGGTATGCATGACTGAGGTCGAGTTTTGAGTACAACTGACCTCCTGAAAGTTTTGCATAGATATCATTGATATTTGGTATAGGATATTTGTCTACTTTCACAGCACGGTTGATTGTCACTTTGTAGTCCCCACAGATTCTCACTTCTCCCGTGGACTTAAGTACTGGTACTATGGGTGCAGCCCACTCTGCAAATTCAACCGGACGAATTACACCAGTTTGTTGAAGTCTATCCAATTCTTCTTCTACTTTAGCTCGGAGTGCTAGTGGTACTGTACGCGCTTTCACATACATTGGTTTTACGGTATCATCTATGTAAAACTTTGCAGTTACCCCTTTCAATGTTCCAAGACCTTCTTGGAAAACAGCCTGATATGGACGAAGAAAATCATCCTTGTTCACTTGATTTACTGTAGCCCAGTTGAGTTTGAGCACTGCCAACCAATCTCGACCCAGTAGATTCGGTCCAGTACCTGGGACTACCAATATTGGCAACCATTTCTGTTGACCTCCATGACTGACTTGTGCAGTAGTCTTGCCCAATGGTTTAATGAACTCGCCTGCATATGTGCGTAGCTTTGGCAAGTTATCGTCATTCAACACTAAGTGTGGAGCCAAAGCTGTAAGTTTTTTCCACTGTTTTTCAGAAACTATAGTTGAGGATGCACCTGTGTTTATTTCCATGGACATAGGAATTCCTTCCATTTCCACTGTGCACATATATGGATTTACCTGACTTACTTGACTAGCCGTGTGGAACAGACTTAGGTTATATGTGCCTTCGGTAATATCACCTGAGTCAGTGATCTCATCAGTCTGTGACATGCTATCCTCTGATGATTCCTTCAAAAAGTTTGTGTTCTGTCCTAATATGCAAACCTTAGAGAAGTGATTTTTCTTATGACACTTGTGACACTCTATTCCCCATGCTCTACATTCCTTCTTCCTATCATGTGGACTGCCACCACACCCGACGCATTTACTGTGATGAGGTTGTGAGTTGTGGTGTTGTGATGCCCTGTGCTGGGATGTAGTCACTTGGTGGAAACCTCCACGTCTACCTCTCCCTCTCCAGAGTGGTGGATGGGTATTCTGCTGCAACACATGAATTGCAACTGACTCTGAATTACTGATAACTTTTGATTGCTGTGTTGTTGCTTCCAACGTTCTTCCAAATATGAGTAGTTGCTCAAGTGTAATGTCAATTTGGGACAGTCCTTTCTCTCTCACTTTCTTGAGCTGACATGTTTGCACGATCTGAGACTTGACCTCCCGATCCTTATCATGAAACTCACAATTCTTTGCTAATCCCTGCAATCTAGCATGGAACTGATCCAAGGTTTCCAATGCCTGTTGTTTCGCCTGTCTGAATGTGAAGACCTCAAATTCAACATTTCTTCTTGGTGCAAAATAAGCTGTTAATTTTGTCTTTGTTTGCAGCAAAGTGTCACCTCCTACAATCCCAATACTTTCACTCAGATCGAATACAGGTTCACCAGCATAATGTAGCAACATAGCTTTACATCTAGCATCATTGTCAATGTCTTTTGCCACAATGAAATTGTCAAACCGTCGCAACCAACGTTCCCATCTCGCCCCCGCACTGTCAAGTGGTTCCAGTGAGAATGGTGTTAAGCTCTCATGCTCCATATTTACCAACTGTTTAATATCTTTTGACCAGTCCAAACTAAGTAATCAGTGTTTAAGTGACAGATAGTCTTAAGCATTCAAACAGTTGTAGCTCGCCTTCTATTTGTCGGGTCGCCTCGTGGTTCACGGCGTTGCGTAGCGAGCGATATTCCGATTCCGACAGTGTTTACTATGTCTTGATATCTCTTCTAGAACCTGAGATATGTTCCAAAACAAACTTGCCTGTCTTTAGTCTTTATTCTTGATCCTCGTCGCCAATTATGTCATGTATCCTTGTCGGGGACTGTGGGATGGACATATATTTTGGAGTGATCAAAGTAGAGACATGGCTGGTTTTCAGATGGAGTAGAAAAGCCCTTGTTTATATCAGGAACTGTGGTACATGTAAAATACAGTTTCTTAGTAGTAGCAACTGAAATGAATATACAACACACACCGACTCTCGCCCGCAGCTGAGCTACCGTCGCCGCCATCTAACGCCAATCGGTGAGTCACCTCTTGGCATAGTTAATGCTTCGGCATGGGTAGCACACCCCGGGCCTTAGACGTTATTGTTATTACGCCGTCACCATTGACAGGCCTGAAAGCTCCAGGGCCGCTGAACCTGGACGAAAACCTGGCCGCAAACTGGAGGACGTGGTATAATTCCTATGACATGACATTTATGCTACTGCCATAGGAGTGGCAGCAAAGACTGAGAAAATTCAGTGCTGTGTGTTCTTGCAGGGCTAGATGCTCAGAAAGTTCACAGCAGCATGGAATTTCAGGCAAGCGACAGACAAGTTTGCACCGCTTGTCGAGAAGTTTTGCCTTTACTGTGAAGGAAAGACAAACATCACCGTACTAAGATACAAATTCAACCGGTTTAACCAGACGAACCAGCTAATGGACACATACACAAGGGAGCTCAGGCACATGATACCGCAGTGCGAATATGGAAGAAGCGCTTGCTGTACATCGGCGCCATTACGTCTGAGGGTGTGATATCATCCAAACTCTGGTTTATGAACATACGCATTGGCCGAACACAAATACGGTTTAAACTAGACACCGGGTCGGAGGTAAACATACTGCCGATAAAGATGTTTGTCAAGTTACCAAACAGGAAGTACAACGCACCGAGATGCAGGCTGATAACGTACTCCGGGCACCGACTCCAACCGTGGGGAGAGACAACGATTCGCATACAAGGACATCCGATGCGGTTCCAAGTTGTCGACATCGGCACACCGATACTAGAAAGGACGCCTGCGTCCTACTGCAACTTATTGCGTGGATTCACATGGTGGAGGCCCGAGGCAGCAACACTGAATTACCACAAGCAGCTCATGACATGGTAAAGTCCTATTCTGATGTGTTTGAAGGGTTGGGACTGATTAAGACGGGTGCCAAGATACATGTGAATGATGAGAGAGAGCCTTGTGTAGATCCACCCCGTCGTATTCGTCATTCAATTGAAAGTCGTGTTAAAGATGAGCTAGACCGAATGGTGGCGTTGGGGGTGATAACTGAGGTAAACGAGCCTACTCCATGGGTCAATTCGGTAACGATTGTAAAAAAAACCTAATAAAATCAGAATTTGCTTAGGTCCAACCAAACTAAATGAAGCGATCAAAAGGGGACTGTACCCAACACATACGATTGAAGATGTCGTTTCCAAATTGGATGAGGCCAAGTATTTTTCAGTCCTAGACACCAATAGTGGCTACTGGCAAGTAGAATTGGTCGTAATGCGAAGCATTACGTTTGATGCGAGGAGAGGAAGAGACCCTCCCCCCGCCCCGTGCTGTCGCGCTGCTTTCCCACCTCGGCAGACGGCGCGGCGCGCCCCCCCCCCCTCCCCCCCCCCCCCCCCCCCCCCCCCCCCCCCCCCCCCCCCCCCCCCCCCCCCCCCCCCCCCCCCCCCCCCCCCCTCCCTCGCCTTCCGCGTCGCGCGGCGCTCACGCCTCACCCGACGCCGCTGCTCGCCACCTCTTGCCCTCCCCCGGGCCGGCAGCTTTCACACTCACCTGCTGTCGCCCCTCCCTCTTCCCTTATAAGGCCGCCCCCCGGCCTCCCTCAGGCACTCGCCCTCCTGCCGCCTTCCCAGACCTCTCCTTTTTCAACTTTGGCTCACCTCGGACCTCGGACTTCTACACTATGCCAGGAAAGGGAAAAGGACGGAAGGGCGCCCGGGCATCCGCCCACGGCACCCCGAGGCCGGCTACAACCCCGAGGCGGGACGAGCCACCCCCATCCGCCCCGGCAACCCCCTCTTCGCCGGGCACCTCACGCCGCGCCTCGGGCATCGATGCCATCCTGGGAGAACTACAGCGCATCCGGCTGGAACAACGCCAGTCGACCGCGGACCTCCACGCAAGGATCGACGGCTTACAGACCGGGGAGGCGGGGCCCATCCCTGAGGCGCCCTCCCCCAGACACCGGGCCGCTCCGGCCCCCGCACCTCGGGCGCGCGCCTCGGTGGGTCCCAGGCCGCCGCCGCCGCCGCCTGCAGCCCTGCCAGGGGCCGCCCATCCACAGTACGAGCGGTATCAGCACCTCGGCGGCCATGCTCCTCTGCCGACGTCCCCGGCCTACCACCAGGAGCCGACACAGCACACCCCGGTATCCGCAGCCGACGCCGTCCGGGAGATCCTGGCCTCCGCCGAGGCGCGCCACTCAGTGAGGCGGCAAGGTCTTCCGGCCGACTATCTGTTCCCCTCCGACCTTGTGCAGAGAGGGGCGGAGAGGAAGTCGGTCAAGAGGGGTGAAGCGACGAAGGACGAGTATAACCTCGCCCTTCTGACCCTCATCAACCACCCCGACTTCCCCGCCCACTCCGCCCCCGGACTACACCACCACATCCTCAACGTCCTCCACGATCACCTCGTCTACCCGTGGGCGACCGTCCGCCATTATTCCGAGACGGTCTTTACCTGGATCGCGGACGGCCGACTCCCCCACGGGTGGCACGACCCAGTGGCCATCAACCTCCTTAAGGTAGAATGCATAGCGATGCCACCTCAGCAGACTACCGCCACCGCACCCCGCCAACTCGACCCTCCACACCGAGCCCCCCACTCCACCCGAGTCCAAGTCGACGCCCGAGTCGCCTACGACAGGCTCACTCACGGGGCTCCCTGCCCGGCCTGGAACCGAGACCCCGCCTCGTGCGATCGGGCTTCCGTTGGGGAAGCCCACGGCGAGGGGTGGGACAAGCGCCGTCACGCATACGCCTACTGCGCAAACGTGAGGCGCGTACTCACTATGCACTCCGAGGCCGACTGCATCACCAAGCAAGCCCGTGAGCGCCAGACCCCCGCCACCTCGGCGGATTTTTGATCCGCCGGCCGGCCCGGGGGGACCCCTCCGGCGCCTCACCCCCACCACTGCCGACAGCCCCGCAAGCCCAGCCGACAACCTCCCAGTGACCATCGAACGCAGCGCCGCCAAGCCCCAGCCGAGGATCATCACCTCGGGCATCACACCTCGGACCGCATCCCAGCCCAGCCTCAGGAGGAACCCTCTGCCACCGATCCTCACGACACCGCCTTCAACACCGTCCAGACCCCGACCACCACCCCATCCAGCCCCGAGGATTTCGCTGCCCCCCTGCTCGACCCTGGTCGGACCTCCTCACCGGATCCCGCCAAGGAGCGGGCCTTCCCTTTTTTGGCCGCCCGCTCCCTGTCGATGCAGGCCCCCGACACTCCCCGCCCCGAGAGGGAGCCTGACCCCCGACACGGCCCACCGCTCGGCCGGCCCGCCCCACCTGCTCCGCCTCGGGCGCGCCGCCAGCCTTCTCCGCCCAGACCTCCACCTCCGGACCCCCGCCTCGGATCATCACCTCGGGCGCGCCTCAAGCCCTCTCCTACTTTTGGTGGAGGGCTCCTCGGCACCCCCTCACTCCACTGACATTTGAACTCTGCTCCTTATTTACTCCGCTCATCATCATTTTATCCTTGTTCTTTATTTACTTGTCTTCCCTGTTACCCTGTATGCCCTGTTTGTCTCTGAGGTGAAAATAAAACCTTTATTTCCACCCCCGCCTCCTCTCTTCCTTTTCGCGCATCGGTCGTAATGCGAAGCATTACGTTTGATGCGAGGAGAGGAAGAGACCCTCCCCCCGCCCCGCGCTGTCCGCCTGCTTTCCACCTCGAGACGGGCGCGCGCGCGCCCCCCCCCCCCCTCCCCCGCCCTCCGCGTCGCGCAGCACTCACGCCTCACCCGACGCCGCTGCTCGCCACCTCTCGCCCTCCCCTGGGCCGGCAGCTTTCACACTCACCTGCTGTCGCCCCTCCCTCCTCCCCTTATAAGGTCGCCCCCCGGCCTCCCTCAGGCACTCGCCCTCCTGCCGTCTCCCAGCTCCCTCCTTTTTCACCACCCACCCACCCAACACTCCTCCTACCTTCTCTCCTCTCAGGTGGAGGGCTCACTCCCTCGGCACCCTCACTCCGCGCCCCCCCTTTGAAACAACAAAAAAAAAACTCTGCTCCTTATTTACTCCGCTCATCATCATTTTATCCTTGTTCTTTATTTACTTCTCTTCCCTGTTACCCTGTATGCCCTGTTTGTCTCTGAGGTGAAAATAAAACCTTTATTTCCACCCCCGCCTCCTCTCTTCCTTTTCGCGCATCAGATGAGGAAAGCTCCAGATTGTGTACATTCAATACTCCATGGGGTAGGTTCAGGTTCACTAGGTTACCATTCGGGATAAAAACTGCCGGCGACATCTTTATCTATCAGATGAATAAAATATTAGGTGATCTGAAAGGAGTTAATGTCATAACTGACGACATCCTCATTTATGGCAAAACTATTGCTGAACATAATGTGAACCTTAAGAGTGTGCTAGAAAGAGCCAGAGAGGTAAATCTTAAATTCAATCCCGAAAAATCGAAAGTATGTCAGTCTGAGGTAAATTACGTAGGGCACATAATAACAGGGGAGGGTCTCAAACCAAGCAAAGAAAGAGTCCAGGTGATAAACGACCTCCCGACACCACAAAACATAGCATCAGTGCAACGTTTCCTTGGCAAATTCATTCCCAATTTAACTAACATTAGCAAGCCACTGAGAATCCTAATAAACAAAGAAGTTGCATGGCACTGGGGTTCCGAACAACAAGCGGCATTTGACAAATTAAAAGTGTTATTAAGGACAGCACCAGTGTTCAGATTCTACCATGTAAACGAAGATATCACGTTGCAAGTTGACGCTTCCAAATCTGGGTTAGGGGCTGCACTCATACAGCAAGGCAGGCCGATCGCTTTAGCATCACAGTCCTTAGACAATACACAAACTAACTATGCGGTCATAGAAAAAGAACTTTTGGCGATCTGTTTTGGGTGCGCAAAGTTTCACAATTACATATTCGGAAAAATAGTATTGGTACAGACTGACCATAAACCATTAGTAGCTATACTAAACAACCCCTTACACCAACTCTCCGCTCGTATGCAGCGCATGCGGATGTGCTTGTTCAATTACAATATAAATGTAACATACATAAAGGGTACCGACATGTTAATTGCAGATGCCTTGTCCCGAGATCACAGCACATCCATAGAGCCTAACGACTTGTTCGACCACATTGTGATCATCGGATCCGTCGAGCTGGTAGACAACATGCTGGACCAAATACGCAAACAAACAATCATCGATCCAACATTGGTAGAGGTAATGAACTACACTGTTCCCGGGTGGCCCGAGCAAAACAACCAAATAGCGAACCACGCAAAACCATTCGTCACATACAGATCAGAAATCATAGTAGACAATGGGTTACTCCTGAAAGGAAACCACCTAATAATACCATTATGCAAACAGAGATGTTAGGGAGATTGAATGAAACACACATGGGGATGACAAATTAGCGAGGGATCTGGTATTTTGGCCAGGAATGCAAACAAAACTGGAAGACATAATTATCAGATGTGCATTGTGCCAGCAATTTCGCAATGTGCAGCACAAAGAGCCAATGCAACCACATCAAGTTCCATTAATGCCATACCAGAAGATTGGGGCAGACCTGTTTCAAATAGACGGGAAAGTTTTCCTGTTAGTGGTCGACTACTACTCAAAATATCCTGAGGTCGTCGAAGTAACATCGACGACCAGCACAGCAATCATACAGGAACTAAAACAAATATTCGGGTGACATGGAATACCACCAGCCAACGGTCCTCAGTTTTCAAGTGTAGAATATTCTAAATTCTCCCGTAAATATGGGTTCAAAGCCGTATTCACTAGCCGGCATTTTCTGCAAAGTAACGGACAGATAGAAAGATATGTACAAACTGTAAAGCGAATGATTAAGAAGGCAGTCAGGTAAAAGAAAGATTACAACCTGCACTATTGAATTATAGGAACACCACTCTAACCAGGTTAGAAGCGTCGGCAGCCCAATTGTTGATGAGTAGAGGGCTGTGATCGAAAATCCCAATAACAAACAAACTAAAGCCAACCGCACAACACGTGACACACAAGTAAGTTGTAGCGGTACAGAAAGAAATACTTTGACAGCAAACAACACCCACCCCTCAAAGTGAACGACCCTATACAGTACATGACTCACACAAGCAGTTGGGCAAGAGGAAGAATAACAAAACAAGCGCAACACACACACAAAATTATGAGATAGAAAACACACAACAACAAAACACTGAACAGAAACCGAATACACATATACAAAACAAGAAATGACTACACACACACATTAGCACAACCACACACACGAAACACAATGACACAGCGAGACGTACAAACCAGACCTGCAAACATACCCGACACGAAATATGTCCCCAGGTACGGTAGAGTCATAAAACCGTTGATCCGATGAGGAGTCAGCGACACAAAAAATACCTAAATAGAACAGGCACAGAATACAATAGATTACAAAACAAACGGGTGCAGTAAGATATTGTGTTAAGGTAACACTCGGCAAGGCAAGAGTCAATTGTTACTTGAGTATGCCCAGATAGCACACAGCCGTCGGGCCGACGTCGGCTATTAGAGACCTTTAGTTTCTGATGTTCAAGTTGTAACGTGCGGGATTCCCCCGTGAAACGTCATCATCACGTGATGATTCAGGATATCCTTTACGTTGCAACTCGTGGTACAACGGCAAAAGGACTGATTTGACGTGCAAGGTAAAACGGCAACTTTATTAAACCTATGTTCCAATTTCCCACATATATTGACTGTTGAACTTTATATAATTCAATCAGTTGTGATTATGGGGTATTTGTGCTCATTCTGAAGCAACAAATAACTAATTACGAAATGTAAACGGTCGCGAAAATATTAATACAAAATCGTCCAATTTCTGCATAATTCTCTATGCCCGGGAAACATGCTCAGCATGTCGATAATTGCCAAGTTGATAGAGTTTATATATTAGGCCTATTGTGTATTCTCATGCAGACAAATTAGGTATTCAATTTAATGATGATTAGTTCTTACTGCAATGTAATATTGTAACAGGATTCATTTAATTTAAAACAGTCCAGATATATAAAGAAGAAGAAAACTGTTATCATGAACTGCCCTCCTGGCTCCACTAGGGCCTACATATTTTATACAGTACTGTAGCAAATAGGTGATACTGATAGACCATTCATTTAGGCCTACTTTGACGGGTATCATGCAACTAAAGTGTATGTTTTATTTGTGTCATTTCAGTAAGTAGCTATTCAATGAACAACTTCAACAAGCCACTAATTTGTACAAAGGTAAGATCACAATTCAATTGTTTGTGAGAACTTTATTTAAAACTAGATAAAATGTATCTACCATTTTCATACTTTTTTTTCTCGAGAATTTACAGTTGAAAAGCTAAGTGCCCTGTTGTGCACACATAGCACTACATAATATTTGCAAATGTCTTTGATAAAAGGAGTATAATAAAATTAACAGTTGTGATAAATATAGCACTTTTTCGACTTAGCTCATACTAAATATCTACCCAGGTATGTGCTTATCAATTATTGTTGTCCAAAGTTTAAATAATAATAATGTTTTCATTAATATTGGTTCAGGGTGAATATTGTATAATTTACTTATAGATACTGCATTCTGTTTTTTCAGATGGCAGCAATGCAGTACAGCACACAAATGAATGTGCTCCTCTTCCGTGAAGTTCTGAGTATAAATCCATTCAGCTATTCCCGCAAGAAACTTTTAAAGCTAAAACATGAAGAAAAACCTTGGGAAGTTATCGCATCAAGCCTTAGACGTGTGGCTGATTTTCAGAACAAGGCCCTTTCAGCCAGGTCATGCCGAGAGCACACAGATCTTCTGTGGAAGCAATGGAAGGCTGAAAATATTAAAGCCTTCAAGAGGTATGGGATTAAATACTGAAAGAAGTTAGGAATTTGAACAATAAAAATAGTTAAAAAAAATATATAATAAAAGCTAAAGGAGAATTTGCATGGTACCTGGTCAGTGTATCCAAGTTAATCCTGCTGTGCAATTTTAAAGAGTAACACTAAACTAAGTTTAATAGAATCAAATTGAAAGAATTATATTGGCCTACTATTGAAGTCCCTGATTGGGAATGGTTAAATTGGTGCAAAACAAGTTAACAGTCCTTTTGCATATTTTCATCTAAATTTTGAATTCTGACAAAGACTAAATGTATGAATGATTATCACCCTTTGTAATAATGGTAATTAATTTGGTTTAATTGACGAATTTGACAATTGACTTGAAATGCACACTTTATAGAAATAATTTATGTTTCTTCCTTTGGAATGTTTTTTTATTTGTTATCAAATATTCGACTGTCTTCAGAGATTGTAACTTATATATTTTAAATCCCTCTTTATCTTAAACAATAATGATGCTTCCTGGTCAAATGTTTACTCTATTCAACAGCACTGGTACTTATGATGAGGAAATAACTGCATTAAAACAGCTGGTTGAAGAAGTTGATCAACTAATAGAGACTGGAGTAGGACAAGGCGAGGAACCCCTAGTAAAAGATCATGTGGGGGCAGACGTTCGAAATGCAGCCATGGAGACCTTAGCAGAAACTAAAAAGAGGAAGGATTTAGAGATTGATGGTATATTCAATTATAATAGTCTATATATAAATATAACTGACAGCACATCATAGTCCAATTTATTCATTGTAATGGCTAAAGCAGAAATAACATTGGCTAATGCAGTTTTACATTTATAAAACACAACCCCAAGACATGACATGACGTGCATTAATTGGGAAATACAAGGCAGTTCTCTACAAATTTAGTAGATGTGTTTGTCAAGAATTTGGTGGTCCTGGAACACACTGATGGACAACTTCCCCTTTGCAGTTGGCTTTGTTACACTGCTAGATAAGACATTATTGCATTGCATATAATGGTGTCCGATTCAGTCCTATAATTTTAGTTGGTCAGGTGAGAGGTTCATAGAAATCTATTGTATGCATTCAATGGAAGGCTAAAAGATTTACACTTTCAGGTGATGACTTGCCACTTTCACTGCCTAGCCCAAAGAGGGTTTCAAAAGCCAACATACTCTCCTTTATGAAATCAAAGACCAGAGCTGAACACGAATTACGACAATCTGAACTGGATCTCCGCCAAGAAGCACTAGTCCTTGAGCGAAAGAGACTTGAACTTCAAGAGAAGAGAGACCAAGAGCAGGCAGCTGAAAGAAAGCTGTTATTGCAGCTTCTTTCAAGGGATAGGCAGTGATTTTATTTAGATGTTTTTATATGTGCTCTGTTGCATGCTTCCATCTAGTGGCCATTAATCATTATGCTCATCGAACATAATAAATAACCTGTCAATATTGACTTATGTAATTAGAGCGCAGGAAGACATATGTATTAATATTATTATGAAGCATTTCCCATGAGTTATTGTGCTTGACAGCTAAATGTAGCTAAATGATACATTGTGTGGGTAATGTGCATGGAACCTATATTCAAATAATGACATATTCCTAGAAACCATCATTCTTTATTAGGTTGCAAAATGGAAAATGATATTCTTCTTTTGTTACTTGATGGAGGAAATATTGATGATGTACTATTGTGGCTGCTTGCTGATGGAGATGATGGAGATGGTGGATGGCGAGATGTAGCATTCTCCCTGGATAACTGCACTAATGAACAGTGCAAGAAAATGTTTCGTTTCTATAAAGGTGATCTGTATAACCTCTGTAGATATCTTAGAATACCAGAGAAGGTTGTGGCTGACAACAATGGTAGGGCTTCTGGTATAGATGCATTATGTATGTTGTTAAGGCGATTAGCCTATCCAAACAGATTATGTGATTTACAGTATATTTTTGGAAGATCTGAAAGTGAACTCAGTCTATTCATCAACGCCATCTTAAATCATATATATGAAAATTTTGGTCATTTAGTTCGCACAACGAATAATCCTTTCATGCAAGAACCTTATTTGGCCAGATATGCAGATGCCATTCATGCAAAATGTCCCTTGAGTAATGTGTTTGGTTTGTTACCCAATGGTATCATAGGAAATATGTGTGGTCCCATATCAGGACGTTGCCATGATGCATTCATGTTATGGCAATCTGGCATTCTACCACAACTACAGAACTTACCTCTTCACAATGATGTTCCTTATGCTCTTTATGGTGATCCAGCATACCCTTTGAGACCTCAGTTGCTCTGCCCATTCAGTGGTGCCAGACTCACACAGGAACAACAAGATTTCAACACAAGTATGTCCTCGTCAAGACAATGTGTTGAGTGGGGATTTGGTAAAATTGTCACTCAATGGGCTTTCTTAGATTTTAGAAAGAATCTGAAGCTTCTGTTGCAGCCAGTAGCGAAATATTATTTGGTAGGTTCGCTCCTTACAAACTGCCATGCATGCTTATATGGATCTCAGACAGGTGCATACTTTGACATGGAACCTCCAACCCTTGAAGAATATTTGAATGCATAAGACATGTATTGAACATGTTTTATTTTTAGATGTTCCATAACAAATTTGTATGTTATCTATTATTCCCAGGGTTCATACAAGATGATCTCATTATCATATATTTGTTGTCTGTATCTAACAAAATTTGATCTGCATAGAACCAATTACAAATATTATCAATATTTTGATTTCCCTGAATAAATATGTTTTCTATTTGATTTGTAGAATTCTAATTAAGATTTATAGTAATTTAACTTTGCTTTTCAAGAACGTAAGTTAAATTCAAGAACATTCAACTTTCAGTGACGTGTGTGAATCCTGATTATACCCAATATAATCTAGCTGAGTATAAATATGTTACAGTGTTCATTTGAGAATATTACCACAACACAGCACATTTCAGTGTGATTGGAGACAGCAGTGCCTGTATTTATGTGAAATTATCAGAGATTTAATGTTGGTACCAAGTAATAAAACCCAAGAATTTCATGAACATAATTTCAAATTGTCTTAGTTTACCATAATTTATGTACATTGCAGTGAGATTGTGGGTGGGATGGTGAGCGGGTAGAATACTAAGCGGGACGATGTGAGAGCAGCCGGGTCAGGTTAGTAGAGCGGTTCGAGGAGTGAGGGGCAGAGCAATGGTCAGTGAGTGGACATGCAAGAGAGTGGAGGGGGAGAGCAAGCCGGAGGGCAGGACAGCAGGCAGGAGGATGGGAGGGCGATCCAGAGGGCCGGAGTTTGATTGATTGATTGGTGGTTTCTTTATGCCGTGTCGGCAGCATAGGCCATATTCACGGCCGGAGGGTGGGACAGCAAGCCTGATAGCAGGAGAGCGAACCAGAGAGAGACCAGGCGGGAAGGGCAGGAGGGAGAGCGAAATGGAGGATGGGAGAGCAATGGTGAGCTGGAGGGTGGAAGGGATAGCAGGTGGGAGAGCGAGCAGAAGGGCAGGAGACCGATTTTATGTTCAAAATAAATTGTCTAAAATATTCAGTGCAATTTCAGGTTGAACCTGCTACTAAAGTTAACATAAAGGTTAAACGTCATGGTACAACTTGAACGTCACGTTCCAAGTTGAAGTTACAAGTTCAACCTCAAACTAAAGGTCTCTATTCATCCGGCTTTCCACGTCTATTGCGTTAACCGAATTTGCGCTTGCCCACACATTTCTGCACACTTTCGCAAAGTGCTCTTGCTTGTTGCATGCTAAGCAAGTTTTGTCCTTGGCTGGACACTGCCAGCAAGGTATTTTCTGACTGGCCGGTTTCGGTTGATACTGTCGCGCTTGGCACTTCTATGTAGGTGGCGGCAGGCGCGCCGTGCTGTATTGCCTGTTCAAACGTGGCATGTTGCTCTCACGTGACAAGGCGTCCACTTGATTGCCTTGTTCACTTTCACCCTCATACGGACTTAACTTCGATGTATTGTGTTCACTGAGCCGGCACAAAGTTATACATTTTTCTAGCGTTAACTGTTCAGTTTGCAACAACTTGTCCCTTAGCTGATCGTCACGCATGCCGCACACCAACTTGTCGCACAACAACGCGTTTTCCAACTGCCCATAGCCACACTGGGATATCTTACTCTTTACTTCTGTTATGAAAGCGTCCATATCTTCTGTTGTCTGCTTATACGTACTAAACTTATACCTCGTCACTGTTATATTCTCATTGCCCATATAGTATTTTCTGAATGCTTCTACCAGAGGTGTGTACTTATCCTTCCTCGACTCACTGAATGTGAACGTTTGGTGTATTTTCTGCACTTCCTTCCCTGCGACGTGCAGTAATACACAACATTGCACACATTCCGCTTTCCCTGAAACACCTGATGCCGTTGCATATATTTCAAATGCTCTGAACCACTCCCGCCAATTTATCGCCAGGTTGCCTTCTAAGCTGAGAGCCGCCGGTGGTTTTAACCCTGTGAGCGCCATTGGTCTTCCGTTCCGTATCTGACACCATGTAATGTATTGGGCAAGCGGACACAACAAGCTCTCATGGAAGATTTATACTGCCTATCATGGATAAGTCTGAATAGACTTGTTTTCACCATTAGACAGTTTGTCGATAGAAAGCCCGAGCCTACACTTTTACCGACCCAAGGGATTTTTAACCTCCCACACCACATAGACATGGTGTGAGAGCAACCGGCCTTTAATGACAAGGTAAGTTATACACAGCGGTGGAAATCCAAATTGGCAGAGGTGGGGGCAGGGGGAATCGAACCACTGACCTTCAGATTAGGAGTCTGACCTAGAAAAAAGTCAGACACTCTAACCACTTCGCCACAGAGAACACCAAGCTCTAGTTCATAACTGACTTTATTAGTGTTCTTGGTTCACCATTACAACTCTCCCCCCGGTCATGTGACCGATCCTTGGCCCGGGCACGTTCGTAAAGTACAATATCTTACACATGTGACCAGCACAGTGCAGGTATCGCTTACACAGTCAGTCAGGCCCTTGTAGCACACCTTAGTTGTACCACATCCTGCCACATTAATGGACGAAGATGTGAAGACACATAAGCTCTCCAGCTGTACAGGGAATAATAGGAATAATAATAATTATCAAGATCATTAAAAATGTGTTGTCATTAATGACAATAGTACTAATTAAGTTACTTCTTTGTTGGAGTTGGGGACTGTAATCCAATATTCCAACCTGTCACACTCAACGAGGAATCAAACTATTTTCCACATGTCTGAGGAATGGGGCTGCAGGAGTAACTGAGTTACTGACAGTGCAGATGACAGATACAATAGCCCAGGCTCTTCGCACGGTAGTTGTGCGGCTAATTGATGAATGGATATTCGCATGGCAGACGGGGAAATTTGTATAGTATAACTAGTTATGCACATATTATTTAGGCTGCAGGGCCTCACCTATGGCCACCGGCGGGGGGGTGGGTGCTGTGTCACCTGCGCTACCTCGGCTGCTGCTCTGCGAGCCGTTGCCATCCTTCCCCGGCAGGGGGGGGGGTGTGCGCTGTCCCACCTTACTCCCGCAGCTGCTGCTCCGGTGAGCCGCAGGCTATCCTCCAATCAGGAGGAAGAATTGCGGGGAAGGCGTTTTAGGGCAGCGCAGCTCCCACTCCGTCTCCAGTCGGCCGGAATTTTGACTTGGTTTGGACGTGTGCGTTGGAGTAGTAATAGGAGGACGGATATGGGTCCATATTACGTAATCGTCCCGCGTCAGAGAACCGACGCGGTACAATGACCTTAAATGACCCATTGCATGTTTGCATCCGCGGGACAATGGGCATCAGTGACCTTAGATGACCCATTGCATGTTTGCAGGATTTTAGGTTGAACTCATTTGACCTTTTTGACTGGAATGATGACGTCACTGTTCAGGTTGAACTCATTTGACCTTTTTGACTGGAATGATGACGTCACTGTTCTACCCATTGCATGTTTGCAGGATTTTAGGTTGAACTCATTTGACCTTTTTGACTGGAATGATGACGTCACTGTTCTACCTTGCAGGATGGCCATCTGTTTTTGATTGAACTCATTTGACCTTCGCTTGCAGGATGGACAGATGTTTTTGGTTGAACTCATTTGACCTTTTTTGACTGGATTGATGACGTCATGTTTCTGGTTGAACTTATTTGAGCTTCGCTTGCAGGATGGTTATCTGTTTTTTGCTTGGTTTGATTTAACCTTTGTTTGACTGGAATGATGACGTCACCATTCCAGTCAGAGTTTCTCGATGATTCGAACTCACTCAGTCAGTCAAGAACCCCACCATCTCCCACCATCACTTCAACCTCAAGCAAGTATTCAATATGAATGAATAATAATATATGAAAGATTACAATGGAGAAGCAACAGGTATGTGTACTCAGTTTTATTTATTTATATAAAATATACATATATTTTCATAATTTTGAATTTCAATAGAAATAATAATAATAAAATGAAAGATCCTATTTTACAATTTTGATGAAATAATAATAATTTAAAAAAATGAATGAATGAATAAAAGTTTTTTCCTTTTCTCTCTCTTCTTTTTTTCCCTCCCTCCTACTACCCTCCATTCAAGCTGAAAATAGAAGAAGAGGAAAGAATCAATTACTATTTACTATGAAATTGTTATTTATTTATTTTCAGAGACATTCATGCGACACATGCTCAAAGATTTTTACTTCCGATTCCGGTTTGCATGTCACGCAACACTACAACCGCTCACTTGCAATCAATGTGGGAAGCTATTCCATTTCTTGCTAGGATGAAGAAGACATGAGAATAGATGCACTTCCAGAATCGAATCACGATCACGATCACATTCACGTTCACGATCTCAGTCACAATCAGCTGCTGTTGTTGATACTACTACTACTACTACTACTCCCTCTTCTATTCCTGCTACTACTTCTACTATTACTAGTTTCAACATTTTCAAGTGTGGAGAGTGTGAAATCAGTTTTTCTCACATGAGAGATTTATTGAGACATATGAAGATACATAGAATTCAATGTTCTCTCTGTTCAGAAATTTTGTAGAATAGTAGAATTCTTAATAGACATATGCGAATACAACATGGGAATTATATTTCTACTCCTGCTGCATCAACATTATCAGCATCTTCTGCTACTGATTTTTCCTCTCCACAATTCAGGAAAGATGAAAATGTTGAATATGCTAATGATGATGATGCTGATGATGTTACTAGTAAAAGTCAGATCGTTTCAAAGAATAACAATATTTCTTGTATAGATTGTGGTAAACGATTTCCATCATGGAGACATTTGATCTCACATAGATGGATTCACGCTTCAGGAGAAACAACTCCGCATCAAGAACCTTGGGTTACAGATTCTAATATTCTCCCACCTTGGGGTGAGGGAGAGGACATTGACATTCCATTACGCCTGCTTTATATGGAAAATCGCAATACTATTTTAGCTCCTCACATCATGGGAAAAGTTAGAGGAATCTATAACTTCCCTATTCCCGATTTCACTGGGGATACCTCATTGATAGAAGAACATCTTTGTTCTATTTATGAGATAGAAAAATCTTCATTTAAGATTAACTTTGCTTTTGGAATAATTTTGAAATCGATTGAAACCGCTGAATATCGTTATTTCACGGCTTATTTTAATTCAACAATTTTTTATTTTCCCCGCTCTGTTAATAATCACGCTAATCTATTAGCATTATTTGATTTTATTAGAAAGATAGATGTAGAGCGAATTATTCAGTCGATGGGTGAAAATTCCAAATGGTGTAAAGTTTACATTACCAATGTTAATTATTATGTTTTCAGAAAATCCTTTGTTATTGGGAGAGCGAATGATGTTCCGGATTACATTCATGCAAAGAGATCTATCAGATCCTTTTAGAAAATTAGTAACAATAATAATTTATGTTTTTTTCACTGTTTAGCTCATCATACAGAGAAGAACTTTCAAAAGATGCGAAAGCTTTCTCAGAAATTATGTGATGAATGGTTGTTCTTCTGTAATTCACAATGGATAACTTTTCAGAAGACTAAGAAGAGAAAGTTTGAAGGTGTCAGATTAGAAGATATTCCAACATTGGAGTGTTGTTTTAATATTAGTATAAATGTTTACTCATTGCAAGAAGATGATACATGTATTTCTCTTTATTCCTCTCAATTTTCTACTGCTTCTGAAAACCTCAATCTAAATCTTTCCAATTCTCATTTTGGATATATCTCTAGTATGGAGTCGTATGCTAGTAAATATGCTTGTAGGAATTGTGATAAACTTTTTTGTTTTAAGACAGGAGTTGTAAAGCATGAGAAAGTATGCACAAATAAGGTTAGATTTATATATCCGGGAGGGATGTATTCTCCTTCAAAAACTATCTTTGACGACTTGCGTGATAGTTTAAATATAGATTGTGAACAACATTTACAAAACTTTCCTTGGTTTGCGGTATACGATTTTGAATGTTTACTTCCTGAAAAACCTCTTCACCAGGAAAGAGAAGTAAATGAAAGTGATGATGATGAGATTGATGATGATGAGATTGATGAAGCTAATGCGAATGAGCAAAGAAATTTAAGGTGGTGTATAGAGCATAAACCCATTTGTGTTAGCATATCTTCAAACATTCCCGATTATCTAGAACCCAAATGCATCATTGAAGGATATGTATCTTTCTTAGTAGGAGCTACTGTTGAATAAAGAAGATTATCCATTATCAAATAATTCTTTTCTTCATTCTCACCTAACGTATACTCTCTCATTTCTTTCTGCTCATTAATTACCTCACTATATGACAGTTCATAGTGTTCAAAAGGAATTACCTGTTCTGCTAACAGCGAATCAAAAGCAAACATTTCCACTGGTTCTTTTGCTTCCGTATTAGGTCTTAATCTAGACAACATATCAGCCCAGACATTATCTACACCTTTCATATAGACAATTGGTGCTGAAAATTCTGCTAATAATACTGCCCAGCGTTGTATACGTGTATTACGAATTTCTTTAGTGAAAAAACATTTCAATGGAGCATGATCTGTATAGATAGTAAATTCTGCACCGTATAAGTAAGGTCTTAATTTTACTAGAGCATAAATAATAGCAAATGCTTCTTTCTCTATAGTAGGATAATTACGTTGAGCAGGAGAAAATCTAGTACTGATTAAATGCACTGGTCTGTCTATTCCATTTTCATCTTCCTGTACTAATACAGCACCTAAGCTGTACTCAGAAGCATCTGTATACAGTTTATATGGTTTAAAAGGATCAGGAAATTTCAACAGTACACAATCTAATAATAGTCCATTCAAAACTACTTTTATTACTAGTCAAATAAGTTATAGGAGCGACTACATCAGCATAATTTGGAATTAATTGTCTGTAGTATCCTGCCGATCCTAATAATCGTCTTACTTCTTTTTTACTTGTCGGTGAAGCCATATCTCTTATTGCAGTAATTTTTTCAGGATCCGGTTTCAGCCCTGCTGAACATACAACGTAACCTAAGAGTTTTACTTCCTTTACACCAAATTCACATTTAGATTCTTTAATAGTCATATTGTTATTTTGCAAGATAGTCAATATAGTAGTCACATCTTTCTCATGACTCTCCTCATCTGGTGACTAAATAATAATATCATCTAAATAAATTAGACAACATTTACCTAAATGTTCTGCAAAAATTACATTCATCATTCTTTGGAATACTGCAGGTGCATTAGTTGATACGTGGCAAGGAAGGAGAGAAGAGGGAGTTGGAATAAAGACATTTATTCACAGACAGGGCAATAGCAGTATGAATACAAGGTCAAATGTAGGCTCCATCAGGAGATAAATGTCAAGGTAATGTCAATGTAAAGAGTCAAGTGTCCAGGGGCCATGCCCGAGGCTAATGTCTATCGGGGGCATGAACATATGGTCCGGGCCTGGAGGGTGATGAAAGGCGAGTGGATAGGAGCAGCTAGGGCGGCCGGTTATAAGGGCCGGGAGAGGGGGGGGGGTTATGTAATGGTGCAACGGTCGAGGGAAGGATGAAGGAGAGGAAGGGGGGGGGGGTCCTCCTTCCCCGCCACGAATCAAACGCAATGCGAGCATTACGACCAATCCAAATTGCATACGCTTAAATTGAAACAATCCCATGTGTGTATTTATAGCTGTTTTAGGTCTGCTATCCTCATCTACCATTACCTGCCAATACCCTGATTTACGGTCAATGGTGGTAAAAATTTTAGCACCATGTAACTGATCAAAAATGTCCTGTATCCTGGGTAAAGGATAAGCATCTTTAATAGTTACTGCATTTAATTTACGGTAGTCACCACAGAGACGTATAGTACCATCTTTCTTAGGCACTAACGTAACTGGTGAAGCCCAAGGACTACAACTAGTTTCAATTATATCATCATCTAACATTTTATTTAATTCTTTTTCAACCATATGTCGTTTACTTAAAGGTATTCTATAAGGTCTCTGATTTATTGGATATGCATCACCTGTGCTTATATGCATCTCAATTACCTTAATAGCTTTAAGTTTTTCATCAGAATCAGGAAATATCAAGGGAAAATGCTTTTTCCAATAGTCTACTTCTAGAACTATTCCTGCCATTTTTCTATCAATTAATTCTAAATTACTCCATGGATGCACAATATCACATAAGGAAACAAATTTATTTCTGTAACAAATTTCAGCATTACACATTTCCATTATGTCTGTCCCAATTAATAATTCAAAAGCTAATGATTCAACTACAAAGAAAGGACATAACTCATTATAAATAGAAATATAAGTTATACCTAAAGTTGGAATTAAATGACCTGAGATTGATCTCAGTCTACTACCTGGATACAATTGTTTATCTGCTATTCCAATATCTAACAATTTTTTAAATGCTTTTACATGTATTAAACTTTTAGCCGCACCTGAGTCTACCAGACCAGTTAATTTTACCTGATTAAAATCAATAGCAATACTCGGACGAGTATCAAGTGCGCTATTTAGTTTCCCGAAGCAGTAGAGTTTATATTACTACGCAGTAATTTCAACTGCGGACAGTTTCTCATCAAATGCGGTTCATTACATATGTAACAAGTTAAAGTATTACGACTAGCACGCTGTGTCTGTGGTTGATACACGTGTCCTATTTTAGCCGTCGACGCCTGCGTGTGAGCAGTCGGCGTCGTTTTGCCATTGCTTCCTCGCTGTTGCTTTGACAGCGCATACTTTACTGTGTGCTCTCCGACTGGACTGAGTTTATTTTTAGATGTACTTGTTTGACCCTTCGGCGCTACGTTTACGCGCGGCGACTCAAGACGTCTGCCCGCTGCATAGGAATTGCCACCATACGCTGGCGCAACGTTTACCGCGTGAATTTCTCCACGTGTACATTTATTCTCAGAAACAGTTAAGCGTTCTACACACTTCCTTAGTGATTTTAATTCATTCTGGAGCGACTTTAGAGCCTGACTCTCTTCTGTTACTACTGAAGTAGCCTGAAGTTTCTCAGCAGGAATCCTTTTCGACAATTTAGAAGAACTAAAATTTAGACTATCTACCTGACTAGTCATATTTAAATCTGTTAGTCTTGATTGAGCACGTCGTTGCTGTCTCAATACAGACCTATCACTTAGTATAGCAAGAGTGAAAGCTTCCTCTAATGATTTAGGCCTATTGGTTTCCACGTACCACATAGTGTTGTCATCTAACAATGAGTCAAGAAATCTTGATAGCAAAATTTCAAAGGTGTCAGTCCCCAAGGTAGCAGAAGGTAGTTTCCATCCCTTACTTGCAGCAGTTTTAAACCGTTGGCAATATGCTGCCACTGTCTCACTATCATTCTGTACCATAGTCATTACTATACTTTTTAAGTGAGTTTTCTCATCAGCAGTTAACAAAGTTCTAGCAATTTCTTCTTTAATATCATTCCATGACCTAGCACCTTTAGCTGTGAAAGCAGTGAATAACACTTCATGCAGTGTGCCCGTTGCATTTGAAAGTGCAAACCGAATTATATCTAAGCCAGAAACGTCAGCAAGAACCCCAATCCTCTCAATAAGATCTACCCACTCTCTCAATGCACCTCTGTCAGTACCGTCCAGCATAGGCACAGACTTTCCATATGCCTTTAGAGTTCTTATTCTGGTTTCACTACTTTTATGTTCTAGACTAGCTAACTCACGTTTTTCTCTACGTTCTTCTCTCTGATAGTCAGCTTCAGCACGTTCAGTAACCTCTAGTACTCTTTCTTCATTTTTTTCAGTTATGTTCTCTATGCTATCTGCCATAAACTTAGTCCATGCTTCTAATCTATCACAATCATCACTCAAAATTCCCAAATCTACTTGGTTCTGTAACCACAATCCAAATTGTTCACGTAAAGCATCCTCCTTTAATCGTGTTCTAGGCATTGTGAATGTGTAGTGTGTATTGTGTAGTACAAGTGTATTTAAATACAATATATTTAATAATATATTAACCCACCACAAGTCAAATGTCTTTAAATACGATATATCAACCTACCACAAGTCAAATGTATTCAAATACGATATATCAACCTACCACAAGTCAAATGTATTCAAATACGATATATCAACCTACCACAAGTCAAATGTATTCACATACAATACACAATATATCAACTTACCACAAGTCAAATATATTTTAATACAACATGTTAACCTACCAGAAGTTAAGTATTTTTTCCACGCTATTGAAATCCTCCTTGTAGCGGGTCAATGGGAAATTTAGTGTGTTGCATAAAGCGCGGTAGAAATAGAGTCAAAGAATTATATCCAACTGATAGAATTTACCTGTAACGTAGTAGAAAAGTGAAAAGTCTCTCCGTATGTATTAATACGCTCCTATTTACTCCAAGGTTAAAGAAAATTATCAAAAGTAGTCCGAAAATGCAAACAATTCTAGCGGTGCCACGAGGCTTCAGACAGATGATAAAACTATAATATTACAGTAATATCAACATCAAAGACTAATGTAACCCTTAAGAAAAGACACTTTCGTCGGAAATTCGTCGACAAAGTAATTTAATTTAATTTAATCCTTGCAAAAAGTAAAAAGAATAGAGAATCAAATAGAAGAAAACAACCTATCCACTCCAGCTAACCACCAGTCGTAGTCTATGTCTCAGTCCTTATATTTCTCAACCCCAAGAAATTTAGAATTTAAAATAGCATATCAAATTAAATGAAATAAAAATACTACGTATAATATAGTTTCTATTAAATAACTGAAGTACTACCCCTAACGTCAAAAATGAAACTACACATGTATTGAAGTCACACCACGTGCGTTCAAGTCACCCACGTGCGTTCAAAAATAACAGTAGTCAGCTAACAATTAAATAAAGAAATATAAATGTGCAGTATCATAAAACAAATAAAAAGAAAATGCTACCGAAACACACCGAAACTATTCAACAAACTCTCTATAGTCAGTACTAACCAATTCTCGGTAGTTTCTCAAGTCGTGGTCGCCATTTTGTAAACGTGCCAGCTGGTGGGTGTGGGTGGTGCAAATAGGTCAAATCAAAGCACTACAGGTAATGAAGGAAACAGTGTTAGAGTGAAAGTAAGAGAATGAGACTCTTTGGTTTATTGCTTATATAGGTTCTTCAAGATTCAAGATGGCCGTTGTCACATGATCCCATTCATCAATCACAGTACAATGCAGTGGTCACATGACTCACTCCTCCAATCAGAGTACAATGCAGTGGTCAATGATCATAACAATACCATGTGGGGGGGGAGGGGGCATGTGAGGTGACTCTTCCAAAGACTGTTCTTAGTCAAACTCGGAAGTGACACTCCCTCTAAAGACTATTCAATTATACAAATTCTATACTCAATGAATAATAGTTTACCAAGTTCACACATCCCTCATATGCCTTTGGGTTTTTATATTTTAACATTTATCATTATATAGACAGTTTGTAATTTATTATAGTAACTTTACCTCGGTTCACATGTATTATATCGGACAATTTTACACAGTGATGAAAGAAAAGCTCTGATTGGCTTAGCATGACCACCCCCCGAAGCCACTTGAAAGCTTATATCTGATTAGCTTAGATGCCTGAACTCAGAAAAAGTGAAACATCTCTAAAACCACACCACCCAGAAACAAATCGCTTGGTACACGCATAAAAAACATGTTTACCAAAAACCTTATATTAAATTGATAAGGTTAGGGTTCTGGACTTCTATTAATTCTGAATAAAACCAACGTTTTGCACTGCGCATACCGGCAAACTCAAGGCTTGTTCAACAATAATCTTGTTGAGGCGATGGAAAGTTCTTTTAATTATTCCTACTCTCTGGTTAGCATTTGAGATGATAGTCCTGTCATAGTCCATGCAGTCATAATGACGAACTAATCTATAGATGAGAATATATTAGGAATATTAGTTACCTTTCTATGAAATGATGTGAAGAATGTTGTGATTATTCATTCCAGGAATGGTGAATATCCATATCCACAGCATCAACTTTGGATAATATTAGGTTCAAGCAGCCATTTGCAATCAAACAGTGATGAAAGAACAGCTCTGATTGGCCACTTGAAAGCTTATATCTGATTAGCTTAGATGCCTGGGCCCGTATGCATGGAGCGGTGTTAGCGAGGCAAACCGCGGTTAGGGCAGGATTTCTGGTTTAGTGCCGAAAAGTCGGTATGCATGGAGCAGTGTTAGACAAACGACGCGCGTTTAAACTCGGAAATTCTAACCCCTGCTCATAGCAGGTTTACAGCGGTGTTAGTGTCAGGATGGACCCCAAATCTATTCAATGTTATCATATTTAACAGAATTACAGACGCAATAAGTGAAATTTCAGCAAATTAACCATAAATTCAAAGCAATATTAATGCTGCCGCTGCAGAGGCGGCGATATTAATATTGTCGAATCGACGAATGTAAAGTAAACAAATAGCTGTGCTCGCCGGCAACAGGCTCACTCTAAGAAGGCTGCTGGTTCCCAGCCGCCGAATTGGTGGTGATATTGTGAAGTAGCGGTGCTTCCCAAATCTATAAATACATTCACGTTTAGCTAACACTCATCATTTAAGCGCCCATGTATACGGCATGACCGACATACACCGATAACCGGTGGTAGCTACCCGGTGTTAGAGGGATAATACCACACGCCGCTAACACTGCTCCATGCATACGGGCCCAGGGGTCGTGTGCCTGATGCTAGCCAGTGTAACATCTGTCGACTGTGGCGCTCCAAGTGGTGGTTGTTGAACAGTTCATGACACAGCTGTACGCGTACCGGCAAAATGTCAGTTTTATTCAAAATTAATAGAAATCCATAACCCTAACCATATCAATTTAATGTAATCTTGTTGGTAAACATGTTTTCTATGTGTATTCTAATCAGTTTGTTTCTAGGTGTTGTGGTTTTAGAGATATTTAACTTTTTCTGTATGAAGATTGCTCACGCGCATTGACAATGCCTTGAGTTTGCCAGTACGCGCAGTCCAAAATGCTAGTTTTATTCAGAATCAAGAGAAACCATATCAATTTAATATAATCCTTTTGGCAAAGATGCCCTCTACATGTGTACCAAGCGATCCGCCTCTACGTTGTGTGGCTATAGAGATATGTAGTCAGGGGGCCAGCTCACATAGGTGTGAAAGTGCGTACTAATGCAATTTTATTGCTGATTGTGCTAGATAGGGTTATTGGTAGTGAAAATCAAGAGGGTGCCACTCTGGCAGCCTTGAGCAATTTTTTTTATAAGCTGTTTTTGATATGACATCATATTGGATCAAACCGGCATTTTTTGCGGCATTAGTTATAGTATCAGTTCTAACTTAGCACTTAGCACTACATATAGTATACCAGAAGAAAGGATATTGAAGTACCATCCTCATGGTGTAAAAATTATCATTGTAGAACAAATATACATGCCACAGTATACATTCACAAGCAATTGTCATCGACAACTCAAACTGAAAAATATTGCAAAATACTCATTTCAGTGTGATATTTTTGCTATTAAAATAATAATAAATGTAGTAGTTGTACCTCAAATATGTATCAAATTGGAATAAGCAAGTCCCAATCCTATTTATACATTTAATGAAAAAAATATTAAACAAAGCAATTGATGGATACATAAGTAAACCAAACTAAATCCGGAATAAGATCTGACATACACTTTTCACAAGATGAATATGAAATATGTCACATGGCTTTTAACTACATTGTAGTATTTCTTTGGGAAATAGTACATAAACCAATATAACAAACAGACATGGTGTATTGTCTTATTCATTTAGGTTGCCATACGTGTCATACATAAAGCGTTTGTGACACGTCATTTCACATGATTCAGGTTTCAGGATCCAATCCATCAGTCCTCTGCGTTTTCCTCATCATCGTCCTCATCGTTCTCGTCGCCATCCATGAATGGGGCAGATTCAAGTTTTGTGTGTTCGTTCGAGCATCCCTCGTCTGCTCCGCATTTACAGTACGTCTGCCCGACAGCTGCACTTGAGGCTCCCACATGGCATGCTCGATTTGCAACCACATGCCACAAATTGCATGAGGGACGGTGGGGCAGCAGTGGAAGTGCCATTGACAGGGCAAAGAAGGGTTTTGTTCAACTCCCATCCATACTGACAAACATCAAGATCTGGTGGGTGTAGCTGGTCTGCCGCTCGCCATATTAGTACCTGGATACGGGCTCTCTTGATGTGCTGTAGTGCAGCTTCGCTCGTTGGAGGAAGGCTCTTAATCTTTGGTGGATCCTTCTTTTTGCTGAACAGTAGATATCTCAGCCCATCTAGTGTTGACGCCACCACACCACCATACAAATAGGACAAGAATTGGAAGCCTTCCCTTGTCCAGTCCTCTTCTGACACATCAGGATCTGCAAATGCCCAAAGTGGAACCTTAGATTTCAGTAGCATACTGCACACGGAAGCCTTCCCTTTGCCATATAGGTACGATACGTTTGCTTTCACAAGCATACAAGGCAGTGGATTTCCTGAATCTTTTCACCTCGTCATAGCTGCAGCAGAAACCATTGGAGTACAAAATGTCAACCAGTTCCTTCGATCCAGAGCGATGGTGTATTTGGAGAGCCAGGCCCAGTGTTGTCTGGTTAAATCTCTGCGACACTAAAGCTTGTATGGCTTGCGCCAAGGCCAGAGACTTCTTAGACACTTGACCATCCCGTTTGGGGGCTGCTGAATGATTGCTGAGTGAAAATCTCGATAACTGTTTCACTTTCTTAAATATATATTAACGCACCCCCATCACCACCACCAAGAGAACAAAACAGGAATTTGAATCACCTCAGTATCTGTTTAACCTGAACTTAATCTGGTGGAAGGGTTGACCTGACCCCATAGAGGGCGCCACCTAAGTCCACAGCAGTGCATGCATTGGGTAGCAGAGGTAGCCGGTTTGTTCATCCCAAACAAACCGAAGAAATTTCCTATCCGGTTTGCAAATCGGAATCGTGTAGTAGGCATCTCAAACATCCACATCTTTTGTTACCAAATCTCTTGCTGCTTCAAGAGAAAACATTTAAAAATGTCTATACTCTTGTTAGATCTAAAATCTATACTCTTGTTAGATCTAAAATCATTCTGTTGAGGCCGCGAAAATATGTTCGAAATAAATTTGCCCTTCTCATGGTTTACCTTTTCAATAATACCCTTCTCACAAAATTGGGAAACTTGTTTATCGAGTGCCTCTCTCTCGTCTACGTCAAACCAATAGGGAAAAGGAATTGATTCCTCTACCGGGAGTTGCGTAAAGGGAATACAAATTCCCTCCACAATACTTAAAACTGTCAAATTACCAGTAATTAAATTCTGAATATTGCCAGCATTAAATTCGCTTACAGGTGTTTCTGTGGCCATGTGAGTTTGCGTTCCAACCTCTACTTTTACCCTGGTCAAGGGACGGTTCCACTTTGAAAACATTTATGTACCTCTGAACTGGACACAAGATCTACGCTGTTCGATCTACGCTGTTCGCCAACCAGTGAAATCTGCACTGATTCCAGAGTCAGAACTTCCACATAAAAAGTATTTCACTCAAATTACACACATGTGAAAATCAATCAAGTATTATTTAATGTTCCTGAGTTCAGGAACATTAAATAAAAACTGCACTGTTTCCAAAGTATGACCTGTTAACCTTTATTTAACTTCGATTTAATTACATCTCTCTGCACATCTTTCACTACAAGCCAGTGGTCTCCCATCTTCCACAATGGCGATCACTAATTCTCACCAGTTAGAAGCTATAGAGAAGGTTTCCTGAGTTCAGCAACATTAAATCATTGCTTTTATCACAAAATCCAGATTAGAACCAGACGAATGTCAGTGGAAACTGGCACTCAATGCAGGAAAGACTGGATCATCTAATGTAGTAAATGGCTCACTACATCATCAGAAGAGTAGTACATTCCTCATTTAATATTCCTGAGTTGAGCAACATTAAATAATTGCTTTTATCACAAAATCCTGATTAGAAGGTGATTTTGATATTGCACCAGAACATTGCTGAAGGTCCTAGTTGATGATTTTGAAAAAAATTAGTGACATTGAAATATTGTCAATATAGCCTCGAAACGAGGCTATATTGACAAACGAACAATTCTGCACCGAATAGGTGAAATTGAAATATGATTTTGATATTGCACCAGAACATTGCTAAAGGTCCTAGTTGATGATTTTGAAGAAAATTAGTGACATTGAAATATTGTCGATATAGCGTCGAAACGATGACCATGATAAACGAACGATTCTGCACCGAATAGGTGAAATTGAAATATGATTTTGATATTGCACCAGAACATTGCTAACGGTCCTAGTTGATGATTTCGAAGAAAATTAGTGACATTGAAATATTGTCGATATAGCCTCGAAACGATGACCATGACAAACGAACGATTCTGCACCGAATAGGTGAAATTGAAATATGATTTTGATATTGCACTAGAACATTGCTAAAGGTCATATTCGATGATTTTGAAGAAAATTACTGACATTGAAATATTGTTGATATAGCCTCGAAAGGATGACCATAACAAACGAATGATGCGCGAAAAGGAAGAAGGCAGAGGCGGGTGTGGGAAAAGAGGCGCTTTAATGACGCCTCAGAGACAAACAGGGTATACAACCAGAGCAACAATAGAGGTCTCGTAAAGAGCAATGACAGGTAAATAAGTCAAATATGAGGAATGTCAGGTAAATAAGCAAGAAGAGTAGATAATGTCAAAAGTTCATGTGGTATCAATGGTAGCAAGAAGAGTAGATAATGTCAAAAGTTCATGTGGTAGCAAGAAGAGTAGATAATGTCAAAAGTTCATGTGGTGTCAAAATGTCAGGGGAGTGCGGGGGTGCCGAGGAGCCCTCCACCAGTAAGGAGAAGAAGAAGGGGGGAAGTTGGGTGGGTGGGTGGAGAAAAGATGCGGGCAGGAAGACGGCAGGGAGGTGAGTGAGTGAGGAAGGCCGGCGGGCGGCCTTATAAGGGGGGAAGGGACGGTGGCGGCAGGGAGGTGCGAACGCTGGCAGGCCAGGGGGAGGGCGAGAGGTGGCGAGCAGCGGGAGTCGCGCGAGGCGTGAGCGCCGCGGGACAGAGGAGAGGGGGCGGGGGGAGGAGGCGGCAGCAGGGAGGTGCGAACGCTGGCAGGCCGGGGGGAGGGTGAGAGGGCGAGCAGCGGGAGTCGCGCGAGGCGTGAGCGCCGCGGGACAAAGGAGAGGGGGAGGGGGCGGCGGGTGCGCGGTTGGCCGAGGTGTGAAGGCAGCGCGACACGCAGGGCGGGGGAGGGTCTCTCCCTTTCCTCGCATCAAGCGTAATGCTTCGCATTACGACCGATGCGCGAAAAGGAAGAAGGCAGAGGCGGGTGTGGGAAAAGAGGCGCTTTAATGACGCCTCAGAGGACAAACAGGGTATACAACCAGAGCAACAATAGAGGTCTCGTAAAGAGCAATGACAGGTAAATAAGTCAAATATGAGGAATGTCAGGTAAATAAGCAAGAAGAGTAGATAATGTCAAAAGTTCATGTGGTATCAATGGTAGCAAGAAGAGTAGATAATGTCAAAAGTTCATGTGGTAGCAAGAAGAGTAGATAATGTCAAAAGTTCATGTGGTGTCAAAATGTCAGGGGAGTGCGGGGGTGCCGAGGAGCCCTCCACCAAAAGTAGGAGAGGGCTCGAGGCGCGCCCGAGGCGGGGGCAGGGGCAGCAGGGGGGGGGGGAGTGTGTCAGGGGTCAGGTTCCTTCTGGGGGCGGCGAGTGTCCGTGGCCTGCGTCGGCAGGGAGCGGGCGGCCAAAAAGGAGGAGGCCCGCTCCTTGGTGAGATCCGGTGAGGAGGTCCGACGAGGGTCGAGGAGGGGGGCAGCGAAGTCCTCAGGGCTGGGCGGGGTGGCGGTCGGGGGCGGGTCCGGTGGGTCGATGAAGGCGGTGTCGTGGGGGTCCACGACTGCGATGTCTATGGAGGGTTCTTGGTGAGGCTGGGCTGGGCTGTGGCCTGATGCATGATGCCCGAGGTGGTGATCCCCGGCTGAGACTGGGCGGCGCTGCGATCGGTGGTCGCTGGGAGGTTGTCGGGGGGAGTTGCGGGGGTGTCGGCAGTGGTGAAAGTGAGGCGCCGGAAGGGGCCCCCCGGGCCGGCTGGGGGGAGGCCGGCGGATCAAAAATCCGGCGAGGTGAAGGGGGGGCCTGGCGCTCACGGGTTTGCTTCGTGATGCAGTCGGCCTCACTGTGCATGGTGAAGAGGCGCCTCACGTTGGCGCAGTAAGCACAGATGTGACGGCGCCTGTCCCCCGCCTCACCGTGGGCCTCCCCGAGGTGGGCCCGGTCGCACGAGGCGGGGGCGCGGTTCCAGGCCGGGCAAGGGGCCCCGTGGATGTCTCTATCGTAGGCGGCGCGGGCGTCGGCTTGGACTCGGGGGATGTGCGCGCCTCGGTGGAGGGGGTCGAGTGGGCGGGCGGCCTGGAGGTCGGGCATGGCGAGGCAGTCTAATCGGAGGAGGTTCAGCGCTACCGGGTCATGCCACCCCTGGGGGAGGGTTCCGTCCGCGATCGCTGTAAACACGGTCTCGGAGTACCGGCGGACGGTCGCCCAGGGGTAAATCAGGTTATCCCGGCAGACTGTGAGGTGGTGGTGGTGGAGTCCCTGGGCGGAGTGGGCGGGGAAGTCGGGATGGTCGATGAGGGTGAGGAGGGCGAGGGTATATTCGTCCTTCGTCGCCTCCCCCCTCTTCACCGGCTTCCTCTCGGGCCCTCGCTTCACCAGGTCGGAGGGGAAGATGTAGTTGGCCGGGATCCCTTGGCGCCTGGTGCAGTGCCGCGCCTCGGCGGATGCCAGGATGTCCCGGACGGCGTCGGCCGCGGAGGCGGGGCTGTATCGGGTCCGCTCCTCCTGGTAGGGCGGCGAGGTGATGGGGGGGGCTTGGGAGAGGTGGCGGTACCTCTCGTATTCCGGGTGCGCGGCCCCCGGTGGGGTCGCCTGAGGTGGCGGCCGGGGCCGGGCCGTGGTGGTGGCAGGCGCCCGAGGTGTCGGGGCCTCCCCGGTGCCCAGGGAGTCGATCCGGGCGTGGATGTCGGCGGTGGCCTGGCGATGCTCCAGCTGGATGCGCTGGAGAGCCTCCAGGACTAGGGAGATCTCGGAGCCCGAGGCGGGGCCCGAGGTCGCCGCGGGAGATGCCGAGGCGGAGGCCGGCGACTCGTCCCTCCTGGGAGTTGGAGAGGGCCCCGGGGTGCGGGGGGCGGCCCGGGAGCCCTTTCGTCCACGTCCTTTCCCTTGAGGCATGCTGCAGCTGTGGTGGGGCAGAGGTCCGAGGTGGAGAGCCAAACAAGAAAAGATGCGGGCAGGAAGACGGCAGGGAGGTGAGTGAGTGAGGAAGGCCAGCGGGCGGCCTTATACGGGGGGAAGGGACGGCGGCGGCAGGGAGGTGCGAACGCTGGCAGGCCGGGGGGAGGGCGAGAGGTGGCGAGCAGCGGGAGTCGCGCGAGGCGTGAGCGCCGCGGGACAGAGGAGAGGGGGCGGGGGGAGGAGGCGGCAGCAGGGAGGTGCGAACGCTGGCAGGTCGGGGGGAGGGTGAGAGGGCGAGCAGCGGGAGTCGCGCGAGGCGTGAGCGCCGCGGGACAAAGGAGAGGGGGAGGGGGCGGCGGGTGCGCGGTCGGCCGAGGTGTGAAGGCAGCGCGACACGCGGGGCGGGGGAGGGTCTCTCCCTTTCCTCGCATCAAGCGTAATGCTTCGCATTACGACCAATTCTGCACCGAATAGGTGAAATTGAAATATGATTTTGATATTGCACCAAAACATTGCTAATGGTCCCTTGTTGATGATTTTGAAGAGAGTGTAACACACAGTGTGTTATGTGTGTGTACCACACAGTGTGTTATGTGTGTAACACACAGTGTGCAACACACAGTGTGTGAGACCAGACGGGATGGCCGAATGAGTTAGAGCGTCCGTCTCCCAGGCTGGTAGATCGTGGGTTCGAGTCCCGGTCGAGTCAAACCAATGACTTTAAAATTGATACTTGTCGCTTCCTAGCCAGGCGCTCGGCATTATTAGGATAGGGCAAGGACTGGTGTGCTCAGTGTCAGGATAATGTGACTGAGTGGGATACCAGGTCATGGTGCCGGCGGCCTGGTTTCCCAGTGGGACAGCACTATAAAGTCACCATGAGTGCGCACTGTCACAAGTCGGTACCCGTCCTGATATGACCTTAGATTTTGCTAGGACGTAAAACAACAGCAAACAAACAAACAAACACAGTGTGTTATGTGTGTGTACCACACAGTGTGTTATGTGTGTACCACACGTTGCCACACAGTGTGTTATGTGTGTAACACGCAGTGTGTTATGTGTGTGGCACACAGTGTGATATGTGTGTGCAACACACAGTGTGTTATGTGTGTGTACCACACAGTTTGATATGTGTGTGCAACATAGTGTGTTATGTGTGTACCACCCATTGTGGTATGTGTGTGTACCACACAGTGTGTTATGTGTGTGTAACACACAGTGTGTTATGTGTGTACCACATAGTGTGTTATGTGTGTACCACACAATGTGTTATGTGTGTACCACCCAGTGTGTTATATGTGTGTAACACACAGTGTGTTATGCGTGTGTAACACACAGTGTGCTATGTGTGTGTGTCCTGATATGACCTTTGGTAGACGCATCCAGTGTGTTCACTATTTGCGCGTGAGAACCGCATGACGCCCGCTTGTACTTGGGTGTACCACACAGTGTGTTAAGTGTGTGTACCACACAGTGTGTTATGTGTGTGTAACACACAGGGTGTTATGTGGGTGTACCACACAGTGTGTTATGCGTGTAAGACACAGTGTGTTATGTGTGTGTACCACAATGTGTGTTATGTGTATAACACAGTCTGTTATGTGTGTACCACACAGTGTGTTATGAGTGTACCACACAGTGTGTTGTGTGTAAGTTGTGTGTAGGGGTAGGGTAGGGGTAGGGTAGGGGTAGGGAGGGGTAGGGTAGGGGTAGGGTAGGGATAGGGTAGGGGTGGGGTGGGGTAGGGGTGGAGTAGGGGTAGGGGTGGGGTAAGGGTGTTATGGGTGTAACACAGGGTGTTATGTCTGTGTACCACACAGTGTGTTATGTGTGTGCACATAACAGTGTGTTATGTGTGTGTAACACACAGTGTGTATGGGGTATGGTATGGTAGGGGTAGGGTAGGGTAGGGTAGGGTAGGAGTAGGGTATGGGTAGGGGTAGTGTAGGGGTAGTGTAGAGGTAGGGTAGGGGTACGGGTGGGGTAGGGTAGGGGTGGAGTAGGGGTGGGGTAGGGTAGGGGTAGGGTAGTGGTATGGTTAGGGTAGGGGTAGGGGTAGGGTAGAGGTATGGTAGGGGTAGGGTAGGGGTGGGGTAGGGGTAGGCTAGGGGTGGGGTAGGGGTGGAGTAGGGGTAGCGGTAGGGGCGGGGTAGGGGCAGGTTAGGGTAGGGGTAGGGTAGGGTAGGGGTAGAAAGGGTAGACGTTTTAATCTATGTGTATATGCGCGTTTACTTTTATCATGCCTAACCCCACAAATACATCATTATATTCAGTTACCAGTTGTGTTGCTTTCACGCCGATCTTCTTTGTCAGGCTCATCTCGTCGATCCGTGCTATCAGGTTCAGTTTGACACACGCGTCTTTTCCGAGCAATGGTATGCCGCTGTCCATAACTTGGAAATGTAGCAGATGACCCCGCACGTTGATGACGGTCTCGCCGACGAGCATCACGCGTTGTCCGGTGTACGTGACCAGGTTGCACGTAGTCTTGGTTAATTTCTGGCCTTTCAACTTGTCGTATACTTGCTTTGGGATTAGGTTCGCCTCTGATCCACTGTCCAATTTGAAATCAATGTTCCTGTTGCTTATCCGAAATGTCGCGTACCACAAATTTGCCCCTGCAGTACTGTGGTTCTGTATTGTTCCGATGAAGAGTTCCTCGTCGTTTGGATTTTCTGTCCCGTCCTGCGTCCATCTGTCGTCTTCGTACCTTCCCTCTACGCCTATTGCGTTAACTGAGTTTCTACTTGCCCGAGCGGTCCTGCACACTTTTGCGAAATGCCCCATCTTGTGACATGCCATACAGGCCTTGTCCTTGGCTGGTTATTGCCACCGTACATGCTGATATCCACACCGGCCACAATCTATTTTCGGTTCCGCGGCCTAGACCTGGTATTGGCGCGTAGGACGTTTCCATGTTGGTGGTGGCAATCGGGCTGTGTTGTATTGCCTATTTAACCGAGGCGCTGCTTGTTGACGTGTAATTGCGTCCAGTTGACTGTTAACTGACTCGGTATTACTGGCTGGATTACTCAATTGCGATGTATTATGTTCGCTTAGCTGCAGGGTAGGGGTATGGTAGGGGTAGGGGTAGGGTAGGGGTGGGGTAGGGGGTAGTAGGGGTAGGGATGGGGAGGGGTAGGTTAGGGTAGGGGTAAGGTAGGGGTTTGGTATGGTTAGGGGTAAGGTAGGGGTAGTGCAGGGGTAGGATAGGGGTAGTGTAGGGGTAGCACTTTAGGAATGTTCAGGCGCCTATTTGGTGCAGAATCGTGGGTTAGTCATGGTCATCGTTTCGAGGCTATAGGTGTAGGGTAAGGGTAGGGTAGGGTAGGGGTGGGGTGGGGTAGGGGGTGGAGTAGGGGTGGGGTAGGGGTGGGGTAGTGGTAGGGGTAGGGATAGGGGTAGGGATAGGGGTCAGGTGTCAGGTGTCAGGGGTAAGGGGTCAGGGGTCAGAGGTCAGGGGTCAGCTGTCAGGCGTCAGGCAACAGGCGACACTCAGGCGAAAGGCGACAGGTGACACTCAGGCGACAGGCGACACTCAGGCGACAGGCAACACTCAGGCGACAGGCGACACTCAGGCGACAGGCCACAGGCGACACTCAGGCGACAGGCGACACTCAAGCGCCTATTTGGTGCAGAATCGTGGGTTAGTCATGGTCATCGTTTCGAGGCTATATCGACAATAATTCAATGTCACTAATTTTGTTCAAAATCATCAACTAGGACCTTTAGCAATGTTCTGGTGCAATATCAAAATCTATTTCGTGCAGAATCGTGGGTTAGTCATGGTCATCGTTTCGAGGCTATATCGACAATAATTCAATGTCACTAATTTTCTTCAAAATCATCAACTAGGACCTTTAGCAATGTTCTGGTGCAATATCAAAATCATATTTCAATATCACCTATTTGGTGCAGAATCGTGGGTTAGTCATGGTCGAGCGTTCGAGCATTTGAGCATTCGAGCGTTCGAGCTTTCGAGCATTCGAGCGTTCGAGTGTTCGAGCGTTTGAGCGTTCGAGCGATCGAGCGATCGAGCATTCGAGCGTTCGAGCGTTCGAGCATTCGAGCGTTCGAGCGTTCGAGCGTTCGAGTGTTCGAGCATTGTGGGTTAGTCATGGTCATCGTTTCGAGGCTATATCGACATTAATTCAATGTCAGTAATTTTCTTCAAAATCATCAACTAAGACCTTTAGCAATGTTCTGGTGCAATATCAAAATCATATTTCAATATCACCTATTTGGTGCAGAATCGTGGGTTAGTCATGGTCATCGTTTCGAGGCTATATCGACAATAATTCAATGTCGCTAATTTTCTTCAAAATCATCAACTAGGACCTTTAGCAATGTTCTGGTGCAATATCAAAATCATATTTCAATATCACCTATTTGGTGCAGAATCGTGGGTTAGTCATGGTCATCGTTTCGAGGCTATATCGACAATAATTCAATGTCACTAATTTTCTTCAAAATCATCAACTAGGACCTTTAGCAATGTTCTGGTGCAATATCAAAATCATATTTCAATATCACCTATTTGGTGCAGAATCGTGGGTTAGTCATGGTCATCGTTTCGAGGCTATATCGACAATAATTCAATGTCACTAATTTTCTTCAAAATCATCAACTAGGACCTTTAGCAATGTTCTGGTGCAATATCAAAATCATATTTCAATATCACCTATTTGGTGCAGAATCGTGGGTTAGTCATGGTCATCGTTTCGAGGCTATATCGACAATAATTCAATGTCACTAATTTTCTTCAAAATCATCAACTAGGACCTTTAGCAATGTTCTGGTGCAATATCAAAATCATATTTCAATATCACCTATTTGGTGCAGAATCGTGGGTTAGTCATGGTCATCGTTTCGAGGCTATATCGACAATAATTCAATGTCACTAATTTTCTTCAAAATCATCAACTAGGACCTTTAGCAATGTTCTGGTGCAATATCAAAATCATATTTCAATATCACCTATTTGGTGCAGAATCGTGGGTTAGTCATGGTCATCGTTTCGAGGCTATATCGACAATAATTCAATGTCACTAATTTTCTTCAAAATCATCAACTAGGACCTTTAGCAATGTTCTGGTGCAATATCAAAATCATATTTCAATATCACCTATTTGGTGCAGAATCGTGGGTTAGTCATGGTCATCGTTTCGAGGCTATATCGACAATAATTCAATGTCACTAATTTTCTTCAAAATCATCAACTAGGACCTTTAGCAATGTTCTGGTGCAATATCAAAATCATATTTCAATATCACCTATTTGGTGCAGAATCGTGGGTTAGTCATGGTCATCGTTTCGAGGCTATATCGACAATAATTCAATGTCACTAATTTTCTTCAAAATCATCAACTAGGACCTTTAGCAATGTTCTGGTGCAATATCAAAATCATATTTCAATATCACCTATTTGGTGCAGAATCATGGGTTAGTCATGGTCATCGTTTCGAGGCTATATCGACAATAATTCAATGTCACTAATTTTCTTCAAAATCATCAACTAGGACCTTTAGCAATGTTCTGGTGCAATATCAAAATCATATTTCAATATCACCTATTTGGTGCAGAATCGTGGGTTAGTCATGGTCATCGTTTCGAGGCTATATCGACAATAATTCAATGTCACTAATTTTCTTCAAAATCATCAACTAGGACCTTTAGCAATGTTCTGGTGCAATATCAAAATCATATTTCAATATCACCTATTTGGTGCAGAATCGTGGGTTAGTCATGGTCATCGTTTCGAGGCTATATCGACAATAATTCAATGTCACTAATTTTCTTCAAAATCATCAACTAGGACCTTTAGCAATGTTCTGGTGCAATATCAAAATCATATTTCAATATCACCTACTTGGTGCAGAATCATGGGTTAGTCATGGTCATCGTTTCGAGGCTATATCGACAATAATTCAATGTCACTAATTTTCTTCAAAATCATCAACTAGGACCTTTAGCAATGTTCTGGTGCAATATCAAAATCATATTTCAATATCACATATTTGGTGCAGAATCGTGGGTTAGTCATGGTCATCGTTTCGAGGCTATATCGACAATAATTCAATGTCACAAATTTTCTTCAAAATCATCAACTAGGACCTTTAGCAATGTTCTAGTGCAATATGAAAATCATATTTCAATATCACCTATTTGGTGCAGAATCGTTGGTTAGTCTAGGTCATCGTTTCGAGGCTATATCGACAATAATTCAATGTCACTAATTTTCTTCAAAATCATCAACTAGGACCTTTAGCAATGTTCTGGTGCAATATCAAAATCATATTTCAATGAGCATGTTGGCGAGGCTAATATGGATAATTTGCGTACGAGGTCAGTTTTCCTCCTTTCCTGTTGCTACTTCTCTGCTTTACCGCTCACTTGCTGCCTTGCCTCCGACCTGTGCACCTCCCCTTTTCTACCGCTACTCTGCCTCAGCTTAGACGGCTGCTCAACCAGAACGGGTCCTGTTACTGTTAGACCGTGCACCGGCCTCGGTCCAGGCCGTGGGACACACTCACGCGTGACTGACTCGGCGTTGAACCTGACTGTGGCCGACAACAAATTATTATAACGTGGGGCTACATCGGTGACAGTAGTTAGGTACGTCAATGAATCGTCCTAAATCTTAGGATTTTACACGGTTGCTGCAGGCTAGGATAACGTAAGCTACACCTTTACCTGCTTGCTGCTCAGCCTGTCCCGGCCGGCTAGGATGATGTACTCTACTTGTTCACCCGTGTGTTGCTCAGTGCTGTACCGGCGGGCTATGAAAATGTAAACTACACGTTCACCCGCTTGTGCAGTGCTGCTCCAGCCGGCTAGGATAACGTAAACTACACGTCCACCCGCTTGCTGCTCAGCGCTGTACCGATGGCTAGGATAATGTAACTACACGCTCACCCGTTTGCTGCTAAGTGCTGTACCGGCAGGCTAGGATAATGTAATTACACCTTCACCCGTTTGCTGCTCAGCGCGGGTTCGGCGGGCTAGGATAATGTAACTACACGTTCACCCGCTTGCTGCTCAGCGGTGTATTGCCGGGCTAGGATAATGTAAACTATACGGCTAGGTGCTTGCTGCTCAGCCCTGTGCCGGCTGGCTAGGATAATGTAATCTACCCGTTCACACGGGTGCTGCTCAGTGCTGTACCAGCGGGTTAGGTTAATGTAACTATCCATTTATCCGCTTGTGCAGTGCTGTTCCGGCGGGCGAGGATAATGTAAACTATACGTTCACCCGCTTGCTGCTCAGCTCTGTACTGGCGGTTAGGATAATGTAATTTACATGGTCTCCTGCTGGCTGCTAAGTGCTGTACCGGCGGGCTAGGATATCTTAATTACACGTTCACTCGTTTGCTGCTCAACGTTGTATCCCTGGGCTAGGATAATCTAAGCTACACGCGTAGATGCTTGCTGCTCAGCCCTGTGCCGGCCAGCTAGGATATTGTAATCTACCCGTTCACATGTGTGCTGCTCAGCACTGTACCAGCAGGCTAGGATAATGTAAACTATACGTTCATCCGTTTGTGCAGGGCTGTTTCAGCCATCTAGGATAATGTAAACTACATGTTCACACGCTGGCTGCTAAGTGCTGTACCGGCGGGCTAGAATATCGTAATTACACATTCACCCATTTGCTGCTCAACGTTGTATCCCTGGGCTAGGATAATCTAAGCTACATGTGTAAGCGCTTGCTGCTCAGCCCTGTACTGGCTGGGTAGGATAACGTAATCTACCCGTTCACATGTGTGCTGCTCAGCGCTGTACCAGTGGGCTAGGATAATGTAAATTATACGTTCATCCGTTTGTGCAGCACTGTTTCAGCCGTTTAGGATAATGTAAACTACACGTTCACACACGTGCTGCTCAGCGCTGTACCGGAGGGCTAGGATAAAGTATACGTTTACGCGCTTGCTACTCAGTTCTGTATCGGCGGACTAGGATAATGTAAACTACACATTACCCGCTGCTGCTCAGCACTGTACCATTGGTCTAGGATAATGTAAACTATGCACGCATCCGCTTGTGCAGTGCTGTACCGGAGGGCTAGGATAATGTGAACTACATGCTTATGCCCTTGCTGCTCAGTCCTGTACCGACCAGCTAGGATAATGTACTCTACTCGTTCACCCGTGTGTGCTCAGCGATGTACCGGTGGGCTAGGATAATGTAAACTATGCACTCATCCGCTTGTGCAGTGCTGTTCCGGTGGGCTAGGATAATGTAAACTACACGTTCCCCGCTTGCTGCTCAGCTCTGTACCGGCGGTTAGGATAATGAAACTACACGGTCACCCTGGCTGCTAAGTGCTGCACCTGCGGGCTAGGATAGTGTAATTACATGATCACCTGCTTGCTGCTCAGCGCTGTACCGGCGGCCTAGGATAATGGAAACTGCACATTCACCCGCTTGCTGCGCAGAGCCAGCTCATCTTGTCATGCAACATGCTATCATTATTAAGTCACTGGCAGAATGAACAGAATATGATTGAAGCAATCGGAAATTAAATCTTAGCAGTGAAGAGTGATGCTCCTAAATAACAGAAGTTGTTCTGTAGCAGTAAAAAATTATCATGTTGTTTGTTTATTATGTTTCCTCATGTTTACTTACCCCTCGCTCTACTGAATAGCTGATGTTGACAGTGACTGCTTATCGCCGGCTCATCATGTTCCTCAAATTTATTACTCTTGTTATAGACATGCCCACACCTTTAAAAAATGTGTTGATCCGAGCATTAAATGTTGTTGTTTGTTCTTGTTTTTATGTCCTAGCAACATCTGAGGCAGTATCAGGACAGGTGACAACTTGGCTGACTGAATAGTGCTGCCCACGCTGTGATACTGGACCGCCAGCGCTGCCAGATCAGGTCAAGGAATTGCCAAGATAAGTGCTTCCCTCCTTACAATGCCCTAACTTGGCTAGGATTTTAACTACTACAGGCTCCATGACGGTCTCTCCCCTATATTAAAGTCACAGAAATTCTCCAGGCATCCATACTGTGGCAGATCAAAACACATGTAACCAGAAAACAATTGTAGAGCATAGCAGGGAAGGGTAATCATCTCCCTAATTGCATCAAGCTGGTCTACATTCACTCACCAAACTCGTGCAGCTTGTCGAGCAACCCTGTACAAAGGTTTCATTCCTCGTAATCTCAGACTCTGAAGTGGTATGAGCAGTTCACTCGTTCCTTTTAACTCATGACTCCTCCTTCCCTCTTGCCATAGAGCACCTTGGGTTATTGAGTGCGATGCTACCCTCACGGCGGCAGGAGGGTTCTCACCCACAGCTTTCTATGCAGTCCAGTTCCCAGACCATGTTCTTGGGTTAAACCTGCCCATCTCCCAGTGGAAGCATGCACTCGCTTTATCTGGCGGCTCCCAGACCATGTTATTGAGTTAAACCTGCCCATCTCCCAGTGGAAGCATGCACTCGCTTTATCTGGCGGCTCGCAGCACCTGAAAGCTTTGAAGTAGAGATTCTACATGAGTCTGGTGTAGCTTTGATATTGGCGGATGCCTTAAGCAGATCGCATTCTGATGAGACCATGAAACGTAGAGCAGATGAGATGTGTATCCGATTAGATCTCTCTGAGATTGAACTAACATTCTTGTTTGATATACTCGATTGTGAACTGTGATTCCATAAGCCTGGAAGATAGTACTTCTCTTGCCTCTATCTTCCAGGCTACTCGATGAACAATCATCCCTGGCTCCTAGGGCTCTACACGAGTGGTCTAGCGATGAGAACCTGGCAGAACAAGGGCTCCCATCTGCACACATATCTGCTCTTCTGCCGACAACATGGTGTGGCCTCCCGTAGGCCTTCAGTATATGACATTCTCTCTCTACTTATGCATCTCGCTTCCAACCTTGTCGCTCCAAGCTCCGTACTTAATTACTTTAGCGCAATTAAGCTGTGGGTTGCGGCATCAGGTGATCCGTCAGCCTTCCAGGCTCATGAAGTAGCAGTAATGAAATGCGCTATAATTAAATCCTCCCTTCATGTTCCTCGACAAGCTCCTCCTTGTTACCTTCTGATCTGAAGTTGATAATATGTTATGCCCTCTTGTTAGGTTTCCTCGCCTTATTTAGACAGAGTAATCTCTCGCCTGCCACTGGCCCTCCTGTCCACACTATTAAATTCTGTGACTGATTCTGCTCTCCTCAAGAGCTTGTGATCTCCGTGACATCCTCTAAAACCCGTGCTAGATCTGCTGGCCCAGTCATATATTGGATACCTGGTTTTCCCTCCTCCCCCCATTGCCCGGTCACCGCTTGGTACATGTACACTGCTAGAATGGCTCCACATGCTGATGGCCCTGCTTTCCTCCTTCCATCCACTAGACCTCTCAATGCAAGATATCTGACCAAGGTGCTCCGACTTGCAGCTGCAGCTGCTCTCCAGCGAGACTCGGGTTATACGCTCCACAGCCTGCGCCGAGGAGCGGCTCAGGCCTGTCAGGATGCTGGCCTGCCGCTTCCTCGGATAATGATCAACGGCTCCTGGAAGTTGCTCACGGTTCGCTCATACCTGGCACCGCTCAAGGTCGCGGCTGCCCCCTCAGCGCTCGCGAGGGTGTTGGGTGAGCGCTGATGGGTCTACATGTCACCTGCTCTGATCTGCTCTCCACCTGCTCACCGATCTGCTCACCTACCTGGTCCCTGTCGACCGCTTGATCATGACAACTTATACGAGAACTGGGTCACTGTCACCCGCTTGCATGGCCTACCTGTGGGTCTGATTAATTTTTAATAAATTCTTTAAATTTCTACCTTGTTCCTCTTCCTTTCTGACCGAGTTAAGTGAATTGAGCATGTTGGCGAGGCTAACATGGATAATTTGCGTACGAGGTCAGTTTTCCTCCTTTCCTGTTGCTACTTCTCTGCTTTACCGCTCACTTGCTGCCTTGCCTCCGACCTGTGCACCTCGCCTTTTCCCACCCACCCTCCCTCTAACATGGGGGTGAGCGCTGATGGGTCTACATGTCACCTGCTCTGATCTGCTCTCCACCTGCTCACCGATCTGCTCACCTACCTGGTCCCTGTCGACCGCTTGATCATGACAACTTATACGAGAACTGGGTCACTGTCACCCGCTTGCATGGCCTACCTGTGGGTCTGATTAATTTTTAATAAATTCTTTAAATTTCTACCTTGTTCTTCTTCCATTCTGACCGAGTTAAGTGAATTATCACCTATTTGGTGCAGAATCGTGGGTTAGTCATGGTCATCGTTTCGAGGCTATATCGACAATAATTCAATGTCACTAATTTTCTTCAAAATCATCAACTAGGACCTTTAGCAATGTTCTGGTGCAATATCAAAATCATATTTCAATATCACCTATTTGGTGCAGAATCGTGGGTTAGTCATGGTCATCGTTTCGAGGCTATATCGACAATAATTCAATGTCACTAATTTTCTTCAAAATCATCAACTAGGACCTTTAGCAATGTTCTGGTGCAATATCAAAATCATATTTCAATATCACCTATTTGGTGCAGAATCGTGGGTTAGTCATGGTCATCGTTTCGAGGCTATATCGACAATAATTCAATGTCACTAATTTTCTTCAAAATCATCAACTAGGACCTTTAGCAATGTTCTGGTGCAATATCAAAATCATATTTCAATATCACCTATTTGGTGCAGAATCGTGGGTTAGTCATGGTCATCGTTTCGAGGCTATATCGACAATAATTCAATGTCACTAATTTTCTTCAAAATCATCAACTAGGACCTTTAGCAATGTTCTGGTGCAATATCAAAATCATATTTCAATATCACCTATTTGGTGCAGAATCGTGGGTTAGTCATGGTCATCGTTTCGAGGCTATATCGACAATAATTCAATGTCACTAATTTTCTTCAAAATCATCAACTAGGACCTTTAGCAATGTTCTGGTGCAATATCAAAATCATATTTCAATATCACCTATTTGGTGCAGAATCGTGGGTTAGTCATGGTCATCGTTTCGAGGCTATATCGACAATAATTCAATGTCACTAATTTTCTTCAAAATCATCAACTAGGACCTTTAGCAATGTTCTGGTGCAATATCAAAATCATATTTCAATATCACCTATTTGGTGCAGAATCGTGGGTTAGTCATGGTCATCGTTTCGAGGCTATATCGACAATAATTCAATGTCACTAATTTTCTTCAAAATCATCAACTAGGACCTTTAGCAATGTTCTGGTGCAATATCAAAATCATATTTCAATATCACCTATTTGGTGCAGAATCGTGGGTTAGTCATGGTCATCGTTTCGAGGCTATATCGACAATAATTCAATGTCACTAATTTTCTTCAAAATCATCAACTAGGACCTTTAGCAATGTTCTGGTGCAATATCAAAATCATATTTCAATATCACCTATTTGGTGCAGAATCGTGGGTTAGTCATGGTCATCGTTTCGAGGCTATATCGACAATAATTCAATGTCACTAATTTTCTTCAAAATCATCAACTAGGACCTTTAGCAATGTTCTGGTGCAATATCAAAATCATATTTCAATATCACCTATTTGGTGCAGAATCGTGGGTTAGTCATGGTCATCGTTTCGAGGCTATATCGACAATAATTCAATGTCACTAATTTTCTTCAAAATCATCAACTAGGACCTTTAGCAATGTTCTGGTGCAATATCAAAATCATATTTCAATATCACCTATTTGGTGCAGAATCGTGGGTTAGTCATGGTCATCGTTTCGAGGCTATATCGACAATAATTCAATGTCACTAATTTTCTTCAAAATCATCAACTAGGACCTTTAGCAATGTTCTGGTGCAATATCAAAATCATATTTCAATATCACCTATTTGGTGCAGAATCGTGGGTTAGTCATGGTCATCGTTTCGAGGCTATATCGACAATAATTCAATGTCACTAATTTTCTTCAAAATCATCAACTAGGACCTTTAGCAATGTTCTGGTGCAATATCAAAATCATATTTCAATATCACCTATTTCGTGCAGAATCGTGGGTTAGTCATGGTCATCGTTTCGAGGCTATATCGACAATAATTCAATGTCACTAATTTTCTTCAAAATCATCAACTAGGACCTTTAGCAATGTTTTGTGCAATATCAAAATCATATTTCAATATCACCTATTTGGTGCAGAATCGTGGGTTAGTCATGGTCATCGTTTCGAGGCTATATCAACACTAATTCAATGTCACTAATTTTCTTCAAAATCATCAACTAGGACCTTTAGCAATGTTCTGGTGCAATATCAAAATCATATTTCAATATCACCTATTTGGTGCAGAATCGTGGGTTAGTCATGGTCATCGTTTCGAGGCTATATCGACAATAATTCAATGTCACTAATTTTCTTCAAAATCATCAACTAGGACCTTTAGCAATGTTCTGGTGCAATATCAAAATCATATTTCAATATCACCTATTTGGTGCAGAATCGTGGGTTAGTCATGGTCATCGTTTCGAGGCTATATCGACAATAATTCAATGTCACTAATTTTCTTCAAAATCATCAACTAGGACCTTTAGCAATGTTCTGGTGCAATATCAAAATCATATTTCAATATCACCTATTTGGTGCAGAATCGTGGGTTAGTCATGGTCATCGTTTCGAGGCTATATCGACAATAATTCAATGTCACTAATTTTCTTCAAAATCATCAACTAGGACCTTTAGCAATGTTCTGGTGCAATATCAAAATCATATTTCAATATCACCTATTTGGTGCAGAATCGTGGGTTAGTCATGGTCATCGTTTCGAGGCTATATCGACAATAATTCAATGTCACTAATTTTCTTCAAAATCATCAACTAGGACCTTTAGCAATGTTCTGGTGCAATATCAAAATCATATTTCAATATCACCTATTTGGTGCAGAATCGTGGGTTAGTCATGGTCATCGTTTCGAGGCTATATCGACAATAATTCAATGTCACTAATTTTCTTCAAAATCATCAACTAGGACCTTTAGCAATGTTCTGGTGCAATATCAAAATCATATTTCAATATCACCTATTTGGTGCAGAATCGTGGGTTAGTCATGGTCATCGTTTCGAGGCTATATCGACAATAATTCAATGTCACTAATTTTCTTCAAAATCATCAACTAGGACCTTTAGCAATGTTCTGGTGCAATATCAAAATCATATTTCAATATCACCTATTTCGTGCAGAATCGTGGGTTAGTCATGGTCATCGTTTCGAGGCTATATCGACAATAATTCAATGTCACTAATTTTCTTCAAAATCATCAACTAGGACCTTTAGCAATGTTCTGGTGCAATATCAAAATCATATTTCAATATCACCTATTTGGTGCAGAATCGTGGGTTAGTCATGGTCATCGTTTCGAGGCTATATCGACAATAATTCAATGTCACTAATTTTCTTCAAAATCATCAACTAGGACCTTTAGCAATGTTCTGGTGCAATATCAAAATCATATTTCAATATCACCTATTTGGTGCAGAATCGTGGGTTAGTCATGGTCATCGTTTCGAGGCTATATCGACAATAATTCAATGTCACTAATTTTCTTCAAAATCATCAACTAGGACCTTTAGCAATGTTCTGGTGCAATATCAAAATCATATTTCAATATCACCTATTTGGTGCAGAATCGTGGGTAGTCATGGTCATCATTTCGAGGCTATATCGACAATAATTCAATGTCACTAATTTTCTTCAAAATCATCAACTAGGACCTTTAGCAATGTTCTGGTGCAATATCAAAATCATATTTCAATATCACCTATTTGGTGCAGAATCGTGGGTTAGTCATGGTCATCGTTTCGAGGCTATATCGACAATAATTCAATGTCACTAATTTTCTTCAAAATCATCAACTAGGACCTTTAGCAATGTTCTGGTGCAATATCAAAATCATATTTCAATATCACCTATTTGGTGCAGAATCGTGGTGCATGGTCATCGTTTCGAGGCTATATCGACAATAATTCAATGTCACTAATTTTCTTCAAAATCATCAACTAGGACCTTTAGCAATGTTCTGGTGCAATATCAAAATCATATTTCAATATCACCTATTTGGTGCAGAATCGTGGGTTAGTCATGGTCATCGTTTCGAGGCTATATCGACAATAATTCAATGTCACTAATTTTCTTCAAAATCATCAACTAGGACCTTTAGCAATGTTCTGGTGCAATATCAAAATCATATTTCAATATCACCTATTTGGTGCAGAATCGTGGGTTAGTCATGGTCATCGTTTCGAGGCTATATCGACAATAATTCAATGTCACTAATTTTCTTCAAAATCATCAACTAGGACCTTTAGCAATGTTCTGGTGCAATATCAAAATCATATTTCAATATCACCTATTTGGTGCAGAATCGTGGGTTAGTCATGGTCATCGTTTCGAGGCTATATCGACAATAATTCAATGTCACTAATTTTCTTCAAAATCATCAACTAGGACCTTTAGCAATGTTCTGGTGCAATATCAAAATCATATTTCAATATCACCTATTTGGTGCAGAATCGTGGGTTAGTCATGGTCATCGTTTCGAGGCTATATCGACAATAATTCAATGTCACTAATTTTCTTCAAAATCATCAACTAGGACCTTTAGCAATGTTCTGGTGCAATATCAAAATCATATTTCAATATCACCTATTTGGTGCAGAATCGTGGGTTAGTCATGGTCATCGTTTCGAGGCTATATCGACAATAATTCAATGTCACTAATTTTCTTCAAAATCATCAACTAGGACCTTTAGCAATGTTCTGGTGCAATATCAAAATCATATTTCAATATCACCTATTTGGTGCAGAATCGTGGGTTAGTCATGGTCATCGTTTCGAGGCTATATCGACAATAATTCAATGTCACTAATTTTCTTCAAAATCATCAACTAGGACCTTTAGCAATGTTCTGGTGCAATATCAAAATCATATTTCAATATCACCTATTTGGTGCAGAATCGTGGGTTAGTCATGGTCATCGTTTCGAGGCTATATCGACAATAATTCAATGTCACTAATTTTCTTCAAAATCATCAACTAGGACCTTTAGCAATGTTCTGGTGCAATATCAAAATCATATTTCAATATCACCTATTTGGTGCAGAATCGTGGGTTAGTCATGGTCATCGTTTCGAGGCTATATCGACAATAATTCAATGTCACTAATTTTCTTCAAAATCATCAACTAGGACCTTTAGCAATGTTCTGGTGCAATATCAAAATCATATTTCAATATCACCTATTTGGTGCAGAATCGTGGGTTAGTCATGGTCATCGTTTCGAGGCTATATCGACAATAATTCAATGTCACTAATTTTCTTCAAAATCATCAACTAGGACCTTTAGCAATGTTCTGGTGCAATATCAAAATCATATTTCAATATCACCTATTTCGTGCAGAATCGTGGGTTAGTCATGGTCATCGTTTCGAGGCTATATCGACAATAATTCAATGTCACTAATTTTCTTCAAAATCATCAACTAGGACCTTTAGCAATGTTCTGGTGCAATATCAAAATCATATTTCAATATCACCTATTTGGTGCAGAATCGTGGGTTAGTCATGGTCATCGTTTCGAGGCTATATCGACAATAATTCAATGTCACTAATTTTCTTCAAAATCATCAACTAGGACCTTTAGCAATGTTCTGGTGCAATATCAAAATCATATTTCAATATCACCTATTGGTGCAGAATCGTGGGTTAGTCATGGTCATCGTTTCGAGGCTATATCGACAATAATTCAATGTCACTAATTTTCTTCAAAATCATCAACTAGGACCTTTAGCAATGTTCTGGTGCAATATCAAAATCATATTTCAATATCACCTATTTCGTGCAGAATCGTGGGTTAGTCATGGTCATCGTTTCGAGGCTATATCGACAATAATTCAATGTCACTAATTTTCTTCAAAATCATCAACTAGGACCTTTAGCAATGTTCTGGTGCAATATCAAAATCATATTTCAATATCACCTATTTCGTGCAGAATCGTGGGTTAGTCATGGTCATCGTTTCGAGGCTATATCGACAATAATTCAATGTCACTAATTTTCTTCAAAATCATCAACTAGGACCTTTAGCAATGTTCTGGTGCAATATCAAAATCATATTTCAATATCACCTATTTGGTGCAGAATCGTGGGTTAGTCATGGTCATCGTTTCGAGGCTATATCGACAATAATTCAATGTCACTAATTTTCTTCAAAATCATCAACTAGGACCTTTAGCAATGTTCTGGTGCAATATCAAAATCATATTTCAATATCACCTATTTGGTGCAGAATCGTGGGTTAGTCATGGTCATCGTTTCGAGGCTATATCGACAATAATTCAATGTCACTAATTTTCTTCAAAATCATCAACTAGGACCTTTAGCAATGTTCTGGTGCAATATCAAAATCATATTTCAATATCACCTATTTGGTGCAGAATCGTGGGTTAGTCATGGTCATCGTTTCGAGGCTATATCGACAATAATTCAATGTCACTAATTTTCTTCAAAATCATCAACTAGGACCTTTAGCAATGTTCTGGTGCAATATCAAAATCATATTTCAATATCACCTATTTGGTGCAGAATCATGGGTTAGTCATGGTCATCGTTTCGAGGCTATATCGACAATAATTCAATGTCACTAATTTTCTTCAAAATCATCAACTAGGACCTTTAGCAATGTTCTGGTGCAATATCAAAATCATATTTCAATATCACCTATTTGGTGCAGAATCGTGGGTTAGTCATGGTCATCGTTTCGAGGCTATATCGACATAATTCAATGTCACTAATTTTCTTCAAAATCATCAACTAGGACCTTTAGCAAGGTTTTTTTTTTTTTTTTTTTTTTTTTTTTTTTTTTTTTTTTTTGTTTTTTTTTTTTTTTTTTTTTTTTTTTTTTTTTTTTTTTTTTTTTTTTTTGTTTTTTTTTTTTTTTTTTGTTTTTTTTTTTTTTTTTTTGTTTTTTTTTTTTTTTTTTTTGTTTGTTTTTTGTTTTTTTTTTGTTGTTTTTTTTTTTTTTTTTTTTTTTTGTGTGTTTTTTGTTTTTTTTTGTTTTGTGTTTTTTTTTTGTTCCTTTAGCAATGTTCTGGTGCAATATCAAAATCATATTTCAATATCACCTATTTGGTGCAGAATCGTGGGTTAGTCATGGTCATCGTTTCGAGGCTATATCGACAATAATTCAATGTCACTAATTTTCTTCAAAATCATCAACTAGGACCTTTAGCAATGTTCTGGTGCAATATCAAAATCATATTTCAATATCACCTATTTGGTGCAGAATCGTGGGTTAGTCATGGTCATCGTTTCGAGGCTATATCGACAATAATTCAATGTCACTAATTTTCTTCAAAATCATCAACTAGGACCTTTAGCAATGTTCTGGTGCAATATCAAAATCATATTTCAATATCACCTATTTGGTGCAGAATCGTGGGTTAGTCATGGTCATCGTTTCGAGGCTATATCGACAATAATTCAATGTCACTAATTTTCTTCAAAATCATCAACTAGGACCTTTAGCAATGTTCTGGTGCAATATCAAATCATATTTCAATATCACCTATTTGGTGCAGAATCGTGGGTTAGTCATGGTCATCGTTTCGAGGCTATATCGACAATAATTCAATGTCACTAATTTTCTTCAAAATCATCAACTAGGACCTTTAGCAATGTTCTGGTGCAATATCAAAATCATATTTCAATATCACCTATTTGGTGCAGAATCGTGGGTTAGTCATGGTCATCGTTTCGAGGCTATATCGACAATAATTCAATGTCACTAATTTTCTTCAAAATCATCAACTAGGACCTTTAGCAATGTTCTGGTGCAATATCAAAATCATATTTCAATATCACCTATTTGGTGCAGAATCGTGGGTTAGTCATGGTCATCGTTTCGAGGCTATATCGACAATAATTCAATGTCACTAATTTTCTTCAAAATCATCAACTAGGACCTTTAGCAATGTTCTGGTGCAATATCAAAATCATATTTCAATATCACCTATTTGGTGCAGAATCGTGGGTTAGTCATGGTCATCGTTTCGAGGCTATATCGACAATAATTCAATGTCACTAATTTTCTTCAAAATCATCAACTAGGACCTTTAGCAATGTTCTGGTGCAATATCAAAATCATATTTCAATATCACCTATTTGGTGCAGAATCGTGGGTTAGTCATGGTCATCGTTTCGAGGCTATATCGACAATAATTCAATGTCACTAATTTTCTTCAAAATCATCAACTAGGACCTTTAGCAATGTTCTGGTGCAATATCAAAATCATATTTCAATATCACCTATTTGGTGCAGAATCGTGGGTTAGTCATGGTCATCGTTTCGAGGCTATATCGACAATAATTCAATGTCACTAATTTTCTTCAAAATCATCAACTAGGACCTTTAGCAATGTTCTGGTGCAATATCAAAATCATATTTCAATATCACCTATTTGGTGCAGAATCGTGGGTTAGTCATGGTCATCGTTTCGAGGCTATATCGACAATAATTCAATGTCACTAATTTTCTTCAAAATCATCAACTAGGACCTTTAGCAATGTTCTGGTGCAATATCAAAATCATATTTCAATATCACCTATTTGGTGCAGAATCGTGGGTTAGTCATGGTCATCGTTTCGAGGCTATATCGACAATAATTCAATGTCACTAATTTTCTTCAAAATCATCAACTAGGACCTTTAGCAATGTTCTGGTGCAATATCAAAATCATATTTCAATATCACCTATTTGGTGCAGAATCGTGGGTTAGTCATGGTCATCGTTTCGAGGCTATATCGACAATAATTCAATGTCACTAATTTTCTTCAAAATCATCAACTAGGACCTTTAGCAATGTTCTGGTGCAATATCAAAATCATATTTCAATATCACCTATTTGGTGCAGAATCGTGGGTTAGTCATGGTCATCGTTTCGAGGCTATATCGACAATAATTCAATGTCACTAATTTTCTTCAAAATCATCAACTAGGACCTTTAGCAATGTTCTGGTGCAATATCAAAATCATATTTCAATATCACCTATTTGGTGCAGAATCGTGGGTTAGTCATGGTCATCGTTTCGAGGCTATATCGACAATAATTCAATGTCACTAATTTTCTTCAAAATCATCAACTAGGACCTTTAGCAATGTTCTGGTGCAATATCAAAATCATATTTCAATATCACCTATTTGGTGCAGAATCGTGGGTTAGTCATGGTCATCGTTTCGAGGCTATATCGACAATAATTCAATGTCACTAATTTTCTTCAAAATCATCAACTAGGACCTTTAGCAATGTTCTGGTGCAATATCAAAATCATATTTCAATATCACCTATTTGTGCAGAATCGTGGGTTAGTCATCATGGTCATCGTTTCGAGGCTATATCGACAATAATTCAATGTCACTAATTTTCTTCAAAATCATCAACTAGGACCTTTAGCAATGTTCTGGTGCAATATCAAAATCATATTTCAATATCACCTATTTGGTGCAGAATCGTGGGTTAGTCATGGTCATCGTTTCGAGGCTATATCGACAATAATTCAATGTCACTAATTTTCTTCAAAATCATCAACTAGGACCTTTAGCAATGTTCTGGTGCAATATCAAAATCATATTTCAATATCACCTATTTGGTGCAGAATCGTGGGTTAGTCATGGTCATCGTTTCGAGGCTATATCGACAATAATTCAATGTCACTAATTTTCTTCAAAATCATCAACTAGGACCTTTAGCAATGTTCTGGTGCAATATCAAAATCATATTTCAATATCACCTATTTGGTGCAGAATCGTGGGTTAGTCATGGTCATCGTTTCGAGGCTATATCGACAATAATTCAATGTCACTAATTTTCTTCAAAATCATCAACTAGGACCTTTAGCAATGTTCTGGTGCAATATCAAAATCATATTTCAATATCACCTATTTGGTGCAGAATCGTGGGTTAGTCATGGTCATCGTTTCGAGGCTATATCGACAATAATTCAATGTCACTAATTTTCTTCAAAATCATCAACTAGGACCTTTAGCAATGTTCTGGTGCAATATCAAAATCATATTTCAATATCACCTATTTGGTGCAGAATCGTGGGTTAGTCATGGTCATCGTTTCGAGGCTATATCGACAATAATTCAATGTCACTAATTTTCTTCAAAATCATCAACTAGGACCTTTAGCAATGTTCTGGTGCAATATCAAAATCATATTTCAATATCACCTATTTGGTGCAGAATCGTGGGTTAGTCATGGTCATCGTTTCGAGGCTATATCGACAATAATTCAATGTCACTAATTTTCTTCAAAATCATCAACTAGGACCTTTAGCAATGTTCTGGTGCAATATCAAAATCATATTTCAATATCACCTATTTGGTGCAGAATCGTGGGTTAGTCATGGTCATCGTTTCGAGGCTATATCGACAATAATTCAATGTCACTAATTTTCTTCAAAATCATCAACTAGGACCTTTAGCAATGTTCTGGTGCAATATCAAAATCATATTTCAATATCACCTATTTGGTGCAGAATCGTGGGTTAGTCATGGTCATCGTTTCGAGGCTATATCGACAATAATTCAATGTCACTAATTTTCTTCAAAATCATCAACTAGGACCTTTAGCAATGTTCTGGTGCAATATCAAAATCATATTTCAATATCACCTATTTGGTGCAGAATCGTGGGTTAGTCATGGTCATCGTTTCGAGGCTATATCGACAATAATTCAATGTCACTAATTTTCTTCAAAATCATCAACTAGGACCTTTAGCAATGTTCTGGTGCAATATCAAAATCATATTTCAATATCACCTATTTGGTGCAGAATCGTGGGTTAGTCATGGTCATCGTTTCGAGGCTATATCGACAATAATTCAATGTCACTAATTTTCTTCAAAATCATCAACTAGGACCTTTAGCAATGTTCTGGTGCAATATCAAAATCATATTTCAATATCACCTATTTGGTGCAGAATCGTGGGTTAGTCATGGTCATCGTTTCGAGGCTATATCGACAATAATTCAATGTCACTAATTTTCTTCAAAATCATCAACTAGGACCTTTAGCAATGTTCTGGTGCAATATCAAAATCATATTTCAATATCACCTATTTGGTGCAGAATCGTGGGTTAGTCATGGTCATCGTTTCGAGGCTATATCGACAATAATTCAATGTCACTAATTTTCTTCAAAATCATCAACTAGGACCTTTAGCAATGTTCTGGTGCAATATCAAAATCATATTTCAATATCACCTATTTGGTGCAGAATCGTGGGTTAGTCATGGTCATCGTTTCGAGGCTATATCGACAATAATTCAATGTCACTAATTTTCTTCAAAATCATCAACTAGGACCTTTAGCAATGTTCTGGTGCAATATCAAAATCATATTTCAATATCACCTATTTGGTGCAGAATCGTGGGTTAGTCATGGTCATCGTTTCGAGGCTATATCGACAATAATTCAATGTCACTAATTTTCTTCAAAATCATCAACTAGGACCTTTAGCAATGTTCTGGTGCAATATCAAAATCATATTTCAATATCACCTATTTGGTGCAGAATCGTGGGTTAGTCATGGTCATCGTTTCGAGGCTATATCGACAATAATTCAATGTCACTAATTTTCTTCAAAATCATCAACTAGGACCTTTAGCAATGTTCTGGTGCAATATCAAAATCATATTTCAATATCACCTATTTCGTGCAGAATCGTGGGTTAGTCATGGTCATCGTTTCGAGGCTATATCGACAATAATTCAATGTCACTAATTTTCTTCAAAATCATCAACTAGGACCTTTAGCAATGTTCTGGTGCAATATCAAAATCATATTTCAATATCACCTATTTGGTGCAGAATCGTGGGTTAGTCATGGTCATCGTTTCGAGGCTATATCGACAATAATTCAATGTCACTAATTTTCTTCAAAATCATCAACTAGGACCTTTAGCAATGTTCTGGTGCAATATCAAAATCATTTTTCAATATCACCTATTTGGTGCAGAATCGTGGGTTAGTCATAGTCATCGTTTCGAGGCTATATCGACAATAATTCAATGTCACTAATTTTCTTCAAAATCATCAACTAGGACCCTTAACAATGTTCTGGTGCAATATCAAAATCATATTTCAATATCACCTATTTGGTGCAGAATCGTGGGTTAGTCATGGTCATCGTTTCGAGGCTATATCGACAATAATTCAATGTCACTAATTTTCTTCAAAATCATCAACTAGGACCTTTAGCAATGTTCTGGTGCAATATCAAAATCATATTTCAATATCACCTATTTGGTGCAGAATCGTGGGTTAGTCATGGTCATCGTTTCGAGGCTATATCGACAATAATTCAATGTCACTAATTTTCTTCAAAATCATCAACTAGGACCTTTAGCAATGTTCTGGTGCAATATCAAAATCATATTTCAATATCACCTATTTGGTGCAGAATCGTGGGTTAGTCATGGTCATCGTTTCGAGGCTATATCGACAATAATTCAATGTCACTAATTTTCTTCAAAATCATCAACTAGGACCTTTAGCAATGTTCTGGTGCAATATCAAAATCATATTTCAATATCACCTATTTGGTGCAGAATCGTGGGTTAGTCATGGTCATCGTTTCGAGGCTATATCGACAATAATTCAATGTCACTAATTTTCTTCAAAATCATCAACTAGGACCTTTAGCAATGTTCTGGTGCAATATCAAAATCATATTCCAAT
>CM059189.1:9068501-9416364 GCA_030323885.1 Branchipolynoe longqiensis
CAGCTCGGAGCTTCCGGATGCGAAGGCCACGGTAGAAGCCGCCCTCCGGATGGCATGGAGGGTGAAGGGCTGTTGCTGTTGGTGGGGTTGCTGGGCGTCGCGCCATGCCATAGCAATGTAGGGGATGGACATGGTCTGTCCGTCTGCCGGGAAGACGAGCAGGGGTTGTGTCGGGTACCGGGTGGGTGCTATGCCGATCATGCGATTGTATGCATTGACCGGGCAGAGTCAAGGGTCCGGGCTGGGTGCCAGCCGGATCGTCCGCGATCGGACTTTGGCCTGCATGTTCTTGGCCCATTTCTGGTCGATGATGAGGTGGGCAGCCTCGACCCACACGTCCTGTCTGGAAGCATGGCGCGTCGGGTTGTAGGTTGCTGCAGATCTTGGTGCCACCTCGGATTGTCGGGCTCCGGTGTAGAACATCACCAGTATGGCAAAGGCCACCACCTGCCCCTGTGGCGACTGTGCGAGGTGGATGACCGCCGTCCTGATGACGCTCACTGGCGCATGGGCCTGCTGACTGGACCTCTTGAGTGCATCAAGCGCCAGGGTGACGGTGATGTGGTCATGGGGGGTCACTGGGGCCTCCTTGATCTTGAGGAAGAGCCTGATGTGTGACATCGAGTTTGCCACTGATGATGGGCACAAGTGGTCCGCGCGCTCTTCTATCCAGCACCTCAGCTGGAGCGGGGTCGGCTGGAGCATGTCGACTGCGTACTTGCGGCAGTGTGCCGTGTAGTTCCGGATCGTCGCCTTGTAGTTGGCCCAGGTCCCCGGCGCCCTCGCGTCGGCCTGCCTGGCCTCGGCCGCCCTGTGCAGTCGGCTGTATTCGGCCCCTGTGGACAGAAAGAGGTTGCAATGGGCTGTAGTCAAGGAGGGCTGGTGGTATGGGGGTAAGGCGTCTATGTTGGCAGATCTGGATAGCCAGGTCCCTGTGGCGTGGACTGATGTGGGCCCTGCTAAGGGCGACTATGTTCTGTTCGCCTGGGATATGGTGGTATGTGAGCTTTATGTTGCGGACCGCCTGGAACATCCAGGCAGCCCTGGCTATGCTCAGGAGGCGGGGGTCTGGCCCTTGCCGGTGGTGAGTACGTGGACTGCCGCCATGTTGTCACAGTGTATGGCTATGTGACCTCCGTGGTCCTCGGGGCGTGCGAGGGTGTGTAGGGCGACGAGGACATTTAGTGCCTCGATCTGTGTGATACTGTCGTCCTTGTTGTGGTAGCTGTGGGTGAGCGGCATGGAGTAGGCCCATGTATCGTCTGCTCCGCCTATGCCGCCCAGGCAGGCATCGACAACGATTTCCCTGACTGGGTCGTTGGGGGGTATGATTGCAGAGCCGTTCCATCCGCTGGTGAATGCGGGGAACCATGCGAGGTCGGCCCTCATGTCATCGGTCATGGCTGTGCGGTGGCCGGTCATGCCCCTGAGCACTTGGAGGAGGCGACCGACAAACAGCCGAGCGGGGTGGATGCACTTGGAGAGATGGAGTAGCTTCCCCAGTAGTGACTGAAGTTGCTTCCTTGTGATGTGAGTCCTGGCCGCGGCCGCGTGTACGAGCCTGATGGTGGCATCGATCTTGTCGAGGGGCATGGTGAGTGTCATGGTGGTGGCATCTATGTGTATGCCCAGCCATCGGACTGACCGCACAGGGGGCTGGGTCTTGTCCCTAGCCTCGGGGAGGCCGAGCTCATCGAACAGGTGTCGCGCGACGGCGAAGTGGGCGTCGGCCGTGCGCTTGTCGGGGGCGACGATGATGAGGTCGTCCAGGTACATGGTGGCTGCGATGCCACAGCCCCTGAGGATGTAAGTGATGGCCTCGGCCACCCTCTGGACGTGGCAGCTGGATCCTCGGGCTCCAAATGGGACGGAGATGTCAAGGTAGAAGCGCCCCTTCCAGCGGGCGCCGAGTAGGGGCCAGTCGAGAGGGCAGGAGCAGAAGTTTTTGTATGCTCGGCTGATGTCCATGGTGAACATAAAGCTGCCGCGCCCGCACCCGCTTAGTTCGCGTGTGAAACCCTCTACCGTTGGTAGGCAGTGGTCGCGGGTGTGGCCGAGGGCGGTGTTCTTCATAATGAACGCGTTGACGGATGTCGCGGCGTGGAAGGATAGGTCGGTGATGATCCTTCGCTTGGTGGGGTCCGCCTTCTGCCTGGTCATGATCGGTGATGCCTGGAACCAAGGGGCGAAGGGGGGGGCGTCGTGAGGGCCATATAGGGCGCCGCACTCTGTCTCTGTGCGAATGTAGTCGTCGACGGCACCGAGGTGTTGGGCGGCGCTTGGGTGGTTGGCGACTTCACCGGTGCCAGAGGTCGGTCCCATGTAGCCGAGGGGAAAGCCGTATGTGAGGAAGTCGATTAGCTGTCTGTGGTCGGCAGAGTCAGAGAGGTGAGCGCGCCATCTGTCGACACATATGCCGCTGGGGACGGGCACCCGGGCGGCGACAGCATTACGGAGGCCGGTGTCACGCACTCGTCGGTATATGTCTGCTATGTCGGTGGATGGGCCGGGGGCGGGTCGAGGCCAGTGGCGTATTCGGTGGTCGCTTAGTGCGTGAGGGCTGGTTTCGATTGTGCTGCCGGGGAGGGTGGGGGAGTCGTGGGTACAATGAAGCCTTATGCGTTTAAATAGGTTTTGTCTGTTGTAGGCTCCATCGCGGCCGACTCCATCGGCTTTGATGTGTACCAGGCCGTTAGCTGTGGCCCCCCCAGAGTGGACGGGCGAGGGCGTTGCAGGGGGGGGGGCGACCTGAGCCGGGATGAAAGGCGTCGGTGCGGGGTGGTGCGGGTGGGGTGTGTGGGCGGGCCGGTGGTGTCGGTGAGTGGCGGTTGCTGTGTGGGTGTGGTGAGAGGCGTGCCCATTGACTGGTGCTGGGCCGTGGGGGTCAATGGGGGGGCGGGGGGCGTTGGGGCGGTGGGGGGGGGGGGGGGGGGGGGGGGGGGGGGGTCCTGGTGCTCCCTCGCGTCCCGTGGCATCAGTCCTTTGTGGCACCCCTTGCTTTGCACCTACACTGCTGCTGTGAGTGATCGAATCCGATCTGTGTCACCTTGAAGCAGTAGGGGCAGGCATGCACCACATCGTCGGGTCCGTCATGGTGGCGCTGGGGGAGGGTGCAGCATCGTGGGGAGTTGTAGGCCGCACACGGGCGCTCGTGTGCTTCAAACCCAATTCGGCCACGTGCTTGTTTGTTGTTGTCACGTGCACCGTTGTTGTTGTCACGTGCACTAGGTCTGTCCGCCCTGTCGTCGGGGTTGGGCGTGGCTGTGTAGTAGGTGAGGCGTTCGTGTTTCATATCCGACCTGTCACTCCATCGCATCTTCCTCCTTTCTATCTTCTATCTATCTTCCTTCTTTCAAATATGCGCTGGGACCAGCTGCGCACCATCGGCCAGGGCTTAGTTTTACACTCGTCGGTAATGCACCTGAAGTGGTCGAGCATGTCGAGGAAGTCATGTGGGTCATACACCTCATTGTCGTCTATGAGGGTCAGGAACGCGGAGAGGTACTCTCGCTCGGTCATGGTGCCACGGGCATCTAGCTTCTGGGTGGCCGACTGGCAGTCAGTGCGATCTAGGTACATATAGGGTTTCGATATAGGATTGGTGATGAATATGTCGTGCATCACGGCACGCCTACCTTGCAGCCTTTGGTGCCTTGCCTCGTATCTTGCGACGTCGTCTATGGATTGTAGTCGCTGCATCCTGAGCTGCTGCTCGTCGCGTATCTCGGCATCCCTCCCTACGGCTGGGGCGGGTAGGCAGGCGTATGGGTCGCGCCATCCACCCACCTGGCGGTCGACGTAGGCTGGGTTGTATCTGGGGTAGAGCGACCTGAGTCTGTGCCGGGCCGGGGGAGGCGGCCCGCCCGCCGGGCGGAGGTGCTGGGCTGGAGCCACGGCCCACGCGGCCGCGGGGGCCACGTGGTCAGCCCACGGGGCGGCGGGCGCCACGTGGGCGGCGGGAGGCGGCGGTGAGACGTGTCGGGCGTCCCGCTCCACGCGGCCCGGGGGAGGCGGGGCGTGCACATGGCGAGCGTCGCGCTCCGCGCCCTGCCGCGCTATGTCCATGATCGCATCGTGAATGGCCGCCATCCGGGTATCCATTCTAGCTTCCATGCGCCCCTCCATCTGTTGGAGCTTGGCATCCACTTCCCTGCCGGGGGAGGTCGGGTGAGCCCCGATCGCCGGGGAGGCGTCCCGGGCCGCCCGTGGGTCCGGGGGGGGGGGGGGGGAGGCGGAAGAGGGGCCGGCCTAACGGCCTCGCCGACCCGTGCACCCCGCAATGACCCCGAATGACCCCATGGTCATTCACCACGATTACTTACAGTCCTGACCATAGCAGTGTACAGGGTGGAGTGGGGTAGGGGTGGGGATAACCAGTGCAAAGTCAATGGCAAAATACCATATTATCACTCAGTGTGACAAACCAGCTCAAGGATTGCCTGTTCATATGATAATAAATTAATTTTACCTGGGTACAACGCCTCGGCTACTCGAGGCCGAGGGAGAAGGAAGCAACATCCGGTACAGCAATTAGCATATTCCACTCGTGAACGGTGGACGTTTGCGAGAAGAGCAGCAGTCTTTTTATACAATTAGTACAGAATTCGCAGTGAGTTTATGGATATTTTTTCCACATTTCATTGTGAACATATGAAGAGTAGTTTGTACGAATTTGTCCGTTATGGGGACTGTATTTAAGGAAAAATAAGCGTTAAACCGACGTGTGTGCCAGTACGCTACTTTGACAGCGCCATTTTGTTTACCTTCTTGTCAGATTTTCCGACTCGATTATCGCTACTGTTTTGTAGCGTTTTTATGACTTTAAACCCAAGAATAACGTATTTCTTGTGTACAACAATATTCTCTACGAATATTAGAATATTGGTGAATATATTAAAGAATTAATTGGCGAAAAACCGATTCGGGTGCCGGTACGGTAGAGTTGACATCGCCGTGCGGTTTACTTCTGGTCGGACTAGTCGACTCGATTATCGCTACTGTTTCGTTGCGTTTTTATGACTTTAAACCCAAGAATAACATATTTCTTGTGTACAACAATATTCTCTACGAATATTAGAATATTGGTGAATATATTAAAGAATTTATTGGCGAAAAACCGATTCAGGTGCCGGTACGGTAGAGTTGACATCGCCGTGTGGTTTACTTCTGGTCGGACTGGTTGACTCGATTATCGCTGTGGTACTTTAGCGTTATGAGGAGTTGAAAACCCAAGAATACAGGAGGATACATATTTCTTGTGGAGAACAATATTTTCTAGGAATATTAGAATATTGGCGAATATATTAAACAATTTATTGGCTTTAAACCGATTCGGGAGACGGTACCGTAGATTGACATCACCGTATTTGTTTATGTCTGGTCGGTTGCTCGACCTGATTATCGCTATTGTGTTAGTGGTTATTCTTATGAGTTTAAACCCAAGAATACAGGAGGATACGTATTTCTTGTGTAGATATGTTTATTACATTATTATTAATCGATTTAATTGAGCATCTAGTGGTGTTTTTCGATTTTTATGGAATTATTTTATAATTAAAATTGTGTATGTAGATGTTGGTGGTTGCCACATCACAGGTAAGATTTTTGGTTCAACAAGCCGCCCGTTGCCGAACGGAGAGCGACGTTGGCTGGAGCCTCATCACGTTTGGATTTTTCCTCGGTTTCTTTTATGGATTCACTTTGGAAATTAATCCTGGGTTTCTTTTATGGATTCCCCACTTTTTTAAGGCGTACCTCCGAGTTTCGTAGCATTTTCTCCAACTTGCTGGCACAGTAGCCGCAGGAGGGAGAAGTGTATGGAACAGAGAGTATGGGAGGGTACCGATATACTGGTCCCTACCCCTCATTTGGTTTCGGCTTCCATACCGTTACCCTAGGACATGACACATTAGCTTACACGCCTGTGTTGGAATGGTGTAAATATGTTCTCCAACACCAGTAATTGCCACCCGTCACCGAACGGAGAGCGATGTTGGCTGAAGCCACATCACGTTTTAGGCACTTGTTGGCTAACGGAGACCGATGTTGGCGGAAGCCTCATCACCTTTTAACCTCCCCGTGGCCGAGCGGTGAGCGATGATGGCTGTAGCCACATCCCGTTGTGTCGCCCATTCCTGAACGGAGAGCGATGTTGGCTGAAGCCACATCACGTTAAGCCGGCCGTTGCCCAACGGTGACCGGTGATGGCTGGAGTCGCATTACCATTGTGCGAAACGGAGAGCGATGTTGGCTGAAGCCTCATCACGGTAACCCGTCCGTGTCCGAGCCGAGAGCGATGATGGTTGTGACCCCATCAGGTTATGTCACCTGTTACCAAACGGGAGCCACATCCCGTTTAGGCCACCTGCTACCAAACGGAGAGCGATGTTGGCTGAAGCCACATCCCGTTTAGGCCGTCCCTTACTAAATGGAGGACGAGGTTGGCTGTAGCCACATCTCCTTTTGGCCGCCTGCTACCAAATGGAGAGGGATGTTGACTGAAGCCACATCCCGTTTAGGCCGACCGTTACTATTTGGAGGGCGATGTTGGCTGATGCCTCATCATGGTAACCCGTCTATGATCGAGCGGAGAGTGATGATGTTTGTGACTACATCATGTTTGTAGCCCGTTAGAAACGGAGAATGGTGTGGGTTGAAGTTACACAACGTTTAGGCCGCCCGTTACCAAACGGGGGGTGAGGTTGCCTGAAGCCACATCACTTTTAAGCTGAGCAGAGAGCGATGTTGGCTGAAGCTGCATCACGTTATGCCGCTCGTTGACAAACGGAGAGGATTGTTGGCTTATGCCATATTACTGTTAACCCGCTCGTAGCTGAGCGAAGACAGAGGTTGGTTGAAGCTACGTCATGTACGTCCTGATATGAGCTTAGAGGTTCTAAGGATGAAAAGAAAAATACTTAGTTGGATGGCCACACTCAAACTTTCTGCTGATGGTTACAGGGTGCTGGCCTGAGAGCTATTTTGGCTGGTTTTAGCCATGGGTTTGTACTGTTACTAACAGTACCAGTCTGGAAACAACAAACAAATAGTTGGTTGAACACTCTAGGCTGGGTTGTATCTGGGGTAGAGCGACCTGAGTCTGTTAGATTTTTGAGTTAAGGGTTGGTTGGCTACGATGGGTAGTAACCCCAAGGCTCCCATTTTTTTATGATAATTACTCGTCACCGGGGGTGATGGTTTAAGCCCTCCCTGGTACACCCGGTGTTAGGGGAGGTAGGCAGGCCAGATGTCGGTCCTGCTGGGGTAGAGAAGCGGCTCATGAAGCTGAAGTAATGCTCTGAGTCAAAATCTCAGAAGAGAATAAGGAGAGGTTGCAAAGCAAACTCAGAGGGCCACGGAAATGTTTTTTTCCAGGAGGTAAAAATAATGGTAATGTTTCCATACATTGATGATTTATTAGGGTCCAGTCACAGTCGAGCTACTCACAGGCAGTTACCGACCAATTTATGAAATAAACCAAACTTTTGTAAGGTTTAGTTTGAATGAACAACTATATGAATTTACTTGTTTACCAAGTGGTTTAGCTTGTGCTTCTTTCTCCCTTCTTTACAAACTCATGAAGAGTGAAGGACAGTTATGTTCCCGGACAGTGATGATTCATGTTTTGGTGTGCAGTCAAAAGAGCTGGTCAAAATGCAGTAAATGGTTTAGGTACCACATTTACGAAGTTAGGAGTTGCTGGGAATGGATAAGAAGTTAGCATATGACAGAACTAAAATGGATTTTGAAAGGCCATTGGCTTGATGAAGAACTTAGATCATATTAATGTTCTAGAGTTGAGAAGCAGTGTATTTAGGGTTAGGTGTTTAGCCTGCATACCCTAATGCTATGTCAGGATGTTGACAGGTAGTACTACAGTAATGGCTTTCATTCGCAACATGGGAGGGACAATGTCCAACTCATATAATAAGAGAGCGAAATTAAATTGGAATTGGGGAAGCCACATATATTTTGTTGGCATCATGAAATAATAACATTTTATAAAGTTGTTCATGGCATCCAGAGCACATTTTTTTGGCAAGTGGATGTTGTCTCTTTGATTTGGGGGGAAAACAAATTTTATTACATTTTCCTAAACATTCAGCCTAATCAGCAGAGGAGCAAGGAGGGCTTTGATGGTCCCTGTTTGGGACATGCAGCCATGGTTGGAAGTATTAAGCCTTAGGAGCTAAGGACTTTATATTTTTCCTACACGTAAGGGAAATTTTTGTAAGCATTAATGATTCGTGGGGATGTGTTAACAACACCCCTTCTGGCATTCCTTTCGGAACACATATTTACGACACTTTGATTTAGAGAAAGTTACTCAGCATGATTATTTGGACTGGTCAGTAAATGATATTGGTTCAATAAATTGATTTGTTTGAATCAAGAAAGAATAACAAGTTACATAAATAATTTTTATGCCATCCACAAAATAAATGGGGCATCTTTTGGTTAAATACATAAGTTAAGCCAATGGAACCATCCATTGCCGAGGTAGTCCGCCTCTTACGAATGATGCAGGATGATGGATTAGGTTATGGAGCCATTAATGCAGCTCGATGAGCTCTATCGGTCATCTTACCAAGGATTGACGGAGAAATAATTTGGAAACACAGAGTTCTTCAGTGTTTCCTTAGATCAGTATATGAAAGAAACCCTCCGAAACCATAGTTTAATAGGTTTTGGGATGTCTCGGGGGTATTTAAGTTAGTCCAAATATGGCCTAGTAATAGACATTTATCGATTAAACAGCTAGGCTATAGATTAGCTGTACTGTTACTGTTGGTAACCGGTCATAGGGCCCAAACATTTGTTGCCCCTTTTTACTTACTGGCCTAGACATTGATGACAAGGAGGCCACGTTTGATTTTGACAACTTATTAATATCAAACAGTACAGGAGATCCCCTCTCCTCGATTCATTTAAATAGTTTCCCACATGACAGGAAACTTTGTGTAGTGTCACCTATTAGGGCTTATATATCCAAGACAAAAGGAATACGTAATTCCAGACAGCTTTTGGTAAGCTTCATAATGCCGCTTAAGGCTATCTCCAGAGACACGCTTGCAAGATGGACGATTAATGTGCTCAAGGCAGCTGGTGTTGATACTCAATGCTATGCTTCGCACTCTACGCGAGGTGCGATGGCTTCGAAGTTGAGACACTTGGGGTTCTCAGTAAAGAGGATCCTATCACATGCCGGCTGGAAGACGGCAAAGTCGTTTGCAAAGAATTACAACAAACGACTCGAGAAGACAAGCGGGGTTGCCACCCGACTACTCACCAACTGAGAAGGTCGCGTGAGTGTGAACAGTTTAAGTTATGTTTTCTAACTGATACATTATTATGTTCGTTAGATGGTTGAGGATAAAAATGAGGCTATGTAAATTTCTCCCTTGGCCTCGAGTAGCCGAGGCGTTCTACCGAGGTAAAATAGTATAGTTAGACGAATCTTACCTTGGTACAGATGATGGATAACTCTTGTTTTCCCGAGGTACAAGCCTTGGATAGTCGTGGACTAGGGCCCGCCCACCTCACCCTGCCATGACTATTACGTTTTGCTTGTGCCAAAAAGAAAACATGGGGAGTTCCAATCATTAAGCTCATTTTTATCCTGAATAATTAGGTGAAGATTGCTGTACCGGATGTTGCTTCCTTCTCCCTAGTCCACGACTATGCGAGGCTTGTACCTCAGGAAAACAAGAGTTATCCATCATCTGTACCAAGGTAAGATTCGTCTAACTATACTATTAAAATAGACACATAATCCATATATATATACCAACTCCCTCCCATTGTGTAACTGGAATATATTGTAAGATGCTCGTAAGTCCTTTAATTCATCTGAAATGTGTCAGATATTCTATAGAGGGAGTGCACGTGACGTCATCACTCGCTGGTTAGCCATCTTGGATTACACTTAATACCACCTATGGTGCCCCCTGTCTTATACCAAGAACACTATGGCCACCACTGGGCCTACCTATAATCATGGCTGCCGAAGTATGTGGCACCACCTAGCGGGTACTGCCCGAACCTTTCTAATTCTTTGACAGAGCATCCAAAGTGTCAACATACTGCATTTTAGCAATACACCATACCACGGTTTGGTGGCCATCTTGACCTAATTCGTGTTCGTAGGTAAACAAACGCATGTGGTATTGATGTCACTATAGGATTGTCAATGGCAGTGTCGCCAGTTAGCAATCTTCATACAGAAAAAGTTAAATATCTCTAAAACCACATCAGCTAGAAACAAGCTGATTGGAATACACATAGAAAACATGTTTAACAAAAAGATTCTATTGAATTTATATGGTTAGGGTTCTGGATTTCTATTAAATTTGAATAAATCTGACGTTTTACACTGCGCGTACCGGCAAACTCAATGCATTGCCGATGGTCGTGAGCAATCTTCATACAGAAAAAGTGAAATATCTCTAAAACCACACCACCTATAAACAAATCGCTTGGTACACATATAGAAAACATATTCAACGAATAGATTATATTAAATTTATAAGGTTAGGGTTCTGGATTTCTATTAATTTTGAATAAAACTAATGCTTTGCACTGTGCGTTCCGGCAAACTCAAGGCTATCAGTCTTTAGCTATGTTCACACACGCACTTTAAATCGATTCATATAAATCGACTTGCCTAGTTCGACGCACATTTGCTGTGTGAATGCGACACTGTGTCGATTTAGGGCTGAATCGATTCTTATAAATCGTTTCATGGAAACCACCTGCGTGAGGTAGTTTATATGAATCTATCCAGCTGGTTCCCGGGCGGCGATAGAGTAAAATAGCGGTGCTCGCCGGCTACAGGCTCAGCTGTAACTAATCGCTGGTGCCCGGCAGTGTTAGGGACCGATTAGGCCGAAATCTATTGAATGCGATCATATTTAACAGAATTACATACTCAAATAATGAAATTTAATTAAATTAACCCTAAATTCCAAGCCATATTAACGTAGCAGCTACATCGGTGTCGTTATTCATATTGTCGAATCGACGAGGCTCACCACTAAGGCTGCTGGTTCCCAGCAGCCGAAATACTTTCAAATTTGGTGTGTGTGAATGCGCCACTAAATCGATTCATATAAATCGACTTGTCTGAGTCGACATAAAATTGTGTGTGTGAACACAGCTTTTGTTTACCTATAACCGTAAGTGGCCTCATTCTCCCGAAATTAGGACATGCCCATATATGGCCAAACCGTGGCATCGTGTATGATGTGAGGCTACTTGATTTAAAAAATGCTTCCCCTCCATCAAAAAAACCCTTTCTCGCAACTTTTGAGGCAAACTGCTCAAAACAGTGACAAATAAACCAACAAATCGGTAAATAAACACAATGTAAGCACTTCCAAGCCTTGCATATGTAATCCAATATGGCGACCGGAAGTTGCCTCGCTTCTCTTCCAATGAGGTATAGTCTTTCAAAATGGCTTTGGGGTGGTCATACTAAACCAATCACAGGGCTTGTTTCATATGATGAACAATTCAAAATGGCTACTGCCCTGGTAGATTGCTGGAGTATATACATAAGCATATTCAGCGCTATACGGAGCGACCCAACTAGCCACGGTGCGACCCAACCAGCCATGGTTGAACTCGTTTCAGCCCGTTTAAACTTGTTTCCGGTACAAAGGCTAGGGGACCAGGTTAGAAACTGAGTGATAATAGCTGAAAACTTCTATGCCTCTGCCTGAGCAAATGAATGCCAGGGGACCAGGCTAGACCTCCACAGAGCTAGCAGTCAATATTTGACTAGTTTATTGTTCAGACATTATCACATATTTATTTATGTTTTGCACAGATTAAAGTGCTTGAAGTATATTTTTAATTTATCTATATCAACTTCTCTTTAAATCACACAATATCAGGACTTAAAGAATGGGAAACTATATCTGCAAGGATATGCTCAATATGACCCAGTGGTCAGCCGTTTTTCCTCCTTTCGTCCCTGTGGACCCTTCTCTGACACATTTGAGAGGAATTAAAAGACTTAGAAGCATCTTACAATATATTTCAGTTACACAATGGGAGAGAGTTTGCATATATATATGAATTCTGTGTCTCTTTTAATTTCTAAAGCATTTATTATCATATGAACAGGGAATCCTTGGGCTGGTTTGTCACACTGAGTGATAATATGATATTTTGCCATTGACTTTGCACTGGTTATCCCCACCCCAGTCACTGCCATGGCCAGTACCGTAAGTAATCTATTTCACATTACCCCCGCCCACTGCCCTTTATCTAAATTGAAAAAAACCCACCAAAAAACATAATTGCAGTTTTTATTTGCAATAAATATTCACAAGCTGCACAATATTTATGTTTTATTGTATGCAATCAATACTATAAATAGTATAAAATCGTTGGTGGTCCATCATCAGGTCTTCAAAATGTCAGTATTCTCCTTAAGATGTTCTAAGAGATTAGCCACCATTCACAAATTAAAGCCATTGAATCTCATTTTGATAACAAATGGCTAGAATTTACAAGTAGTTGATTCTCTATCTGTTAGCTTGTCCAGGTCTGTTTATGTGTTTGGATTCATAGAAATCTGTGAAATATAAACATAAAGGAGTGTCTAGGGTATGCTATTTACAGGAATTGTTGATTACAAATACAATCAAATGTCATCAATAGCCTACAAATAATAATCACACTACTTGTACCCTCTCCTCTATCAGTCTATGCTGGAACATGCTAATTATAACAGCAATTAAAACAGCTGTCACAAATGTACATGATTTAAAAAAAGATAATTCTTTGTTTTGTATGGTCCAAATCCTGGTCAAAACTGTATCAAAATGAATAACATATCCTCACAGGTAAAATATGTAACTAGTGTTATAGAACAAGGAACTTCTCACCTATTGTATTTCCTTGAAATTTAAGGGAATCAGATTACTATACCCAGCATGCGCACATTCCACTGACTCGGGTTGAATAAACGAATACGCTCAGGGTGGACAAAATGGTGGCTTAATCTAAAACTTAATTTTTGTTTCAATACCAGATATAAGTACAGCAAAATAGGTTTTAAAGTATGTTATGATTGTAGAAGCTGACAATCTGGGTTATTTTTTTTTAAAAGCATTAAAACAACATGTAGGACTTGTACTGGTAGCTGTTATCCTACAGGTACTAGCACAGATGTGACGTCATCGCTCCTAGCAAACCCCAGCCAAGAGGTGGGTTACTGGGGTCAGATTACTGGGGTCAGATTACTATACCCAGCTTTTTGGATGACACCATAGAATTGTGGTGAATGACCATGGGGTCATTCGGGGTCATTGCGGGGTGCACGGGTCGGCGAGGCCGTTGGACCGCCCCCTCTCCCCCCCCCCTCCCCCGTGGCCAGGGGGGGGGGCGGCGGCCTCAAAGGGGGGTACCCACACTCCTCACTGCACCACCCCCCTACTCACTCGACCTACATTCACTGCTCCCTGCCTCCCTGCTGCTCACAGAGCACACAACCACTCACACACAGCAGCACCTCCCTAACACACACACCACTGGTCACTCCGCTCCCAACAACAGGACTGACCACACCTAACTACCGACGCACACACAACATGCCGAGAAATGGGTCCTCAGGTAAGAGCAGGAAGGCCGGGAGGCCCCCGGGGTCCAAGAACAAGGCGAAGGGAGGACCCTCCGCCGCCACCGGGACACTACCTAAGCTCGACCTGGGAGACAGCAGGGGAGCGTGGAGCAGCACTCCCCAGGACACTGACGACTCATACATCCCGGCGGGGCAGCGGTCTCCGGCGTCCCCGGTCGCGCGTGCGGACCAGCACCCCTCCCCGGCGATCGGGGCCCACCCGACCTCCCCCGGCAGTGGGGTTGATGCCAAGCTCCAACAGATGGAGGCGCGCATGGAGGCTAGAATGGATACCCGCATGGCGGCCATTCAGGATGTGATCATGGACATAGCACGGCAGGGCGCGGAGCGCGACGCTCGCCATGTGCATGCACCTACCCCGGCCCGTGTGGAGCGGGATGCCCGACAAGCCTCTCCGCCGCCCCCCCCCGCCCACGTGGTGCCCGCCGCAGCCCACCCCCCTGCCGGAGCACACAATGGACAAAACCTGTTTAAACGCATAAGGCTTCATTGTACCCACGACTCCCCCACCCTACCCGGCAGCGCAATCGAAACCAGCCCTCACGCACTAAGCGACCACCGAATACGCCACTGGCCTCGACCCGCCCCCGGCCTATCCACCGACATAGCAGACATATACCGACGTGTGCGTGAAACCGGCCTCCCTAATGCTGTCGCCGCACGGGTGCCCGTCCCCAGCGGAATATGTGTCGACAAATGGCGCGCCAGCTGTTAAGTTGAGTTATGTTGGATTGTGAGGGAGACTGTGTAGTGTTTATTCTTCAGCCATCTTGTACCTCCTGGTGCCCATGCCTGCCAGTGTACATCAAAGTATGGATTCATGATAGTACATAATGGAATAGGTATACAACATCCCTTTTCTTATAAATGAAAAGCAGCAATCTTCCTGTGTTACAATAATCATGTTGATGTGTACAAGTTATATACCTATGTGGATGTCAATACAATTTCTCATCATGCTGAGAATATTTAGGTTTATACATGTGCACCACTATTACCATTGCAGTTACTTCATTGAAAGATAATCTTGAATATTTCCTCCAATACGCAAATTCTGATAATAGTTTCTCTTGCAGTTGACTAATACTGTGATTAACTTTGAATGTATATAAAAGTTGTGACTGACAACATAATAAGTCTAATGCTCAGACATACTACTGACTAAGTCTAAGAACCAAAATTAACCATGACTCCGCACTGTTCAATTAGTCTTGATGTTTTTTTAGTTGTTCTTTCAGACTGTCTACGACTAAATACCTCTTTGACCGGTTGGTCACTTCGAATGACTGTGAGGTTTGCGCGTTCACTAAACCTCACACTCTTTTCAGTGGGTGGTATTGTGGGCGAGCAAGTCACAGACTGCTCATTCCCAGAACATTGGCTTTGTGGAAGGGGTTCAGCTAGGTCAGTTGATTCTCGGCTAAATCCAAGTTTCTTACTAGCCTCTGCACTAAGCTCTTTCAAGAAACGACGGTTACGCCGTAATACATTTCCATTAGGCGATTTGATCATGTATGATCGAGGCTCCTTACACACTGATTTTACAGTTCCAGGAACCCATGAAGATTTGCCTGGTTCCTGCATCAGTACTTTCATACCAGGGAGTAATCCTGGCAACTCAGGACCTGCATTTTGGTCATAATACTGTGATGACCTTTTTGCATTGTCACTCAACCAATTATGATGATCACTAACTGACTGTCGAATTTCATCCTTGGCAGGGAGATTTGAACGAACCTTCCTTCCATACAGCAACTCAGCTGGACTTGGGACTCTGGGTCCAAGCGGGGTACTTCTGAGGCACAGAAGCGCCATCTGGGGATCTGTCCCAGACTGCTTGGCTTTCTTCAGGACCACTTTAACAATACCAACTGTTCTCTCAATCACACCATTACTCTGCGAGTATCGTGGGCTGCTTGTAATGTGTTCAAACTCCCATACCATGGCAAATTTTCTGAACAATGCCGCATCATATTGTGGACCATTGTCAGTGTACAGTCGTTTTGGTACACCATGAATGGCAAACATGTCCTTGAAAAATTTGATAACTTCAAGACTGGTCAATGAATGAAGACCACGTACAAAGGGCATTTTACTGAAATGATCAACCAATACAATATATGTATGGCCATGCAGCTCAAACAAGTCACTGGACAGTACTTCCCATGGTTGGGAGGGAAGGTCATGTGGCTGCATAGGCTCCTTTTGGGTACTCTTTGAATTTTGTAGACATATTACACAATCACTTACTAGTGTCTCTATGTCAGATGACATGTTTGGCCAGTATAGGCATTCCTTTGCTCGTAACTGCGACTTGGTGATACCTTGGTGACTGGCATGAATGCGTTCGAGATATTCCTTGCGGAAAGACTCTGGAATAACAAGTCTATTTCCGGCATATACAAGCCCATCTTCAACAGACATATAGTCTCTCATAGACCAGTAGCTCCGAATAACTTTTGGAACTTGTCTAACCTGTTGTGGCCAACCTCGAATAATCTGCTCAGCCAATGCCGATATCTCAGCATCTTGCTTACTACCTAAGCGCAACTTTTCAAGCTGGTTGACTGAGATCTGTACCAGGTGTATCGCTTGTTCAAGTTCTACACTCGGTCCGGGAGAGGGTGCTATTCGTGACAAGTAGTCAGCGTAGACCATCTCCTTTCCAGGACGGTACTTCAAGTCAATATCATACGGCTGGATGCGCAACAGCATGCGCTCCAACCGAGGAGGAGCTTGGCTTAGCTGCTTCAGCTTAATGTTTTCTAGTGGCTTATGATCACTAAAAACAATCAGCGAGCGACCAAAAATATACGTATGGAACTTTTCTAGTCCATATACAACAGCTAGCAACTCTCTCTCTATGTTTGCATACCTGGTCTCAGCTGGAGTAAGTGCTTTGGAAGCGAATGCAACAGGCTTCCCATTCTGAATGAGAGCAGCACCTAATCCAAGGATAGACGCATCAACCTCTAGTTCAAATGCTAGGTTAGGATCAAAATATCGCAACTGCATGTCTTCATGAATAGCCTGTTTTAGTGACTCAAAAGCAGCATTATGTTCTACATCCCAACTCCAATCAGCATCTGATTTCAACACTAAGCGTAATACACTGGTCTTGGTCGACAAGTGTGGTATGAAGGGCCCTAAATACTGTATGAGACCAAGAAAGCTTTGGAGCTCCTGCCTATTCTGGGGAGCAGGACGGTTTCGAATGTCATCACATTTCTTTACATCAGGCTTCATACCATCCTTGGACCAGATCAGACCATAGAATTCAATCATCTTCTTTTTGATTTCACACTTTTCAAAGCGAAATACTAGACCATACTCTTTGGATACCTTCATTAATCGTAGTAGAGCTTCATCATGTTTCGACTCATCTTTACCATGTACAACGATGTCATCAGCAATGCCATCCACACCGACACCTGCTTTCTCAATGATCTCATCCATGTATTTCTGAAAGATGTCTTGAGAAACACACAAGCCAAATGGTAAACGACGGAATCTGTATTTACCAGCAGGGCTGTTGAATGTGCATAACATACTGCTTTCATCATCTAAAACAATGCTCCAATACCCATGCTTAGCATCAAGTTTAGAAAACACAGTTGAGCCAGAGAAGTTGTGACTGATTTCTTCTAGTGTAGGTGTCTTATGATGTGTACGCCTAATTGCTTGGTTGAGATCTTTAGGATCTAAACACACCCTAAGCTCACCAGATGCTTTACGGGAAAATGCTAAGGAGCTGACCCAATCGAAAGCAGTTTCATCAGAACATTTTTCTACAACACCAAGTTTCACCATTTCTTCAATTTTGTCACAAATTTCCTGTCTCAGCTGAATGGGATATTTACGTGGAGCAGAAATAACTGGGGTAGCATCATCTTTTAACTCAATATGGTATGGTTTGGGCATTCGACCAATGCCTTCAAAACACTCAGGATAAGCTTGTCGTAGGGCACTCCTGTCAGAAATCTCGGGCTTGACCTCATGTTTGTTTGGTCTACTGCTAGGGACAGTGGTGTGGGACTGCAATTTATTTTCATGAACAACACTGATATTTTTGCTCTGTGAAACGCTTATAAGTTTCAACCTTTCAGAGGCCCCACACGACAAAATGGCTGGCCCCTTAGTGTCACACACATAGAATCTGGCAGTGATCCATTTGGAGTCTTCAAATTGGATCTGCATAACCATTGTACCTAATTGTTCAATGTCTGTGCCATTTACAGCAGTAAGTTTGACAGAGCTACGCTGTAACATACACTGAGGATGTCTTTCATTCGGATACATCTGCCGTAGGCATCGCAATGGTAGGATGTTACCATTGGCACCTGTGTCCGCTTTGACCTTGAGAGTCACTTTGCACTTTACATCAGGAGGCTTTACATTCAATTTAGCAAAGATTGACTGTCTCTCCATTGCATCAAAGTCACATACCTGGATTGTCACCTCCCCACAGTCAAGAGCGTCATCATTTGGGGGACTTCTATTACAGTCAAAGTCTTGTACAGTCCTATGATTATCCCTATGTCTGCTCTTGGAACGGGATTGTCGATGCTTGGTCTTGGCACCACCAGAGTCATTCTTCCCAGCTCTGGTGCTCTGATCGCATTTCTGACGGCACACTTTACCAAAATGGTTCATCTTTTGGCAATTATTACACTTCTTGCCATATGCTGGGCATTTCCTCGGCGGATGCGATGTTCCACAGAAACGACAAGTGTTGTGGTACTCGAATGTGTTGATTGAGGCACTAGTGGTACCAGCAAAACTGTTAGTATTTTGAAGTGTTGCCTGGTAACAGTCAGCACATTTAATTGCATCCTCTAGTTTCAGGGTGTTTCCCTTCTCAATCAACTTCTTCCGTGCTTCAGGCCAGAAAATACCTTTGATCAACTGAAACGTTATCTGCTCATTTTTCATCTCCTCATTTGAGAAAGTGCACATATTCGCCTTAGCTTTGAGACGGCAAATATAATCATCAACAGCTTCACCTTCTTTTTGGACCAAACTAGCCAGTTCAAGTCGCATAACCCATTTGTTAAGGGTTCCCACCAAATGTTTTTCAAACTGTTCAAATACCTTAGCTGGGTCTCTCTTTGTTTCATCACTCAGACCCCATGAATTCCAGAGTTCATGACCTTTGGTACCAGCTGACAGCAAGATGTAGTGCCATTTCTTTTCATTTTCTACATCACTGATCACAAAGTAGCTGTTAAGGAAGCTCTTCCATTCACTGAATGCATAAGTTTGATCCCTGATGTCCCAGTTCAGTTGTGGTAACGGAACTCCCAAATTAGTAGCCATGTTTGGTGTCTAGGACTCAGCACACAAGGATTAAAACGACTATGCACAAGGATAACAAGTTGGTGGTAGTCAGAAAATTGGCAATATTGTCAGGACACTACACTTTCACTCCAAAGAGGGAAAACAGCATGTTTTTACACTTGCAGTGGATCGAGATCTGTGGTAGGCCTTACTTACTGAACCAATTTCAAATTCTGTATGGCATTTCTTCACTTTCCATCTTCATCAGACACAGCACACATATTAATGGGCTCTGTCCTGCACAGAATGCACTTGACAGCATCCAGATCGGACCATTTTTGACTTAGTTACAGCCAAAGTTGTCAATGCCCATTAATTCTGGCAGAGGTGAACCTTGCACCCAGAGTTCAGAGTGCACAGCAGGCAGCATGGTTCCCTATTATCACTCACACATCTCAACAATACTCTCATTCCAGAGCTCACAGTTGTCCATTGACAGATCAACACCATACCATTGTTGTTGTTGTTGACTTCCTGTTGACAGAGCTCATTGCAAGGGCAGGTTCCACCCAGCTGTCACCATGTTAAGTTGAGTTATGTTGGATTGTGAGGGAGACTGTGTAGTGTTTATTCTTCAGCCATCTTGTACCTCCTGGTGCCCATGCCTGCCAGTGTACATCAAAGTATGGATTCATGATAGTACATAATGGAATAGGTATACAACACCAGCCTCTCTGACTCTGCCGACCACAGACAGCTCATCGACTTCCTAACATACGGCTTTCCCCTCGGCTACATGGGACCCACCTCTGGCACCGGTGAGGTCGCCAACCACCCAAGCGCTGCCCAGCACCCCGGTGCAGTCGACGACTACATTCGCACAGAGACCGAGTGCGGCGCCCTATATGGCCCGCACGACGCCCCCCCCCTTCGCCCCTTGGTTCCATGCATCACCGATCATGACCAGGCAGAAGGCAGACCCCACCAAGCGAAGGATCATCACCGACCTATCCTTCCCCGCCGCTACATCCGTCAACGCGTACATTATGAAGAACACCGCCCTCGGCCACACCCGCGACCACTGCCTGCCAACGGTAGAGGGCTTCACACGCGAACTAAGCGGGTGCGGGCGCGGCAGCTTTATGTTCACTATGGACATCAGCCGAGCATACAAAAACTTCCGCTCCTGCCCGCTCGACTGGCCCTTGCTCGGCGCCCGCTGGAGGGGGCGCTTCTACCTTGACATCTCCGTCCCATTTGGAGCCCGAGGATCCAGCTGCCACATCCAGAGGGTGGCCGAGGCCATCACTTACATCCTCAGGGGGTGTGGCATCGCGGCCACCATGTACCTCGATGACCTCATCGTCGTCGCCCCCGACAAGCGCACCGCCGACGCCCACTTCGCCGTCGCGCGACAGCTCTTCGAGAACCTCGGCCTCCCCGAGGCCAGGGACAAGACCCAGCCCCCCGCGCGCTCAGTCCGATGGCTGGGCATACACATAGATGCCACCACCATGACACTGACCATGCCCCTCGACAAGGTCGATGCCACCATCAGCCTCATACACGCGGCCGCGGCCAGGACTCACATCACAAGAAAGCGACTTCAGTCGCTACTGGGGAAGCTGCTCCACCTATCCAAGTGCATCCACCCCGCTGGCCTGTTTGTCGGCCGCCTCCTCCAGGCGCTCAGGGGCATGACCGGCCAACGCACAGCCATGACCGACGACATGAGGGCCGACCTCGCCTGGTTCCCCGCATTCACCAGCGGATGGAACGGCTCGGCAATCATACCCCCCAACGACCCGGGCAGGGAAATCGTTGTCGATGCCTGCCTGGGCGGCATAGGCGGAGCAGACGACACATGGGCCTACTCCATGCCCCTCACCCACGGCTACCACAACAAGAACGACAGCATCACACAGATAGAGGCACTAAATGTCCTCGTTGCCCTACATACCCTCGTACGCCCCAAGGACCATGGAGGTCACATGGCCATACACTGTGACAACATGGCGGCAGTCCACGTACTAACCACCGGCAAGGGCCAGGACCCCCGCCTCCTCAGCATAGCCAGGGCCGCCTGGATGTTCCAGGCGGTACGTAACATAAAGCTCACATACCACCATATCCCAGGCGAACAGAACATAGTCGCCGATGCCCTTAGCAGGGCCCACATCAGTCCACGCCACAGGGACCTGGCGATCCAGATCTGCCAACATAAACACCTCGCCCCCATACCACCAGCCCTCCTTGACTACAGCCCTTTGCAACCTCTTTCTGTCCACATGGGCCGAATACAGCAGACTGCACAGGGCGGCCGAGGCCAGGCAGGCCGACGTGAGGGCGCCGGGGACCTGGGCCAACTACAACGCGACGATCCGGAACTACACGGCACACTGCCGCAACTACGCGGTCGACATGCTCCAGCCGACCCCGATCCAGCTGAGGTGCTGGATAGAAGAGCGCGCGGACCACTTGTGCCCATCATCAGTGGCGAACTCGGTGTCACACGTCAGGCTCTTCCTCAAGATCAAGGAGGCCCCGGTGACCCCCCTCGACCACATCACGGTCACCCTGGCGCTCGATGCACTCAAGAGGTCCAAGGACCACAGGCCCAGGCAGCAGGCCCATGCGCCAGTGAGCTATATAGATAACATGTTTATGTTGATATCTTAGGAGAACTGATACCCTGAGAACTACTTGATGTTCAATACAAAATTTAGCTGATATGAAATCTTGTCAACATATAAACATTTGCAAAGTTACACATCTAACTTTAAGATTATATATACCTTTAAGTACCAAATACTAGGTATGTTTGACAACAAAATAAACTTATAGCTAATCTAAGAAGAGGCAGTGTCATTAGTTCTTAGCTCTTCATCTTACCACTCTTTACCAGTGGAGTCCCTGACTAGCCACGTTTGGTCATGCCAAGCATGTCACACAATTTAATATGTTTGTCCTTTGGGAGGCCTTTTGTTAGAAGATCAGCTAGCATCTTCTCTGTTGGACAAAATTTCAAATCTACAGTTCCTTTCTCAACCTCTTCCCTGATGTAGTGATACTTTATGTCAATGTGTTTGGCTCTCCCATGATACTGTGGATTTTTCGTCATGGCAATTGCTGCTTGACTGTCATCATACATCGTGGTTGCCTCACTGGGGTTGTCATCCAGTTCATGTAGTAAATCTCTCAGCCACACAGTCTCCTGGGCTGCACTAGCAAGCGCGATGTATTCTGCTTCTGCTGTTGATAGAGCAACACACCTCTGCTTCTTGCTCCTCCAGCTCACTGGTGATCCTGCTAGGGTAAACAGATACCCAGACGTAGATTTTCTGTCGTTAATGTCACCTGCCCAATCTGCATCACTGTAGCCAATGAGGCTATCCTTGGAATTCCTGTTGTACTGAATTCCGAAATAGGTTGTTCCTCTTAAGTAGCGTAGGATTCGTTTCGCAGCTGTCCAGTGTTCTTTGGTTGGACTTTGCACATATTTTGCGATGTTGCTGACAGCAAAAGTAATATCTGGACGAGTCCAGTTGGACAAGTAGAGCAAACTGCCAACTACTGACTGATAGGCCAACTGGTTGACTATCGGGCCGTCGCTGTCCTTCTGTAATTTTGTACTTACATCAACTGGTGTGCTTACTGGCTTGGCGTCTCCCATCTTGAACTTCTCAAGGATTTTCTCAGTGTAACCTGGCTGTCCAATCCACATAGACCCATCTTTCATGGTCTTAACTTGGACACCGAGAAAAGATTGAAGCTGTCCTAAGTCCTTCATCTCGAACCTCTTAGACAACAACTTCTTCATCCTTTTCATCATAGCACTTGTTTCAGTAGCGATGAGAATGTCATCCACGTAAACAGCCACAATGACTGTTTCCTTTCCTGCACTGCGATGTATGCAAGGATCAGCATTAGACTGTTGCAGTCCATGACTCTTCAGGTAGGAGTCTAAAACTCCATTCCAGCAGCGCGGTGACTGTTTCAGTCCATACAGGCTCCTGTTGAGCTTGCATACAAGATCCTCCTTGCCTTTCACTACAAAGCCCTCAGGCTGCTTGATGTATACTTCTTCCTCTAACATTCCATTTAGAAATGCTGTCGACACATCCATCTGATGAAGCAGTAGTTTCTTCTTCACAGCTAGAGCTATCACACTGCGTACCGACTCAGCCCGGACGACTGGACTGAAAGTCTCGTCGTAGTCCACACCATACTTCTGGCTATACCCTTGGGCTACCAGCCTCGCCTTGTATCGTTCTACATTTCCCTCAGGTGACAGCTTTGTCTTGAAGACCCACCTACTGCCGATGACCCTGCGGTCCTTAGGAAGTTTCACCAGCTTCCAGACATCGTTCTTCTTCAGAGACTGAATCTCCTTCTCCATGACTGCTTGCCACTTGTTCTCATCTGTAGCCATAGCTTCCTGGTAAGTCTTCGGATCTTTGACATCGGCAATGGTGACCCATTCACCATACCTGTCGGGGGATTTATGTTGTCGTCCCGATCGTCTTTGAGTAACTTCTGCCTCATCATTAACTACTTCAGCTGGAACTTCGTCAGCATTTCCCAGATCTTCATCTGCATTTGTCTGATCTTCATCCGTATTTGCCTGATCTTCATCCATAATTGCTGGATATTCTTCCACTTCAGGTAGTTCCTGGACAGACTCTTCAACTGTAGGCAAGTCGTTCCTCAGTTTGCTCTCATTGAAGATCACATCACGACTGTGAATCACTTTCGACCGCACATCATCATACAGCCTATAGCCTTTAACTTGATTGCCATAACCAAGAAATGTACATTTCCTCGATTTCAGGTCCATCTTCTTTCGCTCATCCTTCGGGATATGTGCATAGCATACACACCCGAATGGCTTCAGATAACTGACATTCGGCTTCTCTCCACTCAGTGCTTCATATGGAGTCATTCCTGGTACAGCCCCAGTAGGACTTCTGTTCCGAAGGTAGACAGCCGTGGATGTTGCCTCAGCCCAAAATCTTCGTGGCATGTTCCCAAGCATCGCCCGTGTCATTTCAACCAGCGTTCTGTTCATTCGTTCTGCAACGCCATTTTGCTCGGGTGTCTTCGGTATAGTCAATTCGTGACGGATACCCTCCTTCTTGAGATAGGTCTCAAACTGTCCTGAAGTATATTCCCCACCGTTGTCAGATCTCAGGATCTTTAGATGTTTCCAGTTGACTTTTCAACCATTGACTTCCACTCGAGGAACCTTGTAAATACCTCATCTTTGGTCTTCAGGAAATATACCCACGTGTACCTGGTCTTATCATCAATAAATGTGAGGAAATACTGTGCACCTCCTAATGACTTGGTGATCTTGCCACAAACATCAGTGTGCACCAGACCTAGGATTTCCATACTTCTCCGTCCACCATCCTTATCAAACTTCTTCCGATGGTTTTTCGACTCAGCACACGGCTCACAGAAACTCAACTGCCGTGACGGATCATATGTAAGTCCCTCCACAAGATTATCATGCACCAGCTTCTTCAGTGACTGCTCATTGAGATGACCATACCGCTGATGCCACGAATCTTCCTTGGGCTCCTTACTACTGCTACTGGTAGCATTTACTTCCTGACGAGGCACGTAGTTGAGGAAGTACAATGAACCTGCACAACCCGCAGCTGCTACGACTCTGCCTCCATCTGTCTCGATCCGACATCCTGTGTTGCTAAACACTGCAGTTAGCCCTGCTTCACTCACCTTAGACACGCTTAAGAGATTGTATGCCAGTCCTGGCACATACAATACATCGGAAAGCAAGCACTTCTGAGTCTTCCCGTCAGATAGCTTCATGCATAACTGGACATCACCAGCACCCGTTGACTCTAGACCATGACCGTCTCCAAGAGTTACACTCAACGGTTCCGTGCTGTGCAGCTCCTTGAACAAAGACTTGTCATTACACATGTGCGCTGTTGCTCCCGAATCCACAATCCAATCTCCGATTGCCACAGATGACAGTGCATGTTGTGCAACTAAGGCAAACTCGTCATCACTGGAGTCGTTTGTACTTGCTTGGTAGGCCTTTGCCTTGCCTCGCCTACCAAACTTCTTGCCAGATTGTCCACCTGACTTCCCACTCGACTTTTGATCCTGGAGCTGTGGACAATTTTTCTTAAAATGTCCTGGCTTGTTGCATTTGTAGCATAGGCGTTCCGGCCTGAGATTTTCAGTTATCAATGCGGTATCCGCATTACCTCCGGACTTCTCATTCCTCTTCTCCACATTCCGTATGCGCTCGACTGCCGTATCCAAACTCGGCACCTCTGGAGATGATTCAATGGCTATTACGAGCATATCAAACCTGCTTGGTAAACTGGCTAAGAGATGAATGATGCGATCCTCTTCTTCAACCGGATCTCCTACCACCGCCAACTCACTGAAAATTTCCGTCATCGCCTTAATGTGACCCTCCACCAGCTCACTATTCGTCAGACACATAGAATATAGCCGCCGTTTTAGTGACAACTTGTTGGCCCATGTCTTCTTCTGGAATTGATCCTCCAGTTTCTTCCAGACAGCCTTAGGGTCATCTGTGTCTTCTCCAACAAGATACAATATTGACGTGTCAACTGACAGGATAATACTTGCACAAGCACTATCTCTCCTCAGACGATATTTATCTAGTGCCTGAGCTTGCTCAGCTGCTGGTTCTGTTTCTGTTCCATCAACTATGCCCCACAGACCTTCCTTCTTCAGAGCCATCTTAGCTTGGACCTTCCAGGTGGCATAGTTTGACCCTTTTAATGGAACTACAATACTGAAAGTACTTTTACTTGAACAAGTTGCCATGTTGGAATTAATGTCACAGGGCTGTCATTGTTCATGTCCATGTAGGCTACTGTTAACTCAGTCTCAGTGACTGTGACACTGTTAACTCAATGACTGTGAGTGTGACACACAGTGTCAGTGACAGGGCCTACTTCCAATTTCTTTTCTACCAGCATTCTACTTTCTTCACTGTAACAGGCAAAATGTCATATCTCCCAAGTATCCTGAGTTCCTACCTGAACTTGTGCCGCAGTAGAGATGTGTTACTGGACCCATAACCTGTTATACTTTTGGTTTTACTTGAGACATATCACTCTACACCTGTTGTAAACAGCATGGCAGCATGGTGGTTAGTCAGTCATACCCCGTTCATGAGATCGTGCTAATGAGTCCGTTCATGAGATATTTGGGCGTTCATAACTTTCAATACATTATACCATACATCGCTATTAATTAACCAGCAATTCACATAATTAATATCTCCATATAATATAACAATTATACTAAACAATTACTATAATTACATATCATATTATATTACAATAGGTTATTTATGCTACCCGCTAATAACCACGATATACACATGTTCATCGCCTATGCTCATATGTCTCGCCTCACTCATCCCACTCTCATATTTGACCGCGATCACCCCATGACTTTGCTCCATGCAGCCTCCGGCTCGCTCACATCATGTAATGCCCCCGGGGGCCGCCCGGAATAAATGCCATGTTATCCCAATGTCATGCCTCCTCGTCCTGTGTACCGATGCTGCAATGGTGGTGAATGACCATGGGGTCATTGCGGGGTGCACGGGTCGGCGAGGCCGTTGGACCGCCCCCCCCCCCTCCGGGGGGGGGGGGGGGGGGGGGGTGGGGGGAGGGGGGGGCCTCAAAGGGGGTACCCACACTCCTCACTGCACCACCCCCCTACTCACTCGACCTACATTCACTGCTCCCTGCCTCCCTGCGTGCACAGAGGCAGAGCACGCAGACACTCACACACACGGGGGGCCTAGCTACACTCCACTGCACACCCCCACTCACTCGACCACATTCCTGCTCCCTGCCTCCTGCTGCTCACGAGCACACACCACTCACACACACAGCACCTCCCTACACACACACCACTGGTCACTCGCTCCCAACAACAGGATGACCACACCTACTTCTTTACCCCACCCACCCACTCCGCACTTAATCATAAGAAATTATATATATATTATCATTATACCATACATCGCTATTAATTAACCAGCAATTCACATAATTAATATCTCCATATAATATAACAATTATACTAAACAATTACTATAATTACATATCATATTATATTACAATAGGTTATTTATGCTACCCGCTAATAACCACTATATACACATGTTCATCGCCTATGCTCATATGTCTCGCCTCACTCATCCCACTCTCATATTTGACCGCGATCACCCCATGACTTTGCTCCATGCAGCCTCCGGCTCGCTCACATCATGTAATGCCCCCGGGGGCCGCCCGGAATAAATGCCATGTTATCCCAACGTCATGCCTCCTCGTCCTGTGTACCGATGCTGCAATGTGTCTGAAATTACAGCCTCAGCTATTTTGGAGAACACACTTATTTTTGTAGGCCTATAATAACCAGCAGTTTAATTGAATGATTAATCATGTGATCTCCCAAAGTAAAATCAGTATGTACCTATTTCTTTGTGATGATCACCTTGCATTTTCCTTATCCCTTTGTAGAAATATGCGACTTTCTGGTTAAATTCCTGTCTCATTGTTGTTTGCAGGTTGTAATTGTGTATTGTTATATTGTGCATGTTTGTGATTGCGTCTATGTGAAAGTAAGAAAATAATAGAATCCACTTCCTGACCAAGTGTAAGTGTTGAGTTGCATTTATAGTATTTCAGGTGGGTATCTAGGTATTTCACCTTGTTTGAGATTAAGTGTTAGAAAATTATGAATATATTTTGGTATTTAATATTTCATACAAAAGGATTACCTAATTTTCTTACCTGATATCATTTGGTATGCCAATTTCTCCTCATCACAGGTTAGGCTATCTGACACTGAAATAGACTTGTAAGAAAGATATTTAAAAAGAATTGTAACATGAAGCTTATTACTTGGTTTAATTTTAAAGCATGTTCCTCCCCTTTTATTGGAGGAGCAGTTACCATAGGCACAAAGCCATCTGGCAACAGGGCCCTAGCAGTATGTCGTCTGTGTTCAGTTTGTTATATTTGAATACTTGTTTTTTAAATACTTTAATAAACTGAGAGAACACACCGTAAGCAGTATTCATGCAATTTCTACACATGTGAAGTGGGTGAGACTACTCGTCCTGTGACAATTGCGGGCTTGGGCCGATTAGCTCCCATTCTGAAATACGGGCTACTCACCAAGACAGACCCGCATTTGCCACCATTAGCGGGAGCCGGGTTCCCTGCTGTAACACGTTGCTACGAGACGTCAATTGTGACTTTCCTAGCAACGGTGGAAGGTCGAGCGCTCGGGCTCAGACCCATTGGATGTGTTTATGCACGCTCTTATGTTTTAGATGAGATTTAGACTTTTGTCGGAATTCCAAACTTATTTAACTTAATTATATGGGAGAGGATTTACTTCTTCATATCCATCATATTGCTGAACTTATATTGTACTAGCTAGGGTAAGAATAAAGCTGTGAGCTCTTAAAAGGTAAATTGGAACGTTCCTTGCATTCTTTACTATTCTCCAGTCTTCTTGTATCTAACCGCTATGGTCAACTTGCTATTCGATTGCTTTATATGTAATTAAGGGCCTTATGCCTGATAGGCCTTGAGCAGCCGATTAACCCATCTGCGGGGATTTAACAGACATATTAACAGAATTAATGTAGTGATATTTGGCAGAAAATAAGACATTAACGTTAGCGGCAGCACCACAGGGGAGTGTCTGCTTAGTTCTGGATTAATCCAATCATATTAACACACACCGAATGGCGGGAGGATAACCAGTTAGTTCAAACAATAAGTAACTCCTTTCTGTTATAAATGTGGGGAGAGGGACAAAACCGTATTTCCATGATACTCTGGCTGTCCGCCCTTAGCCCGGGAATGACACCGACGAAACGGTTTAAAACATGTATACAGCCAAATACTAGCGGCACCCTAGCAGCTATGGAAATTAATCTATATTGTAATGGTCATTGTAAGAAGGGCTCTGTGTTATTCATATTAATATTATACAAAAGAGGCAGACCTGAAGGTGAGGCTTTTGAATGATTGAGGTTGCACATGAAAGGAAGATATGAATAGGTCAGAGGTACATTGCCTTGTTGATGGGTATTTCTTGGACTTTGCAACAAACTTGAGATACAGTAGAGTTACTACTAACACACATTACATATTCCTTAGAGATAGGGTGGGGTTTCTTACTTCTAAGCACCAATTATTTTCTTTGGATTCTTAAAGTGGGGTAAGAAGTCACCTAATGCTTGGGTCACACATATCATGCTCCTACCGTATGGTTCTGCAGTCTGCAGATGGGATTTTCACAGATCGTATGGTATGGCGGTCTGTGGTAAAAATGTTCACAAATCTTACCTTTTTTCTGCCGCTGCAACACCTTCCCAAGGTATCTTGTGGCCGCCGCACGATTGGGGTCACCGTATGCACACCGTACAGCCACCTTGTGATGCTATGCGGCGGGGCTGCGGCATTCAGCCTCGCGATTTCTGAAAAACATTTAATGTGAAGTTAAACAAATCGCAACCCTTTACGGTAAGCAGAAAACCATAGGGTTGCTGCACGGCCGCCATATCCGACCGCATGGTCCCCACACGGTTTTGCCAATTTGGTGACTTACTGCCGACTTTACACAAATACGCCAGAGGCGATTTGTGACTTAGGCATTAATGGTAATAAACAGAACATCTACTTGGGTTTAACATCATCATGGAATCGCAGATGTTTAGTTTTTTATATGTCTACTCATATCACCTTTCCTTGGGCTGCAGACATTAACACCACTGGTAGTTCTGTTATTTTGTTAAGCATCATGACAACATCAGCCAGAGAATCTCCTATAACTTCAGGCTTAAACTTGTCCACTAACCTCTCATCTGCATTGTTGCCCCCAACCCACAATAGGCCTACTACTGTACTAACCTTCCCTTTCAGCGAAAAGTCGGAGAATACTTTCACACATATCAAATGTGTTAGGCCTTCAGTTCTTAACCCACCTTTCCCTATAAATAAAAATTGCTCAGCATGTACCTTAGTTGCTGCTTTTTCCAGTCTGTTGATCTGGCTGTCATCTACAAGCAGAACCTAAAAAGGTGGATATAAACAAAAGGTAGTTATTAATTACATGGACAATATTTCTGATATTGACACAAGCCCTGCTTGGTGAACTTCAACTGTGACATTTTTGTCTTCCTTACTTATTGATTATTTTGGTAGGGATGAAAGTAGCCTCCAGTAAAAGAAAGAGGTAGGTCATGGTGAAGTTATCTGTGACAGACATTGAATTTCCACAAAAACACAGATATTCTCCCAGAGGCTTAGGACTGTTTGAGAATACCAGGAAATTCCTGCAAGACAGGTTTCATACATGACTCTCCTGGCACCATTCCACTAATCAATAAGTACAGACTATTCTTGGAGAGCATCCCACTGTCCTTGTGGCTGTATTATCACCCATGCATGTCTGTCCGTTAAACCCACTACAAGGTGGCACTGCAAAATTTACATTACCATGGGAGAGATCGGGAGTGAGCCGTCTTAGTATTATAGGGTCTTTGCTTTACCCAACATCACTTTACCCGACACAACTTTACTTGACCTGACTTTACCCGACCCGACTTTACCTGACCTGACTTTACCCGACTTGACTTTACCCGACCACAGCTCTGCGAATAGTAATCATTCTTCTGCTAATTCGCAGAGCAAAGCACCATTCCTTGCGCAAATTGAGCAGAATTAAACCCTTAAATCTGCAGTGCCGTGCACGATGAAAAACGGCATGTAACACTCAGTGTCGTCCAGGGTGAAATGTACATGTAGCAGACCTTCACAAAGCTGCAAGAGAAGCCTTCTTACTGTGGAAGGAACCGGGTAAACCAAGGCAGGGTGAATCCTTTATCTAGCCTACCGGTAGATAAAAGATTCACCCTGTACTTGTAGTACACGTGTGAACGACAACGTAGTCTAAATACTGCCGAAAATAGCCTTAGTATGGAACAGGAAGTAGAATGCCTGGCTCCAGTATCAAATGGGTACTTATATTGGCACATAGTTGGTGAAATGGGAGAGAATGCAAAAAGACAAGATGGCGGCCATAGAACGCCATCGATTTCACTTTTAAAGTCTATTAAACTGCATGTTTTATTACATTTTTCAACTCAAAGGTAGTGGGGAAATATGAAAACATATATAAAGAATAAATGTTGCTTCTTAGATTGTGAAATTAGGCTCTCATTGCATTTCCCCTCTTTTTCGACAGCTTTTATACAGCATTGGTATTCACCCGTGTACTGCAAGTACGGGTTGAATCCCTTATCTAGCCTACCGGTAGTGACTACTGTAGGTACGTGACACAAAATTTCAAAGTCAACAGATTCAAACATAAAATATATCATTACTAAGGTATTGGAACATCCTTTCTAATGATACCTAAATCATCATCCTGTGAGAATTATCAAGGAAGTTGCAACACTTTATAAAGTGTTTTTTTTACACATGCCAAGACTCATGAGTCATGAGATGGGTCACAGAATTCAACTGGTTTTCCATGGAAACAATGGTCCAAAATTACCGATAAAAAACGCACATACCATTACCAGACACACCTTTTTATCCGCCCTCAAAATCAGTGTTCTGATGCTCAAATTGACATCAAATTACACCCTAATATGGAGAAGTATATAACGAAACAAAATACACCCACTGTGGGACAAGCCAGTACCTAGATAAAAGATTCACCCGGTACTTGTAGTACACGGGTGAAGACCAGCCTTATATAAATACGGGCGAAAATAGTGTTAGTATGGAACAAGAAGTAGAATGATGCTACCCCAGTTATTTCTGCTCCACGTAAATATCCCATTCAGCTGAGACAGGAAATTTGTGACAAAATTGAAGAAATGGTGAAACTTGGTGTTGTAGAAAAATGTTCTGATGAAACTGCTTGCGATTGGGTCAGCTCCGTAGCATTTTCCCGTAAAGCATCTGGTGAGCTTAGGGTGTGTTTAGATCCTAAAAATCTCAATCAAGCAATTAGGCGTACACATCATAAGACACCTACACTAGAGGAAATCAGTCACAACTTCTCTGGCTCAACTGTGTTTTCTAAACTTGATGCTAAGCATGGGTATTGGAGTATTGTTTTAGATGATGAAAGCAGCATGTTATGCACATTCAACAGCCCTGCTGGTAAATACAGATTCCGTCGTTTACCATTTGGCTTGTGTGTTTCTCAAGACATCTTTCAGAAATACATGGATGAGATCATTGAGAAAGCAGGTGTCGGTGTGGATGGCATTGCTGATGACATCGTTGTACATGGTAAAGATGAGTCGAAACATGATGAAGCTCTACTACGATTAATGAAGGTATCCAAAGAGTATGGTCTAGTATTTCGCTTTGAAAAGTGTGAAATCAAAAAGAAGATGATTGAATTCTATGGTCTGATCTGGTCCAAGGATGGTATGAAGCCTGATGTAAAGAAATGTGATGACATTCGAAACCGTCCTGCTCCCCAGAATAGGCAGGAGCTCCAAAGCTTTCTTGGTCTCATACAGTATTTAGGGCCCTTCATACCACACTTGTCGACCAAGACCAGTGTATTACGCTTAGTGTTGAAATCAGATGCTGATTGGAGTTGGGATGTAGAACATAATGCTGCTTTTGAGTCACTAAAACAGGCTATCCATGAAGACATGCAGTTGCGATATTTTGATCCTAACCTAGCATTTGAACTAGAGGTTGATGCGTCTATCCTTGGATTAGGTGCTGCTCTCATTCAGAACGGGAAGCCTGTTGCATTCGCTTCCAAAGCACTTACTCCAGCTGAGACCAGGTATGCAAACATAGAGAGAGAGTTGCTAGCTGTTGTATATGGACTAGAAAAGTTCCATACGTATATTTTTGGTCGCTCGCTGATTGTTTTTAGTGATCATAAGCCACTAGAAAACATTAAGCTGAAGCAGCTAAGCCAAGCTCCTCCTCGGTTGCAGCGCATGCTGTTGCGCATCCAGCCGTATGATATTGACTTGAAGTACCGTCCTGGAAAGGAGATGGTCTACGCTGACTACTTGTCACGAAAAGCACCCTCTCCCGGACCGAGTGTAGAACTTGAACAAGCGATACACATGGTACAGATCTCAGTCAACCAGCTTGAAAAGTTGCGCTTAGGTAGTAAGCAAGATGTTGAGATATCGGCATTGACTGAGCAGATTATTCGAGGTTGGCCACAACAGGTTAGACAAGTTCCAAAAGTTATTCGGAGCTACTGGTCTATGAGAGACTATATGTCTGTTGAAGATGGGCTTGTATATGCCGGAAATAGACTTGTTATTCCAGAGTCTTTCCGCAAGGAATATCTCGAACGCATTCATGCCAGTCACCAAGGTATCACCAAGTCCCAGTTACGAGCAAAGGAATGCCTATACTGGCCAAACATGTCATCTGACATAGAGACACTAGTAAGTGATTGTGTAATATGTCTACAAAATTCAAAAGAGTACCCAAAAGGAGCCTACGCAGCCACATGACCTTCCCTCCCAACCATGGGAAGTACTTTCCAGTGACTTGTTTGAGCTGCATGGCCATACATATATTGTATTGGTTGATCATTTCAGTAAAATGCCCTTTGTACGTGGTCTTCATTCATTGACCAGTCTTGAAGTTATCAAATTTTTCAAGGACATGTTTGCCATTCATGGTGTACCAAAACGACTGTACACTGACAATGGTCCACAATATGATGCGGCATTGTTCAGAAAATTTGCCATGGTATGGGAGTTTGAACACATTACAAGCAGCCCACGATACTCGCAGAGTAATGGTGTGATTGAGAGAACAGTTGGTATTGTTAAAGCGGTCCTGAAGAAAGCCAAGCAGTCTGGGACAGATCCCCAGATGGCACTTCTGTGCCTCAGAAGTACCCCGCTTGGACCCAGAGTCCCAAGTCCAGCTGAGTTGCTGTATGGAAGGAAGGTTCGTTCAAATCTCCCTGCCAAGGATGAAATTCGACAGTCAGTTAGTGATCATCATAATTGGTTGAGTGACAATGCAAAAAGGTCATCACAGTATTATGACCAAAATGCAGGTCCTGAGTTGCCAGGATTACTCCCTGGTATGAAAGTACTGATGCAGGAACCAGGCAAATCTTCATGGGTTCCTGGAACTGTAAAATCAGTGTGTAAGGAGCCTCGATCATACATGATCAAATCGCCTAATGGAAATGTATTACGGCGTAACCGTCGTTTCTTGAAAGAGCTTAGTGCAGAGGCTAGTAAGAAACTTGGATTTAGCCGAGAATCAACTGACCTAGAGAGCCCTTGTTCTGAAGCTGAACCCCTTCCACAAAGCCAATGTTCTGGGAATGAGCAGTCTGTGACTTGCTCGCCCACAAGACCACCCACTGAAAAGAGTGTGAGGTTTAGTGAACGCGCAAACCTCACAGTCATTCGAAGTGACCAACCGGTCAAAGAGGTATTTAGTCGTAGACAGTCTGAAAGAACAACTAAAAAAACATCAAGACTAATTGAACAGTGCGGAGTCATGGTTAATTTTGGTTCTTAGACTTAGTCAGTAGTATGTCTGAGCATTAGACTTATTATGTTGTCAGTCACAACTTTTATATACATTCAAAGTTAATCACAGTATTAGTCAACTGCAAGAGAAACTATTATCAGAATTTGCGTATTGGAGGAAATATTCAAGATTATCTTTCAATGAAGTAACTGCAATGGTAATAGTGGTGCACATGTATAAACCTAAATATTCTCAGCATGATGAGAAATTGTATTGACATCCACATAGGTATATAACTTGTACACATCAACATGATTATTGTAACACAGGAAGATTGCTGCTTTTCATTTATAAGAAAAGGGATGTTGTATACCTATTCCATTATGTACTATCATGAATCCATACTTTGATGTACACTGGCAGGCATGGGCACCAGGAGGTACAAGATGGCTGAAGAATAAACACTACACAGTCTCCCTCACAATCCAACATAACTCAACTTAACACCTGGTACCAGTGTCAAATGGTTACGTATATCAGAACAGAGTTTGTGAAATGGGAGAGAATGCAAAAAGACAAGATGGCGGCCAGAGAACGTCGTCAATTTCACTTTTAAATTGCATTAGAGTATATGTTTTATTATATTTTCCAACTCAAAAGTAGCGGGTAAACATGAAGACAAATACAAAGAATAAATGTTGCTTCTTAGATTGTGAAATTAGGCTCTTATAAAGACTCAGTTCATTAGTCCGATTTTTCGACCGTTTTTATATAAGGCTGGTTTTCACCCCTGTACTGGAAGTATGGGGTGAATCTTTTATCTATTTTATTTATTTATTTGATTTATTTAAGGGGCGTGTTTTTCGTATGCCTAACTAGTTAAACTACTGTATTGTAATTCATATAAATCCGATTTGAATATTAACAGATATATTACACATAACGATTGGATTTTCATATTTAATTCATGTTTTTATTATTTATATTCATAGGACATTACATACGAGCCAAAACTGGGATGATGGATGGAAATTAGAATGTCAGTGTCAGCCACTCACTGACTCAGTGTCACTGTCACTGTGTCAGCCATTTTGGTCAGTGGAATGAACAATCATTTAGATTAACAATCCTGCAGATATTACTTGATCCAAACTAGCTGTGAGCATTCTTTAAGCTGTTAACTATGTGAGCTTACATGAACTGTTTACTCTTACTAAAACAAGTATATTTCTACATGCAAACAGTAGTAGGCCTACTTACATAAAAACGAAAAAGCTTCCAGACCAGTGTTCCCACAACAACAGCTCTAGCTTTAGCTATTTAACACCAGGGGGAAGCACTAGTTTGGTTTCCCGCCACAGTCATGTACAGTTTACTGCAGTGGGGAACCAAGCCAGAGGAAGCAGTAGCTTATGAAATCTATATGCCATTATTATATATTAGTAATCACTAATTCTAGCTCATTTTCATTTGAACAAATTTGGTAAAATGAAGCTATATGTACTGGTAACATGAAGGAAAAGATAGTTGAGGTTATCATTTTGTCAGAAAAACCAGAACCAATTAAGTAGCCAGCCCCAAGAGTGGACTTATTAATCACCAAGTGCAGATTCATTAATCAAAACAATTTTTTAATCAAATTTATTGCATGAAACAATTAAGTATACAAAGTATACTTATGCACTGTAAAATAAAATGCATAGGAAATAGAAGAGGACACCAAAAATAATATGGAACTTCAACTTCAATTTATTTTCATAAAGCTTTGTAAACAAATTATATTACTAGCCATGGTACTAGAAAATAGCCTTACAGATGCAACAATAGCAACTGGTTTTTTACTGAAGCGCTGGTATTTCCAGGATAACATATTTCCTAATTTAACTAGCAGGGGACACAATAGTTATGTCCAGAACCAGTTTAATCACCCTGGAATATATATATGCATGCAAAATGCATATTTATTTCAAGTAAGAGTCTTCTTTTATTATTTCATTGACTAACAGGTAATATTCTATGCAGGCTCCTCCCCCGTCTTGATATGATCTTAGATGTTGCCAGGACATAGAACCCCAACAACCAACCAACGAACCAGGCTCCTCTTACCTGGTCACACAGCAAAGTATATCAGATGCTGAGCCATTTGAACACTATGACTGCCTTGCCATGTGGGTGGTGTATGTCTCCGTATGTAGGCATATGTGTGCCATGTATGTGTCCATGTAGGCCTATGTGCGCCATGTATGTATGACTACAGGGTGAATCTTTTATCTAATAGGGTAAATCTGAATATATCATTTGTCATTATCACCTGATTGTTAGATTGTTAGCATTGAGTTATTTACATAAATATTTTCGAATTGATGTAACTTTTTTTTTAAATCATGCATAGTACATCTAGGTCTTATCTGGACTGCTCCAATATTAATGTTGACAGTTGTTGCAGTCTAATGGTTTTTCAATTTCTGTAATTTTTTAAAGATAAATAATCATACTAATCTACCCTACTTTCATTTGGAGTATGTTATTTTAAATTGCACATGTTGGATATTTAAAGTGAAAAATACCAATTTAATTGTGGAATACATATTCTGACACCAATTTTTCCCCCCTTTTGTGATTTGTTTGTTGTTTTACATCCTAGCAACATCAAAGGTCATATCAGGACAGGCCCATTTTGTGATGGATCCGGACAGAGGAAGACCGAGACGAGCGTGGGAGGAAAGGGAAGGGTTTTATTTCTGAAACAAGGTGGTAGAAATTAAAGTTCAACAATCTGAGTCGATGAAATGTTTTTAGTCAACCTGGTCAATATCTGAGGAAGGTGTAAGGGGGGCCTGGGAGCCTGAGGAGGTAGGCCCGGGAGCCGACCCAAAATACAGGGCTAAGGCTCTCAGGGCGACCGCCGTCACCTGCCTGGGGACGTAGGCGTGGATGGCGTCAGACTCCCAGGTCCCCTATGGCCGAAAGGCCCACGCCCCTGGACGCGCAGGCCTGGGCCGCGCCCCGGTGCAGGCCGTGCAGGGTGTATCTTGTGGCGTCAGGGATCCCGGCCGCCTCGAATGTGGCACGGAGCAGGGGCGTGATGTCGTGGGGTGTGAGGGCAGTGTTCTTGCGGGCCAGGAAGGCCGGCGCGTCCCCGGCAGCCGGGACGAGAGTGACCGCCCGGTCCCAGGCCCGGACCGGACACAGAGGTGATCCGGGGAGGGCGGGCACGAAGAGGGAGACCGCCTGAGCGGCGGAGCGGGTGGTCTTTGAGGAGGACACCATGACCCTGAGGCCTCCCGGGGCGTGCCGGACGTCGTCACGGCGGAGGGTGTGTCGACCGCCCCAGGGGGCATGGGAGGGCGAGAGGAGGTTAGACTGCCTCAAAAAGGTGAAGTAGGAGAGGACGACTGCGGCCCAGGGGGCGACCCCGAGGTGGCCGAGGGACCTCATGTGGTTGTAGATGATGGGCATCATGGCCGGGGTGATGGCGAGCGCCCTCCTGACCGGAGCCGCGAAAAGCCTCTCCCCCCCGGTGGACGTGTACCACGAAGGGGGCGTCAAAGGGGGCGGGGTCGCCGCCCGCCTCCCGGAGCCAGGCGCGTGCGCCCGAGATCACATTGGCGACCGAGGCGGGGGAGGGCAGCTCGGGCTGAAGCTGGGCGACGAACTGGCCCACGTCGTATGGGAGGGGGCGGAGATGGTCGACGCCCCACTCCAGCATGAACTCGAGGTACCTCCTCACGTGCCGGATCCGATCCCGCCAGGTTCCCGGGGCGAGGGCTGCCGCGTGTAGGGTCATGAGGTGGTCGTGGTCCCGCGGGTCGTAATCTGGGGAGGAAGACAGTTATAGGTGGTTAGAGAGCGCTCCGGCGAGTGCGAAACTCTTATTCGACCCAGACCCCGACAGTAAGCCCGTACAATTTGGAGGGCGGCCCGGGAGGAATGGGGCCGGCTGAGTGCGTCCGTCAGTACCAGCTCGACGCCCGGCTTGTGGCGGACGACGATCGTGAAGGAGCCCAGAGCGGCGACCAGCCAGAGCTCTCAGGCGCACGCGCCGAGGGTCGGGTCGGAGGCGCGGCCGGACTCGAGGGCGAGGGCCGCGTTGTCCGTGTTGACCACGAGCTCATAGCCGCCCGGGGCGGGGGGGCCGAGGGTCTTCACCGCCATGACGAGGTTGACAGCCTCGAGCTCGTGGATCGTGGGGAAGGCGGTCATCATAATATCGGTGTAGGCCTCGGAATAACAGTAATCTCGGGAGAAAGCTCCCCCGCCGGTCAGACAAGAGTCACATTCGATGACCCAGCGGGGGGCGGCAGGAGCCAGACGCCGTTCCCCCTCCTCGAGTAGTCGCGAAACCATTGCATGTCGCGCCGTAGGTCGGGGTCGACGTCGGCTTGTCCGGCGAGGGGCGAGGCGCGTAGGCTGGCGAGGATCCTGCACATGAACTTTTGCGCGGAAGGGATGCATGTGCTGACGTGGGCCAGTCGTCCGACGAGCTGCTGGAGGGCCTTCCGCGTCAGGGTGGGGCGGGCCATCCAGCGCTCGCAGCGCACCAGGACCTCGCCGAGCTTGTCGTCGGGGATGCGGAGCAGCATGGCCTCCATGTCGAGGTATATGCCCAGCCAGACCAGCCGGGCGGCGGGTGGGCAGCACTTATCGGCGGCGAGGGCTAGGCCGAGTCGGGCACAGATGTCTTGGAGTGTGTCGAAGGCCCGCATCGCGTCGAGGTAGGAAGTCTCGCAGCCCACAAAATCGTCGACATAGACGAGGCTGAAGAAGCCGCGCTCTCGGAGCATCCAGGAGATGGCCCCGGTGACTCGCACGCAGGCCGCTCCCGAGGTCCGGCAGCCGAAGGGGAGGGCTATGTCGAGGTAGAGCTTGCTGTCGACCGTGATGCCGAACAGGGGGGCGTAGAGGGGGTCCGCCCTGAGCTGCCTGTAGGCCCGGGAGACGTCCGCCGACCAGCAGAATGCCCCCCGGCCCCGGAGCGTCATTTGCTTGCCGATGTCCGAGACCGCCGGGAGGGAGTAGTGATGGGGGCGGCCTATGTACTCCCTCCGGCATATGCCCGAGTTCACGCTCCGTCCCGGGGGGAAGGAGAGGTCGACTATTATCCGGCGCTTACCGGGGGTCGACTTGGGGCGTGTCATAATCGGGCTGCACTGTGCCCAGGGGGAGAAGGGGGGAACCTCGAAAGGCTCCAGCAGGGCACCTCGACGGAGCTTCTCCTCCGCGTAGGCCGTGACATGGTGGGCGTAAGCCGGGTCCTCGCGGTGGTTGTGGAAGGTCGGCGTGGGAGGCCCCGGCGCGGTGTAATTCGCCGGGAAGCCGAATTCCAGGTGGTCCGCCAAGGTGGTGTCTGAGTGCCCGCAGAGCATTTCGCGCCATGCCTCGATGTTTAGCTCGGAGTCGACTGGGACTTGGGCGGCCAAGAAGTTAGGGAGGGCCGAGGCCCGGTCGGCGGCGTAAGCTGCCGCGTAGCCGGGGTACCTAGCCCAGCCCTCCCCCGAGAGGAGGGGGCCAAAAGCCGTCGAGAGTCTCTTTGTATTCGGCCGGGGTGGGGCCGCAGACGGCCGCGGGGGTCCAGGAGTGCTGAAGGGTGTGGTCGAGCACCTGATCCACCGGCTCGCTCTGGTCTGCTGCTCTCGGGCCGGTCGAGTGGGCCGCCTCGGTCACGTCGCAGATGCCGCAGGCGGCGACGTTTGTTGTGGTCGGCGTCGAGGTGATCCGGGCGGCGTGGGCGTGCTCTGAGAAGCTGCGGTAGCTGGGGGTGGGCGGGGCGGCGCGAGCCGGGGCCTGTGGTCGGTGGCGGTCCGCCTGTGCCGGCGTGCCCTGGGGCTCGCAGCCGCCCCCGCCCAGTCGCTCGGGACCAGCGGGAGCCGTGACGTCACTCGGAGTTGCCGTGGGGGAACCCCCCCGCCGGCGGCGCGCTGGTTCCAGCGGGCTCAATGAGAGGGCTAGCGGGTGGCCGGCTAGCGGGCAGCCAGCGGGGGTCGTGAGGTCATTATGGGGGTTCCCCGGGGCGCCGGAAGGGCCGGGGAAACCGGGGGGGAAGCCGAGTGGCTTCGATACGATGTCAACAAATGGTTTAGTCCGTGGGCAGGTGGGGGGGTCGTGTACAGTGTTACGGCGGGGTCGCGGTGGCGTGGGTTCCCGCCGAGGGCCTAAAAATCCGATTGGGTTCGCTTACCGGTTTTGTCTCTGGCCTTATTTGAGTAACAGGAAGCCTCCGAATGGTTGGTTACTATTTTCCGTACGTTCGCGCAATACCCGCAGATGTGTGCGAGTTTTTGGGTCCCTGAGCCGTGGGATTCTCCTTTTGCCGCCTTATCGCAGGCCTGGGGGTCTTTATTCCAGGCTTGGCAGGGGGCGCCCATACTCGACCTGTCGTATTGGGTTCGGGCTTCCTGGCCCGCCTTTTGGTGATGGGATTTCCCTGTCTGGGAGTCGCTTGAGGCGGCCGGGGCGGCCGTGAGGTGGCTCGCCATGGCGATTATTTCCACTCTCGCGGTGTTAATGGCCGCCTAGTCCCGCCAGCCGTCTGGGAGGCGGCCGTCCGCGATCCGAGTGAAAATCTCCTCGGAGTATCGACGTACGACTGTCCACAGCAACGAACAATTGTCTTGCGCCACCATTTCTTGGTGGCGTGATAACGCTTCCAGGGCCGATGCTGGGAAGGCACGTTGGTATTGGAGGCACTTCAGGCCCAGGGTGTACTCCTCCCGGGTCGCCTCCCCCTTTTTAATTGTTTTGCCCTCATCCCCCCTCTCTACCAGATCGTACGGAAAGAGATATTTAGCCGGAATACCTTTCTTTCTGCTAGTCGCCTTGCCGTCCGCCGCCGCGACGATGAGGCGCACCGCCTCCTCGGCCGACGACTGGGCGCCCCTTCCGTACGCATCCTGGTCGTGTTGTCGGTAGTCGGATAGGCGGGGGCGGCGGGCCGGAGCGTCCTCTCGGTGGCGCCTGCTGCGGGGCCGGAGACGGGGACGACCAGTCGCTCGCCGGGCTTCTGTACTGTCCGTCGCGGCCCGGAGCTAGGGCTCGCTCCCGTCTAGTCGCGGGGGCGGGGCTCGGAGAAGCCGGTGAGAGTGTTCTGGGCCTGCTGCGTCGGAAGCTCGGGGGCAACTCGACCCTGGGGCGGCGTGGGGAGGCGCGGGGAAGCGAGGAGGAACGGTCGCGTCCCTCCCGGCTCGCCTTCGTGGTGGCGGCGGTCAGGGCGGCGGTGGCTTCCGCGAGCACACGGGTCTGCGCCGCTATCTCCTGCCTCTGAGTCGCCATTTCTTGTCTCTGGTTTGAGGCATGTTTTTCCAGCTGGGACCATCGCTTCTCAATTGCGTCGATCGACGCCTGCAACCGTAGCATGCCGTCCGCCTGCTTAGCCTTCGCTGAGGGCTTCTTGGGGCGGGCAGACTGTCTCGCCGGCGGCATAGGTGGCTGCCGGGGTGCGCCGCCATCTTGGGAGCCGTCCAAGTCGCTCTGATCGACTCGCGGTGACGTTGGCGGTTTCCGTGTTGCTCGCTTCGCCGGCCTACCTCTCTGCATCGTAGCTCGTCGAGTTCGCTGCATACTTATTTCATGTGGGTACCTTTTTAATATATCTCTCCTGCGATGCTAAGGATCCTAGGAGTGCGTGGGTGGAGACGGGTATCATAAAAGAACAAGCTTGGAGTCTTGCTGGAGCCCGAATGCAGGTCAGAGGGGGGGGGCCCCGGGCCCGCACGGGAAGGGAGGGGGGCGTCCCGGGCTTCCCCCGCCGGATCAACCACAATTCGGAAATTATGGGCCAATTTATTTGCCGTCCATAATGGATAAGTGTGTTGACACTTGTTTTCATCACTGGGCAGTACTAGTCAAATCTGATTCAAATCTTTAGAATAGTTGTTTCAGTAATAATGTTAGTTTTGTTATTGGCTCTTCTTTACAGATAGCAAACCCCAAAAATCCAGATTCTACCTACACCATTTATCTTTCATACTTTATGGTAATCCATTTACCCATTTCTATGGTAACTTGTTAATTTCCTTAATTCCTAGTAAGGCTTTATCATGACTTTGACAGGTTTGGTTGTAATGCTTTGCATTGTGTTTGATTCGTTGTTGGGGGGGGGGGCTGACACTCTTACCTAAGTCATTATAATAATATGTGTGAGTGGGTGGAGGAAAGAGCCTGGGCTTTGGCGAGTGGGCTGTTTGGAGGAACATACCACCCAGATGGTTTGAATATTCTATCACAACTATCTACTATGATAAACTTATTCCCTTATAACCAGAATATTTTATATAGGGACTTAATCTATAGCATATACAAAAAGTGGGTATGATTGGTATTATTTATGTAGTTCAAATTGCACAATCAGAAATTGGCTGGAATCAAGTTAAAACAAACAAACAAAGATGTAGACGATCATTCTATTAATTAAATAGATTATTTTATTATAGGCACTGTGCTAGGATTTCACAGGACATACATTGTAGTGATTCAGTGAGTGCATTAGTATTTGGTGACATGACATTGTTATTCATATGCTGACATGGAATCACTATGAACACAGATAACATTTAGTTTTTTTTTTATGGCATGCCTAACTGAATAGGCTGACATATGCAATTTGAGGAATACTGAAATATCATTCATTATACATAGACCTTCCTCTTTAAATATTAACAAAATGGGAAAATTTATGAAAAATAATAAAACAAAGCAGGGCCTACCACCAAAAAGAAATCTAAAAACGAAGCAATTTTGTATTAGTCTTTTATTGGAAATATGAAATGATAAGAATCGGAATACTTGCCCCAGATAATTGTTAAAATGTATAGTCTAAGAAAAACAATTCCATAAATTGTTAGTAATATTGTACTTATCCGAGGTGTTCTCTTATCTTAGCTCAAATAGTATGATATTTGTAGTATTGGTGTGAGTTCCTTGTCAATAACTAATAATTCTGAATGTGAACAACATGGGTCATTTTGGTATGGTTTAGAATTACAAAAAATAGCCAGCACATCTCACCACCTAGTGTAATTCTTTGGTTCAATCAAATGAAAGCCTATGTATTGAATGCGGTCTTAGTTAATTCATCTGAGGAGAAAGTGTGTGTCAGCTGAACTATATGGTCTCATTGATGATTAATGATGAATCGTCTGGTGTTCTTGGTCCAACTGCCATCCCAGTACTGGTATGTAGCTGCCACAAAGTGGGAATTCGGCCTAAAATTTAAAGAAAGATTCTGTCAAATACAATAAACTGATAATATACTAAACATTTGGAATAAGTACCCGGTATATAAGTATATAAGGTGATAAACTAACTGATTTAAGCTCCGAACACACCGGACACGGACGTCAGATGACATATACAATAGCCCAGGAACTTTGCACAGCGGTTGTGTGGCTAATTGATGAATAGATATTCACATGGCAACCGTGGAGATTTATGTAGGATACAGTGAGTAGGTACAGATACAAGCTTGCAACCGCTTTGTGACCAAAAAACACTAACCACATCAGTCACCAAACTCCATGAGACCAAAGCAAAAGTTAACTTTGCCCAAGGTTACGGAATGCTACACTACACATTATCTACGGTATGCATCACTATGGAGCCCGTAGTCAGGGTTTTGAATTACGCATGTTACCGGAAACATGTACAATTCAAAACTAGACACAGATAATCACTTTTTGGGCTAATAAATTTATTAATCAGGCTTAATCAATTTTTACAAGAGCCTTTATAGTTCTATCAATGGATAACATTAATTGAAGCTTCATTCATCAGTACAGATGATTCTATTAACTTTGATCTATTCTAGGTGACCAGGTAGTACAACCCAGAAATTAGATAGAGATCCTACTTATCATTACTTATATATTAATGAAGATTGACGAAGTTCTTGGTAATTGAAGACATGAGACATCATCTAAGGGTTGATCACAGTCATACTGTCGAAGCACACCAGGCACACACACACTCACACTTGCAATAGTAGATGTCCTCTGGTCTGGATGTGGTTTTGGTGCTTCTGATTGTCACCGTCAAGTGTGTCGCGTGCGCCTTGATGTCACTCCCAAGCAGCGTATGACCGCCCTCCCCCAGCATCTCAGAATAAAATATATTGGACTGTCTTAACAAGCATGTATATCCTATTAACAAAGCAGCAATTAACACCAGACCATTGGTACCAATTTTCCTGAATTTTAATACAATTATTTTAATATGCTTAATCTTTAATGGAAATGCTCTATTAACAGTGTTGTCTTTTAATTTAAATATACCGCTTTTTAGCACAGACAATGCATAACAGTCAAAGGTATCACAGTTTCCCCATAACAATTTCACCCATGTTCTCGCTCCGCTTATATCATTTTTAATTGCTCCTTCTGTCTTTAATTTGTCATTTAAATATAAAGTATACAACATTACCGTTTTAAGTTGTTTTTTTTAGGATTATCCACTTCTTCTTGGGGAAATGCCTTAATAAAATTAGCCCATTAATCCCTCCTGCAAAACATAAAAACCAAGCTATGTCCCTGACTAAATCCTCACTAAACTAATTTTTTCCTACAAACGGGGTCATTCTCAGAAAAGCCAAAATTCTGTTCATAAAAATACGTGAAGGAACTACACACGCAGCTACACTGAGATTGTCAAACAAGATTACCTTTCGCTTATGGCGACGTCATCAGTTGCCACTTCCGGCACGCTCAGCTGCGGACCTATTAATGGCGAAGAAAAAATATTATTTTCCAAAGCACTCAAACGGCATATTAACGACTCACTAGCAACCGCTAACTTCTGGTCAAGCAAGTGGGAAATATCCCCCAACGTCACAACGTGGTTTTGAATTACGAATGTTACCAGCAACATGTACAATGAGGTTAATAACTGGTGTGGTATTTTTTGGCTGAAAGCCTGGTGTGAGTGGGGTTTAAGATGAAGGGAGTGGATACAGAGGATGGTAGTGTGTGAGGGAGAGAGGAAGAGAGAGGGGGAGAGGGAAAGAGAGGGAGAGGAAGAGAGAGGGGAAAAGAGCGGGAGAGAGAGGGGAAGAGAGGGGAAGAGAGGGGAAGGGAGAGGGAAAAAGAGGGAGAGAGGGGAAGAAAGAGGGGAGGAGGGGGGAGAGAGGGAAAAAGAGGGAATGGGGAAGAGAGGGGAAGAGAGAGGGAAAGAAAGGGAGAGAGGAAGAGAGGGGAAGAAAGAGGGGAAGAGAGGGAAATACAGGGAGAGAGAGAGGAAGAGGGGAAGAAAGAGGGAAGAGAGAGGGAAAGAAAAGGAAGGAGAGAAAGAGGGGAAGAGAGAGGGGAAGAGAGGGGAGGAGGGAGAGCGAGGTAGAGAGATCAGTGGGAGGGGGAGGGAGAGGGAAAAGGAAAGTGACAGGGGGAAAGGGAGGGAGAGGGAGAGAGAAAATCGATGTTTTGCACTGCGCGTATCGGCAAAATAAATGGTCGTACTCCTTTCTTTTGCTCCTGACGCCGTTTTTAGCACATGCACAGTAAGGAAGGGAGAGAGAGGGAGGGGGGGGGGGGGGGGGGGGGAAAGAGAGAAAATCAATGTTTTGCACTGCGCGTATCGGCAAAATAAATGGTCGTATGCCTTTCTTTTGCTCCTGACGCCGTTTTCAGTGGATGCACAGTAAGGGAGGGAGAGGGACACCACCTAGAAACAAACCGCTTGAAACACAGATAGAAAACATATTCAACGAACAGATTATATTAAATTGATAAGGTTAGGGTTATGAATTTCTATTAATTTTGAATAAAATTGACGTTTTGAACTGCACATATCGGCAAACTCAATGGGTCAATGCATTGTCAATGGCCGTGAGCAATCTACATATAGAAAAAGTGAAATATCTCTAAAATTACACCACTTAGAAACAAACCGTTTGGAACACAGATAGAAAACATATTCAATAAACAGACTATATTAAATTTATATGGTTAGGCTTCTGAGTTTCTATTAATTTTGAATAAAAATGGAGTTATGAACTGTGCGTATCTGTAAACTCAATGCATTGTCAATGGTCATGAGCAATAATTAAAAAAGCAAAGGCCTAATTAAAATAGGTAAAGCCACAGGCAATGTTGGTGTGCTATGTATTTCAAAATGCATAGCATTTGCACGAATAACGAGGAACATGCTTTGTTAAATAATACTGGACGTCAGTTGAGGCAAGACAACTGGAAAGCCATTAACTCCGAAAATGTCTTATTACTGTCAATAAATTGAGAATGTGCTATTACTGTTAATAAACCTATTCATAAATATGCACAAAATAACATGCACATGTACGCTTACAATACGGTCACGTACACGTAGACACTGCTAAAGATACGTGAGGAACGACGGTGCATGCGCTCGTACGCCTAGACTTCGAATCTACGAATACGGGCGAATACGCGTAGCCACTGACATATAGACCTATTTCATGATGTCAGCATGGGTATTTAGGTCAGTGCGCATGCAGTTAGGCTGCAGGACTACACAGTCACACTGCAAACCCAACGACTATGAGCAATCTTCATACAGAAAATGTGAAATATCTCTAAAACTACACCACTTAGAAACACATATAGCCCATATATAGAAAAGATATCCAATGAAAAGTTTATATTAAATTTATACGGTATGGGTTCTGCATTTCTATTATTTTTTAATAAAATCGACGTGTTGCACTGCACGTATCGGCAAACTCAATGCATTGTCAATGCCAATGGCCGTGAGCAATCTTCATACAGAAAAAGTGAAATATCTCTAAAACTACACCACCTAGAAACAAACTGCTTAGCAGATATACAGAAAACATATCCAACAAAAAGATTATATTAAATTTATAAGGTTAGGATTTTGCATTTCTAGTAATTTTGAATAAAATTGACGCGTTGCACTGCGCATAATCGGCAAACTCAATGCATTGTCAATGGCCGTGAGCAATCTTCATTGAGAAAAAGTGAAATATCTCTAAAACCACACCATCTAGAAACAAACCGCCTGGTACACATATAGAAAACATATTCACTGAATAGATTATATTAAATTTATATGGTTAGGGTTCTGCATTTCTATTAATTTTGAATAAAATTGATGTTTTGCACTGCGCGTATCTGCAAAATAAACGGTGGTACGCCTTTCTTCTGATGCTCCTGATGCCGTTTTCAGCGCATGCAGTTAAACTAATCTATAGATGACAATATATTAGGAACATTAGTTACCTTTCTATGAAATGATGTGAAAAATGTGGTGATTATTGATTCGAGGAATGGTGAATATCCATACCCACAGATTCAATTTTGGCTAATATTAGGTTCAAGCAGCCATTTGCAATCAGAACAGTGATGAAAGAACAGCTCTGATTGGCTTAGCATGACCACCCCCGAACCCATTTGAAGACTGTACCTTATTGGACGGCACATGCTGGCGTGCGCCTGGGCCGCGTTCAGGGTCCGTCTCGGAGGCGCCTCGGAGGCGCCCGTGACGTCAGGCTAGTCTGAACGGATTTAGCTGTTGGCCGCCTCGAAAATGGCGGCCTCCATAGGCGGCGGCCATTTGCAATCGAAATGCTGCGCTCTGATTGGATGAAACCACTGCAGGCGGCGGCCATTTTCGAGGCGCTGTTTTGTCTCCAACCTGAAAAGGGAGGCGTCTCCGAGACGTCTCCGAGACGCACCCTGAACGGTAATAGGCCAAAAAGCATCGCCGAGACGTCGCCGAGGCGCCTCCGAGACGGACCCTGAACGCGGCCCTGATGCTACAGACACCGAGGGCGTAATCGATTAATCGACTCTGGTCACCCGAGACACTTTTTGGCGCATGCGCACATCCTGCAGACTCGGGTCGAATAATCGAATAAGCTTCTCCACGCTCGGGTGACAAAAAGGGTGGCCGTTTTATTTGTTTTTTTAGTAGCCGATATAATTACAGCAGGGGAATATATACTGCATACCTGAAGGTATGCAGGTGTTGCAGGTATAGCAATACCTCAGGGAGTTTGATGCCACTGCCTTGTGGTACAGGTCCTTGACAGAACCGAAGGCTAAGGGAGCAAACCCTAAACAGAAAACCATGTCACTGTGGCAGCATTAAGGGCGGTTGATGTATGGAACTCCCAACATCTCCCGACCAGCCACTGCAGGGAGAAATAGTTTTGCGCCTGTCTTGACATGTTCTTGCCGGTGTGAAACCTCTATTTGCTCCCCAAGAGAGTGCCGCTGGTAACTTGCAAAAGCCAGCAGCACTTCAACACTTTTGCAGGCAGCTTTCATGAAATGAAATACTCGAACGGATGGGGCTGCCCTCTATGGAAGATCTTCTGATCAAAAAGAATCTCCGGTGGACTGGACACCTCATGAGGATGTCATCAGACAGGCTACCAAAGCAGATCCTCTATTCTCAACTGTCTTCTGGCTACAGAAAGAGAGGGCGCCCCCGTCTCCGGTTCAGGGATACCATCAAGAGAAACCTGAAGCTGAGAGACATTAAGACCGACTCATGGACGCAACTCTCACAGCAGAGAGCTAAATGGAGAGCGGCAGTCAAGTAATGAAAGCAGTCTTTGTCGCATCACGACCGACAGCATGATGATGATGATAATTACAGCAAAATATGATGGCATAGTTTAGTGATATTTCCATTTCATTAATCTATGTTATTACCAACAAAAAAAATGTATGACTGGTACCGGTGGCTGTTATGCTGCAGGACGGTACCAGCGCAAATGTGACGTCATCGCTCCTTGCAAACCCCAGCCAAGAGGTGGGTTACTGGGGTCGGGTTGTTTTGCACACGGCAGGTGTATTTGTCGACTCCACTCGCGGTGTTCTATTTGAAATTCTGACGACTCGGGTCGATTACGGCCCAGGAAACCTACCAAGGCAGTAGCCATTTTGAATTGTTTTGCATATGAAACAGGCCCTTTGATTGGCTTAGCATGACCACCTCCGAAGCCCTTGAAAGCTTATATAGGGTATTCACGTGATGTCATCAACCGGATGCGCGGCCATTGTGGCGATATCAAACAGTAAACAACCCATAGAGTTTGCCTGTACGCGCAGTGCAAAATGTCTATTTCATTCAAAATTAATAGAAATCCAGAACCCTAACCGTATAAATTTAATATAATCTATTCATTGAATATGTTTTCTACATGTGTACCAAGAGATTTGTTTCTAGGTGGTGTCGTTTTAGAGATATTTCACTTTTTCTGTATGAAGATTGCTCACGATCATTGGCAATGCATTGAGTTTGCCGGTACGTGCAGTGCAAAACGTCAGTTTTATTCAAAATTAATAGAAATCCAGAATCCTAACCATATCAATTTAATATAATCTTTTTGGTAAACATGTTTTCTATGTGTATTCCAATCAGTTTGTTTCTAGGTGTTGTAGTTTTAGAGATATTTAACTTTTTCTGTCTGAAGATTGCTCACTGCCATTGACAATGCATTGACTCGATTGAGTATGCCGGTACGCGCAGTGCAAAAGGCCAGTTTTATTCAAATTTAATAGAAATCCATAACCCTAACTGTATCAATTTAATATAATCTTTTTGGTAAACATGTTTTCTATGTGTATTCCAATCAGTTTGTTTCTAGGTGTTGTGGTTTTAGAGATATTTAACCTTTTCTGGAGGAAGATTGCTCATAGCCATTGAGTTTGCACTGTGACAGTGTGTTATTATTGTGGTTACTATTGCCACAATGGCCGCACTTCCGCTTAGCATGACATCAGGGCCGCGTTCAGGCTCCGTCTCGGAGGCGCCTCGGAGGCGCCCGTGACGTCAGGCTAGTCTGAACAACAATAGCAGTTGGTCGCCTCGAAAATGGCCGCCCCCATAGGCGGCGGCCATTTGCAATCGAAATGCTGCGCTCTGATTGGATGAAACCACTGAGCCCGGCGGCCATTTTCGAGACGCTTTTTGTCTCCAACCTGAAAAGGGAGGCGTCGCCGAGACGTCGCCGAGACAGACCCTGAACGCAAATAGGCCAAAAAGCATCGCCGAGACGTCGCCGAGGCGCCTCCGAGACGGACCCTGAACGCGGCCCAGTGCATACCCTATATATCTGGGCCGCGTTCAGGGTCCGTCTCGGAGGCGCCTCGGAGGCGCCCGTGACGTCACGCTAGTCTGAACGGATTTAGCTGTTGGCCACCTCGAAAATGGCGGCCTCCACAGGCGGTGGCCATTTGCAATGGACAAGCTGGGCTGTGATTAGCTGAAAGCACTGAATGCGGCCGCGTTCAGGGTGCGTCTCGGAGGCGCCTCGGCGACGTCTCCGCGATGCTTTTTGGTCTATTTGCGTTCAGGGTGCGTCTCGGCGACGTCTCGGCGACGCCTCCCTTTTCAGGCAGGAGACAAACAGCGCCTCGAAAATGGCCGCCGCCTGCAGTGGTTTCATCCAATCAGAGCGCAGCATTTCGAGCCAACAGCTAAACCCGTTCAGACTAGCCTGACGTCACGGGCGCCTCCGAGGCGCCTCCGAGACGGACCCTGAACACGGCTGATTAGCTTATGTGGCTGTCACACTACGACGACAAGCGGCGACGACAGCCCAGCGACAGCGACTTCCGGTCTGTCGTCGATTGTCGCGCAGCTGTCGCCGCGACACCTCCACGACAACTCCAGTTTCTCTACCGTTTCTCGACTGTCGCCGGGTTGTCGTCGGCTTTTTGGACATGTTGAAAAACTTTGACGACAGGCGACGACAGCCGATGTCGTGGCACTGTCACCGCGCTGTCGTCATCTACATCTACATCAAGAGTCGGAGGTGTCTACCGCTATCACAACGGCGGGTGTGTGTCTCTGTGTCTCGCATATACCTACATGTTTGCACCGTCCCATTCTTCATATTTCTTATGAAGACTGCTTCCTAACAGGTCCGCCGCATATACCTACATGTTTGCACCATCCCATTCTTCATATTTCATATTTCTCATGAAGACTGCTTCCTAACAGGTCCGCCGCACCGTCCCATTAGCCTTACCAGATCATGGCCTCAAAAACTATTTTCGCCAAATAAATTCAAGAACTTCCAATTGGCTGATAAAAAAAAGCTGAACATGAAATTATAGAGAAGGATCTGAACTATTTAATAGAAACAAGAGAAATTTGCTTTCAAAGCACCAAAAAGCAGAAAGCACTGTGATAGATGGGGTAGTTCTAATGTTGTTTCTATAGGAGTAGCATTTGTTTTACCCTTCGCACGCCGTGAACCCCAAAAGTGCCCGGATGTCCGACATCGAGAATAATCTCTGTTTTTAATAGTTTCAGAGAAAATTGGTCTTAGGTTAAATTAAATACCTCAGATCATCCTCTCCAATCGCGCATTAAGATATTTTTAATCGATCCGATGAAAGTCTTTTAATTTATTTTACAAAAATAAATGCTCCCCATAGACATAGCATTGCCGCAGCACACATCACGGCGGTATTTTACCCTTCGCGGGCTACTTTCAGGTGTGGTGGTTTCAGCGGGTTCCCGTGCTCAGAGGTGTCCCTCGCTTCTGCGCTGCTTCTGCGCATGCGCGGATTTCGCATCAACTCGGGTCACTGAGCCACTTATTGGCGCATGCGCACATCCTACAAACTCGGGTCGAATAATCGAATACGCTTCTTCGCGCTCGGGTGGACAATCTTTTTTTTTTTTTTTTAATAACCGATAAAAATACAGCAAAATAGGATTTAAAGTATTTTATGATGGCCCAGTTTACCTATATTTCCATTTAATTAATCTAAGTTATTCTTTTTATGCACATGGCACGTGTATTTGTCGACTCCACTCGCCGTGTTCTATTTGAATTTCTGACGCACCCTGAACGGAAATAAGCCAAAAAGCATCGCCGAGACGTCGCCGAGGCGCCTCCGAGACAGACTCTGAACGCGGCCCAGATTACGGCCCATGGTCCAGAAGCGTGGGTCGTGTGCCGATTGGAGGTGTTTTGTTTTGTGCAGATTGGACGGCTATTTATTTATATTTGTACCATGCATGTCGCAAATGCATATTCTTACGCAAAAGCGATAATATATCTCCATAGTGTAAGTATTTCTTTTATTGTTAAATTCATTTTCGATCACTGTCGTTAATACGGCCAGTCCCAGTGGCAGTGCCGATCACTTTTCCGAGCCATAACTAACGTTTACTCCTGGCTTAGGCTTATTTATATCAAGTAATTAACAACTGACTCTGCCAGCCTCTGCTCTGGTGTGTTTCTACCTATACTATAGTTTCCAATTCCTGTCTAACTGATGACTGATCGCACCGGATGGAAGTGGACACCGTGTGTGTCTATGCTGTCATCCCGATATTTTAAACAGAAACAAAGTTGCAAACACAGTTCGCCCTAGTTACTCTCACATAACTCTCACAGGTCTAAGCCCCCCCACCCCCACCCCGCCCCCTTATCAATGCTTAGGACTAAGACTAGCGAATGGTAGACAGGAAGTGTGAACACTTATTTGTCTCTCATTTTTGCTTGAGTGCAAGTAAATATGCAACACAAGGAATAATTAGTAGCATGTGGTGAATAAGGGGTCAAATTTCCCTGGATCATCAGCCCATGCTTTTTCTAATCTGTTCTTGAATGAATTTATTGACTCGGCAACAATAACATTTTGTGGGAGACTGTTCCATATATTTATGATCCTGTTTGAGAAACTGTGTTGCCTTAACTTTGAAATGGCTCTGGGTTTTACTAGTTTGAGAGTATGGCCCCCGACTGCCTTCTCTTTTATTCAAGGTGAAAAATTGGTTCATATCTATTTCATCAAAACCTTTCATAATTTTGAATACTTCAATTATGTCACTTCTTTTCCTTCTGTAGGAAAGGTTAGAAAGTTTCAATTCTCTAAGCCATTGTTCATAGGGTAAGTCCTTTATAAGTGCAACTAATTTCGTTGCACATCTCTGAACCTTTTCGATCTCCAGAATATCTTTCCGAAAAATTGGGCTCCAAATTTGTGAACAGTATTCCAAAATTAGCCTAACAAGAGACTTAAATAGAATGAGAAAATTGTTCTTGTTGAGGCGATGGAAAGTTCTTTTAATTATTCCTACTCTCTGGTTAGCATTTGAGATGATAGTCCTCATGTGTTTCTGAAAGGAGAGTTGGGAGTCGAAGGTTACGCCCAAGTCCTTTTCATAGCTGTCTTGTTGCAGGACAGTGTTCTTCATATTATAGGCATAATGAGGATTATTTTTCCCGTAATGAATAATTTTACACTTCTTTTCATTGAAGGGCAATTACCATTTCTCGGACCATTGTGCTAGTTTCAGAATATCCTCCTGCAAGAGATTTTTATCTCTTACATCTTTTATGGCTCGAAAGACTTTTGTGTCATCCGCAAATATTTTTAGGTTTGATGAGACACTGCCTGGCAGGTCATTTATAAATATTATAAATAATATTGGTCCCAGCACACTTCCCTGAGGTATTCCTGAGGTGACATTCTTAAAGGAAGATTTTTTATTACCTACGACTACCCTTTGCTTTCTCTCAGACAGGAAGTCCTGTATCCATTCAGAAATTGATCCGGATATTCCCAGAGCTTTGATTTTGTTTAATAGTCTTTTGTGAGGCCCTCTATCAAAGGCTTTGGAGAAGTCCAGATAGATGGTGTCCCATGCCAGGCCATGATCCAGCCAGTCAGTCCAAATTTCCATCACTTCTAGTGGTTGTGTCAGGCAAGATTTGCCTCCAATGAATCCGTGTTGGTCTGTAGATCCTAGTTTATCCAAGTGTTCTACGACACGATCTCGGATTATTCTTTCTAGCATTTTACAGCATATGGAGGTTAAACTCACGGGTCTATAATTTGAAGCCAGGCGTTTTGCTCCCTTTTTATGCAGGGGTTTGACATCAGCATCTTTCCATTGTTTGGGTATTTTCCTTTCAAATAGGCTTTTACGGAATAGCGATGTCAAAATAGGTCCAATTTGCTCAGAACACTCTTTGATGATTTTTGCATGGATCCCATCTGGCCCAGGTGCCTTGGAGACATTTAGTTTTTCAATTAATTTTTCTACTTTACCGTCTGTTATATCAACGTCACTGATGAATTCTGTGACTCCTGAATCTGGAGAGGGTGGGATATTATCCGTATTTTCATTGGTAAACACACTGACGAAGAACTCATTGAGTAGTTCAGCTTTGCCTTCATCGTCTATGATTAGTTTGTCGTCACTATTGGCTAGAGCTGGTATGCCATTGCCATGTTTTGATTTATGTGAAGCATAACTCCAGAAATTTTTTGGGTTATTTTTAATGTCTTGCACAATTTTGTCCTCAAAAGTCTCTTTGTGTCCACTGACAATGTCATTTGCGGCATTCCTAGCGATAGTGTATTTTTCCCAATTTTCCAATGTCTTATTATTGAAGTAGACATTCCATGCTTTGTTTTTCAATTTTCTGGCAGTGGTAATATTCCTGGAGTACCAATGATGTTGTTTCCTGGTTGTGAATTGTCTTACTGGTACGTGCCTTTTGATAGCACCTGATAACACATTTTGAAACAGGTCCCAGCACTCTTGCACATTTTTTTCCTTAAATTTATTTAGCAAGTCTTGGGACATGATATCATTACTCATGGCAATGTAATCCCCTCTATAATATGAGTATCTTAGTGGGATGGTCTCATTTTCTGTTTCAACATCAATTTTGAAGGATATGACAGCATGGTCACTCTTCCCGATCGGGGCACCTATTCTGATGTCATCTATAAGATTATCCTTATTGGAAATGACCCAGTCCAAGGGATTTGGGGTTTCATTTCCTCGGAACCTGGTTGGTTCCTGAATAAATTGTTGCAGGAAACAGTCGTTTAGGTGGTGTATGCCTACTACTATTACGAGTCATAAGCGGTAGTAGTAGTAGTATTATGAGTGGGGTTATTGTTATATTGACTAATACTCACACAGCCATGACATTGATTATTGCCTAATATTCGACAATTGGTGAACACTTATATAAAAAATTCACCCCATACTTGCAGTAGGCCTACATGGATGAACACAAACCCCATATAAAAGCTGGCGAAAACTCCTTTAATATAGAACAGGAAGTAGAAACTCTGGCTCCAGTATCAAATGGCTACCCATATCGGCACAGAGTTGGTGAAATGGGAGAGAATGCAAAACAAGATGGCGGTGATAAAATGCCGTCAGTTTTGTTAAAAAAATTCCTTAAACTATATGTTTTATTATATATTTCAAATCAGAAGTTGTGGGTAAATATGAAGATTTATGTGAAGAGTATATTTTGCTTCTTAAATTAAGAATTTACCAGCTCAATTCATTTCCCTGCCATGTCGAAATTCTTCGCCCGTCTTTCTAATAGGTTGGTTTTCACCCCTGTATCCTGGCTGTGCAGGGTGAATCCTTCATCAAGTGAGCACTATGACTAATTTCTGTAGTGGTGAGAACTAGCACCATCACTGCATCAGTGTAGGCAGAAGATGCAGTAGCCTGAATAGGCAAGTTCGGGGCGAATGTTTGATCTACATCACTGCAGTGCCGTATTATCAAAGCCAAAAGTATTCTTAATCTTATGCGTTATACAATTGATGAACGTGCATCCTGATATTGGTCATGTACATAACAAAATATATGAGACTGTCTCAAAAGGTGCTAAGCAATATGGGACAAAACTTTGTCCATTGTAACGATCAACATACTATCTGCTAATGCATTTTCTTAGGATAAACTGATTTGTTTTTTACATGGTGTTTTATAATCCCAATAGAATACATATTGATTTGAAGCAAATGTCCTTGTGTTTTCAGTGTAACCGTTTCTGTGCTGTTTTGTGCCAATCGTTACAATGGACAAAAAAAAGAAGAGTTATCACCTTTTGAGACAGGCTCATATATTAAAAGAGGAGGAGGGTATTCCCCAGTAGGGGGCTTATAATATGTAACACACTGGCTATTCGCAGAGCTGCTGCTCTGCGAATTATTGCCACCAATACAAGGGGGTGTAATGATGTCATGAGACAACTTCCGGTGGCCATATTGGATTACATACCAAAGGCTTGCAACTGTCTACATTATGCTTATTTACCGATTTGTTGGTTTATTTGTCATTGTTTTGAGAAGTTTGGCCTCAGAAGTTCGGGGGAAAGGTTTTTTTAATGGAGGGGAAGTCTTTTTTTAATAATGTAGCCTCACATATCACTCACATTGTTGCTAAAGTACTGTATGTTGACACATTGGATGCCCTGTCAAAGAATTAGAAAGGTTCGGGCAGTACCCACTAGGTGGCGCCACCATACTTCGGCGGCCACCGACCAGGTAGGCCCAGTAGTGTCCTTAGTGTGCTTGGTATAGGACAGGGGTGCCATAGGTGGTGTCAAGTGTAATCTAAGATGGCTGACCAGTGAGTGTTGACGTCACACGCACTCCCTCTATACTGTAATTCGCAGAGCTGAAACCAACCAATCAGCCTGCATCATTTTACTGTGCATGTACATGTGCAGAATTATTTTGCCTTTTGTTTTGGTTACAATTTTAGATAATTCTCTATGTATTGTAAAAGATAAATTTGTTTGTTCTTTTATGCATTTACTGAAACAAGTAATTCATTTATGTATTATATTATTAGTTCGGGATTGTGAGAGTAGCTCTGTGAATAATGATTCTTCTGCTAACTCGCAGAGCAAAGCAGCTCTGCGGATAATAATCATTCTTCCACTAATTGGCAAAGCAAAGTAGCTCTGCGAGTAGCCTCGTCCGTTTAGAAAATAATGTATGTCTTGTAAAAGATTTGTTGTTGTTGCTTTTATGCTATTTATCGAAACCAGTATTCATTTATGCATTTTGTTATTAGTTATGGATGGTGAGAGTAGCTCTGTGAATAATAATTCTTCTAATTCGCAGAGCAAAGCAGCTCTGTGAATAATAATCATTCTTTCGCTAATTCTCAGAGCAAAGCCGCTCTGTGAATACCATCGTCCATAATGTAATTATTTATGAGTGCATAAACACAAGCTAATAGTTTTGCGCCTGTCTTGACATGTTCTTGCCAGTGTGAAACCTCTATTTGCTCCCCGAGAGAGTGCCGCTGGTAACTTGCAAAAGCCAGCAGCACTTCAACACTTTTGCAGGCAGCTTTCATGAAATGTACAACCGCACAAAACACCATACCGGCTCGGTCGTCGCCCGGGTTACCAAGCACCGCGCTGCTCGAGCTCATCTTCCGTCGACAGCGGAAAATCAGCTAGGAGGAACACAACGCAACAATCGAACGGGTGGGGCTGCCCTCTATGGAAGATCTTCTGATCAAAAAGAATCTCCGGTGGACTGGACACCTCATGAGGATGTCATCAGACAGGCTACCAAAGCAGATCCTCTATTCTCAACTGTCTTCTGGCTACAGAAAGAGAGGGCGCCCCCGTCTCCGGTTCAAAGATACCATCAAGAGAAACCTGAAGCTGAGAGACATTAAGACCGACTCATGGACGCAACTCTCACAGCAGAGAGCTAAATGGAGAACCGCAGTCAATTAATGAAAGCAGTCTTTGTCGCATCGCGACCGACAGCATGATGATGATGATGATGCATAAACACAAGCTAATGGCAATGCTAGTATAGTATTAGTAGTCTGCACTGACCTCGAGGGCAAGGAGCTGCATTGACAGGTAGGCGTGGGTAGTGTGGTGACATCAGGGAGCATAAGTGATGTAATGTGTCATATCTGTATGTATGCACGCGCACCCGGGCAGAAGTTGTACGAAGAGTTCCATGAATAAACCACTTGCTATACATCGACAGAAGTGTACAGACGTTCTCCTTACATGGTGTCGGATGTCAACTACTGATATGGCACTGACAGGTCTAAAGGCTGCCGAACCACTAATATTAGACACAAATGCAAGCAGTAACTGGAAAACCTGGTACAGGGCCTACAGAATATATGCGACGGCCGCAGGAGTAAAAACAAAACTAGAAGATGTTCAGTGCTGCGTGGTTCCTGCACATGGCAGGCCCTGAAGCCCACAAAGTGTATGACAACTTGGACTTGCCACCCGAGGATAAAGACAAGATAGAACCGCTAGTCAACGCGTTTCAGAGGTACTGTATCGGTCGGGGAAACATCATTATAACCCGATTTCGATTCAACACTCATAACCAAACTTCCGAAGACACCACTGCGTATATCACTGCTCTCCGTGACAAAGTGTCTGAGTGCGAGTACGGTCCAATGGAGGAAACATTGTTACGTGACCGAATAGTAGCAGGCGTTCGGAACAGGGAATTACAAAACAAGTTACTTCAAACAGCAGAGGTGTACCTCACTCTACAAAAATGCATGGAAATATGCCAGTTGAGTGAGTACAATGCCGGACATTTGAACGAAAAGCCCGCAGACCACTTAAAGAAGTAGACACCATCTCCGGAAGCGCCGGCGCATGTGCTGGCAGGCCCACAACGACGCCATTTTGGAAGTCACGTGGTCCGAACAACAACAACAACAGGGCCGGCAACACCACATGCGCCAACTGCGGTTACGATCACCGTAGGGGAGCGTGTGCGGCCCGTGGCAAAACATGTAATTACTGCCGCAAGCTAGGACACTTCGAGATTGTATGCAGAAGCAAGTCTACACCAGTGAATGAAATATCTACAGGTCACCCAGACTACACATGCGGTATGGGATACAAGGGAGCAGCAGCGGAGTCGATTGTGGACAGTCTGGAGGCGGACTTATTCGTCGGCGCAGTCGATTATGATGATCGCGCCGGACTGTGGCACAAAAATGTTCACGTGGAGGACCAGGACATACGTTTCAAGGTGGACTCTGGATCGCAGGCCAACCTGATCCCAGGAGACAACGCTGATGAAATCGAAATGTCGACTGATCACCTATTCGGGGCATCGAATTGTCCCGGATGGTAGGCGATCCTAAACACAAATGGGCACAAGATCAAGTTCCAGATCGTTCAAAGAGGACACCCCTTATTAGGACAAAAGGCGTGTATCCAACTGGGAATCCTCGCCAGGATTGATGAGGTGTCAAAAACAACGGTCACTGGGACACAGTCAAAAGGATCCTGCAGCAAACGAGCCGATGAACTGGTGAGCAAATATTCCGATGTATTCTGTGGCCTTGGCCTGATGAAAACAAACGCTGTAATCTATACAGATCCGCTTGTAATGCCAGTCGTAGATCCACCAAGACGTATCCCATATGCTATTGAGGGTCAAGTTCACAATGAAATAAAACGAATGATTAAATTAGGGGTCATTACCGAACAGCATGAGCCGACCAAATGGGTGAACTCAATAACAATTGTCTGTAAGCCGCACAAATTATGCATATGTTTAGACCCCACAAAGCTTAACAAGGCAATCATGAGAGGCCCATACCCTATCCGGACTATAGATGAAATAATAGCAAACACCGTTCACGCTAAATATTTCTGTGTTAGACGCCAAGTCAGGGTACTGGCAGATCCAGCTAGATGAACAAAGCTCACATCTCTGCACTTTCAACACCCCATGGGGGCGGTATAGATATACTCGGCTGCCTATTGGCATTAGGACAGCCGGGGATATCTTTATCGAAGAAATGCAGCGGATACTAGGGGATCTGCCAGGAGTAGGAGTGGTAACAGATGACATACTAATATATGGGGCCACAATCGAGGAACATGATCACAGGCTTAAGTCAGTACTGGAACGCGCAAGAGCAGTAAATTTGAAATTAAATGCAGGCAAATCGAAAATCTGCCAGAAACAGGTGTCGTATGTCGGTCATCTCCTCACTCAAGAGGGAGTACGACCAGACCCTGCTCGAGTACAAGCAATAGTTGACTTGCCCGTGCCACACAACAAGCCCAGTGTACAGCGATTTCTCGGCATGGTCGGGTATGTACATAAGTTCATACCGAACATTTCAGAAATCGCCAAACCTTTACGGACACTGTTGGCAAATTGACGTGGCGTGGCATGGCACTGGCAAGTCAAACAACAATCAGCATTCACTAACCTGAAACAAAAGCTCAAAGATGCTCCAGTGCTGGTATACTATGATGTACACAAGCCTATCGTCATACAGGTGGACGCCTGCCAATCAGGATTAGGGGCTGTATTGTTACAAAATCAGAAGGCAGTAGCTATGGCCTCCAGGGCACTCGATAATGCGCAAAATAACTATGCGGTAATAGAAAAAGAGATGCTTGGCATCTGCTTTGGGTGTCAACATTTTCATGAGTATGCATACGGCCAAGTAATAAAAATTGAGACAGATCATAAACCGCTCCTAGCCATAATGGAAAAGTCAATACACAAGCTGTCCGTGCACATGAGGCTGCAAAACTATAATTTGTCACTAACACACATACAGGGGACTAAATTATTTTTTGCAGACACAATATCCCGGGCGCACAGTGAATCGCTAGAACCGAGAGATCTGTTTGACGATGCGTTCAGTGTAGCATCGATCGACACCACATCAGATGTAATCATTGAAATTATGAGCAAGTACAAGGTAGACAGCGACATGCAACAACTCAAAAGCTACATAACAAAAGGATGGCCAACACATGACAAAGACATACAAGCATCACTAATCCCATATAACACACATAAAGCCGATCTGACAGTCGAGAACAACATGATCATGAAAGGCAATAGACTAATTGTCCCCAGCAGATTACGCAATCGAGTCATAAAAATTCTACATGAAACGCACCTCGGTGTTACTAAAACAAAACAACTCGCTCGCGACAGTCTTCTGGCCAAACATAGACTCACAGATCGCAAAACGAATCGAGCAGTGCACCACATGCCAAATACACAGAAAACAACTACATCACAAACCAATGATAAATCATCAAATACCCAACCAGCCATATGAAAAAAATCGGGACCGATTTATTTGAGTTAGAAAACACATACTATATCATAGCAGTAGACTACTTTTCAAAGTACCCAGAGGTAACCCAATTAAAAGACATCTCATCTCAGAGTACAATAAAAACACTAAGAGAAAATTTTGCCAGGCATGGAATACCACGCCAGGTGGCGCCGGACAACGGTCCACAGTTTCAAAGCCAAGACTATGCCATGTTTGCAGAACACTACAATTTCAAACCTATATATTCAAACCCCCAATTCCCCAAAAGCAACGGCCAGGTCGAAAGGTTCGTCCAAACAGTCAAAACAATGTTTAAAAAATGCAAAGCAGAGAACAAAGATATAGAGTTAGCATTATTGAACTACCGCAACACACCACTCATCACATTAAATGCGTCCTAATGAGCAGATGGCTCAGATCCAGAATACCAATACACTCAACAAACTTAAAGCCGCAAACACAGAAAAACAAAGCACAATTAATAAACAAGACCCAACAGACACAAAAGCACTATCACGACATCAAGGCAGGGGGCGCCCCCACAAACAAAATTAGGTATCAAAATCACAACAAGCAATGGGTACCCGGAACAATCACAAACAGAAAAGGACCGACCGGACGAGAGTACGAAATACAAAATACGAGAAACAATCACATCAACCGTAACCGCATACACATAATAAAAAAAACCAGCCGAGGAATGCTTGACCGATATAGCGCCAGATTCAGACACAAACACACAACCCTCACCACAAGAAACACCACGAATAGAGTGTCCAGCTTCGGACGGGTGATAAAACCGGTAATACGACTAGATCTATAAGCAACGGAGAAGATATTAAATAATTCAAAATAACGAACATCCAAATGGATTATCTAGGAGATCATTAAAAATAAAGTCAAGAATTAAATTGCTACAACATTGTTAGAATTAAATGAAAACACGCACAAGTGCATACACTTTGCTATCACAGTATCAGATAATATTGTTAGAGTTAAGCGATAAACATGCATATGTGCATAGACCCTACTATCAGATAATATGTCAAATAAATCAAGACATACAATGTTAGAATAAGCCTAGGTTTAAGGTTTAAAAAAAAAAAAAAAAATTTAATTAAAAAAAGGAAGAATAGCATTGGCAATGTATGAAGATGCAATGATACCAGAGCAAGCGCTCAAGTCGTAAATGAAAAACCAATGTGATCAGATGCCGGAAGGGAGATGTCATATCTGTATGTATGCGTGCGCACCCGGGCAGAAGTTGTACGGAGAGTTCCATAAATAAACCGCTTGCTATACATCGACAGAAGCGTACAGACGTTCTCCTTACATAACGGTTAGCACACTGGCCCGGAATGCAAAGAGATGTGGGTTCGAGTCCTGTTCTAGGCACAATATTTCCCATTTTTATCACCCCCCCCATGACACTGGTGCCGTGACCAGGATCCTATACAAGATACGCGTTGTATGGTTATTGAACCTACCCTGTGTATGTGTATGTAAGTGTATTGTCTATATGTATGTAATTGTAAGCATTAAAAGACTTACAATTCCAGGCGGATGAGTGTAGTAGTCTGCATAGACAAGTAGGTGTGGGTAGTGCGGTGACATCAGGGAGCCTAGGTGGTGTAATGGTTAGCAAACTGGCCCAGAATGCAAAAAGATGTGTGTTCGAGTCCCACCCTAGGTGTAATATTTCCCATTTTCATCACCCCATGACCCTATAATTGGGTGACAAATTATTTTAGACCATTAAATAGAAATCATAATGCTACAATTAAGTTCGACTAAATGTGCTTACAAATCTTCCCAATGCAATGAAATAGTTAATGGTTCATGAAATTCTTTTAGATTAAAGCAATTGAATGAGAATATGTGCACGGGAGGCCAAGACTACATGCATTAACATGGGAAAACGGTAGCCATTTGTATGGGTTTTCTGTGTGCTTTTTTAAAGAGGGAAAAAAGCGTTCATTTATTTTTAAAAGCCTCAATTAATTATTTCATATGGATCGTCATTAAAAAAACGTATTAGTATGGATATAAATATTAGGACTATGGAAGAAATATTTCAGTTTGTATAATAAATTCTCTATAAGTTTTCACTAAATATAGTAGTGGGATGATCATCGACTAGAGTTACCCCGTTGTAAAACTTTCCGATATGATGAGATATGGGATATATGAACTCTACTATAATAAATTGCAACTTGTCTATAAAATGGTAAATGGTCATAAATAAAACCAAAGGCATATGAGGGATATGTGGAGTTGGTAAACTATTACTCATAAATATAGAAATTGTATAGTATAGAGGAAGAGTGTCACTTCTTAGATGGATAGTCTTTGGAGCAATTGCCTCGCATACCCGCTCCCCTCTAGAGTTATTTATGGATCTCTGCCCCAGAGACAGACCTAACCATGCCTTGGTGACAGGGCTATTGAACCCTCATTGGTGGTTAGAAGAATGCTTTGTTAGGGATTGGAAGATTGGATCATGTGATCACCACCATCTTGGATTATAAAAGTAATAAATGAGAGAGTCTCACTCTCCTACCTTTCACTCTTTATCTACTTTCCTTCATTACCTGTATTGATTTCTCATTAGCCTGTCCACACCACTCACACCGCCTGCCGTCGACTTTACACCATGGTGTTGGCAGTGACTATGAGATCCACCATTGCGGTGAAGCAGCAACAGAGGGCAGATGCTGGCAAGGGTAGTCCTTATGGTAGAATGCCCCACACCTTGCTAGTGGCCACCCCCTACAGGAGGTTACCTGCAACCCGCCTGGGGAGTGACGGGTGAATTGCCATCTTTGGTCTGGATGAAGGCAGATTAAACGAGATTGTAAGCTTGCTCGGTGTGTTCGTCCTTCATTTACACCGGATCAAGACATGGTCCATCACAATATCTGCTCATTACTTCCTCGACTCAAATAGCTCAGCAGCTAGAGCCTGAACTCAAATGAATTAAACAAAAATTACCTTTTGTTTTGTAGATAGATAATTTCTGTTATTGAAGGCTATGCAGAGAATCTGCCTTCCCTGCCTTCCCTTAATTAATTTGGAGAATATTATTCAGGATTATCAATCAAATATTAAAGGGATTAGTGATTGAATAGTAATAATTAGGAAACATTAACCTAGGTAGGTAAACAATTGACCAGGATACGAAATAACTCCCTGTCCCATGCATAACCTCGGCAAGAGGCTTAAATAAAACAAAAGTTATTCAACTATATCAAAGGTAAGGTTCGTTTAACAAATCTATTTTTTAGTACTATGTGGTTTAACTAGCCTCGTTTTCCTACATATTATAGTTTCATCTTACTATCCACCGTGAATATGGCCTTTTCTGCCGACACGCGTAAAATAACCACCGATCATTCTCGCTATCATTAAGCAATTAAAGCCATGGTTAAATTATAGTAAGCCCTAATTCCTCGATTTTCAGTTTTGATTTTTTTTAAATATAAAATTCAACATTTGAATTTGACAGATTGGGCTTCCGAACAGTCTCGTTTGGAATTGCTGACAGAGTTCAAGATGTCGGATGGCTTGTCGACAATAAACATAGACCAGATTAACAACGCGGTAGCCAGCGCCGTGAACCTAGCCAGACTTGCAGACCTTAGCTCTAGTGTTTCTCGGCTGGCCACGACGAACACGTCAACTGCACGCACCCCATCACCAACTTCCAGTGCCACCGTCAGAGACACCAACACAGTCCACACTACCACAGTGAAGAAGGCAAAGTGTAAGCATGCGACGACGTGTGAGCCTGGTGATAACCATGTCTTCATCAAGCCCAGCTCGACCGGGGTACCCAGAAAGAAAGCCGATGGCACCAAAATACTGCCAGCATTGCGTGAGCTAACCTATTTTTACTTTGTTTTAAATGAAGATTTTTCCTCTCAATTGAAAGGTTTACGTCACTGTGCAACTAATGTAATTTCTTAGGTCGACCATATGTATATAAAAAATCGTTTCCCAAGACCGTGGCATATATGACGTTGGTATATTAGCAAATCTTTCCAACACTTAGTCCTATTGCCAACTTAGACTAAGAATATCTAAGGACATTTTGCCCCTCTCCAATATTTGATTAATTAACAGCATTCTACTTATATGGTAGGCATTTCTACTGGTAATAGCTTCGCCAAGAAGAGGGAGGGGGGTATTTGATAAGTATCGAACATGCATTTTGAACAGACAGGATGTCCAAATGAGCTGAGCATCTATCGTGGGAACTCTGGTCGATTCAAACCAATGACTTGAAAATTACTACTTGTTGCTTCCTAGCCTAGCATTATTAGGATAGGGCAAGGACTGGTTGGCTCAGTGTCAAGATAATGTGTCTGAGTGATATCAGGTCATGGTACTGGCAGCCTGTTGTGCCAGTGGGGCAGCATTATAAAGTCACCATACCAACATGCATTTTCACCAGATTTATCAAATAGAAACTTTCACGAATCAAAAATGAGGTACACATATATATCTTCTTAATAATAATAGCATGGAAGGTAGGATGTCGGCTCTAATTTGGACTTCAATTCAAAGACGGGTTCATCTTTCATTAATTAAATTATGCAGTTTGATTTGCAAAAAATATTGCATTCTATTTTTTAATCTTTTTTTTTTCAAATTTGTATTCCAGTTGAATAACATCTTTTTTCAGCACCGAGGCGCTGGTCTTCCGTCTTAACAATTATAGTGCATATGAACTATTTATGGATGAGATGATGCGATGGTATGAACAATATAGACAATAGTAGGTTAAAATGAGGCATTACAAATATAGTCGGGATCTTATTTTGCACATGTAGACTGGAGAATAGGCATTTATTTACCTTTAGACTATATCAGTGATTTGATGATCATACCTGTGAGGAGACATTAATATAATGGGCATGATTTGCTGATACAGGTAGTCCTGGATTTTGGATTATGCAAATAATGGTTGCACGACTCATTTAAATTGTCTTGGGTCAACTATAGCTTTGTCAGTAGTATATGTTTTATTGGTTTAGTCAGGTGTTATAGGCTGGTGGGTATTCTTTGGTAGTTGTTATTTCTTTTACTCTTTTTGCCAGGGGGGGATTTCAGAGAGGGAATGGAGTGGTTTGGGACTATGTATTTATTTCAGTTCTCAACGTTTGTGGTCTATCCAAGTAGGTTTATTAATGTCTGTCTATGTTGGGTACTCAACCTTTAATCTAGATTTAAATTGCAGGTAGGTTGTTGCATTCCTGGTTTTGGCAGAGAGTTTGTTCCAGAGTTGGCTTCCCTGATAAATAGGTGCTCTTTTGAGTTTGTTAGTCCTTGGATAGGGAATTTTCAAGAGGTTGCCATCTGCTGCCCTAGTATTGTGAATCCTTGTGTCGGTATATATTGTGTCTTGGGCTCTATTGTACATGAGTCATGAGAGATGCCTTTTGCACCTTGTGTCTAGTTTGTCCATTCCATCTTTAGCATGTAGTTCTTCTGTGTGTAGATTTTGGCCTTTGTAAACTGTCCTGAGTGCCCTATTTTGTACTGTTTGAAGCTTTGCTTGTTGCTGTTTTGTGAGTAGTTCATATATTAGGTCATTATAATCAATTATTGGGAGGATCATTGTTTTGTACATAAGAAGGGCTGTTTTTTTCACTTATAAAACCCCGGATTTTTCTGAAGGTGTTCAGTTTCCTTGCCAGTGACTGATTTAATCTACTTAGTTGTTTATTCCCATTTAGAGTTCCACCCAGTTCAGTTCCCAAATATTTGTAGGTCTCTACCTCCCTTAGTGTTTCATTCCCAATCTTTATTTGGACTTCTGGGGCTTTGTCCTTGTTCTTGGTGCCATAGATAACATATTCAGTTTTGATTATATTGAGAGTTAATTTGTTTTCTTTGCACCATATATTTATTCTAGCCAAATTTTCATTTGTCAATTCTGCTGCTTTTGCTAAGTTACTGTTTGATACCAGTTGAACTGCGTCATCAGCAATTAAAATGCATTTCGTTTGCCTCAGTGCTTGGGGTAAGTCGTTTATGAACAGAAGGAATAGAGAGGGGACCAGTGTTGATCCCTGTGGTACTCCAGATTTTACTTGTCTTAAGGTTGACTCAATGCCATTTAGTTTGGTACTTTGCTTTCAATTGGAAAGATAGTTTGTCAGAAAGGCTACCGTTTTTTAACCCAACCCACTCTTGACAGCCTTCTGCAACAGGATTTTATGATCTATGGTGTCAAATGCTTTTTTTAAATCAATATATACTGCTATTGTAAGTTTGCCAGAATCCATCGCACTGAGAAGCACATCGAGGAGTGTTGAGAGTGCTTTGGTTGTGGACCTGCCTTTCCTGAAGCCATTTTGTTCATCTGCTAGGTAGTTTGTTGCTTCAAAAAATGTTTTTATTTGATCATGAATGAGTTGCTCAACTATTTTACGAGTTATGGGTAGTACTAGAAGAGAAATTGGTCTGAGGTCATTGCATGTTTTAGGGTTGCTGACTTTTGGGATAGGTACAACTGTAGTAATTTTCCAGTCATCTGGGAAAATACCCGTTTCAATTGATAGGTTTACTATATGGCTGAATTCTTTGATTAATATAGTTATTGAATCAATTAGTATCCTTGAGCTGAGATCTTTAAGTCCTGATGATTTGTATTCAGACAAGCCCTTAATCTTTTTAAGTATTTCTTCCTTAGTTACCACCCTTATGTCATATGTGACTGCATTTGGCTTTACTATGTTAACTTCATCATTTTCTGGTTTATTGTCTAGTTTATCTGCTAACTTCTCCCCTATCTCTATGAAGTAGTTATTTATCTTTTCATGTGTTTCTTGAGTTCTTAATTTGTCCCCTGTTTAATGTTGCAATTGTATTTAAACCAGAGACGTTTAATCTTCCAGTACGAAACGGTGCTAAAAGAAGCACTCTGAGTGCAGCCGTCACTCCACCAGGCAGCACGAAGGAGCCCCATATCGTTGTCATAAACCAGCAGCAGCTTCTCCAAGGTACACCACACAAACATCACTCAGCTGAATTGTCTGAACAACTGACTTGTAGTACTTTCAAGAATTACCACTTTGGGTATAACTACTTATTTTAATGACTTTTCCCAAATGACTGTACGGACCTGTGGGGTGCGATGGCTGTAGGTACTGACATATTTTGTTAGGTAGAAAATAATTTTCATTGTTGTTGCTTTGGAATTACCTATGGATACTAACTCCACTTCCTCGATCCAGTGCTGCTACATTGACTGCAGTCAATGAGTGACATACACGCTTGTAACTGCTGTCTAACTGGGTAAGCTCCATGCTCAGTCCCAAGTTATTTAAAAATTACTATGTGTAGAAATCTACGTGAGAGGAGGAGAGGCAGGTGGAGGTGGGTGAGAGGTTGCGTAGAACGATCTTATGTCAAGGTTTCGTATCGGACATGCTATTGGATGATATGTGGGGAATGTAAGGCCCCAGTCACACTAGGCTTGTGATGAAAAGCCCACATAGCTCGCCAACATCCTTGTGACCAAAACAACAAAAATATAAAAATGCAGGGGATGGGGGTTAATAGGTTGTTGACTGCAAGGAAGACAGGTTGGCGATTGGTCAGCAAGTGGCTCGGAACTAGTTTGCGACTGATCTGCAATCGAACGCCGACCAATGAAAATGATAGGCAATCTGTGGGCAACCATTTTGGTCGCAAGAAGGGTTTTTGGTGCAGCCCCCTTGCGATAAAAATTGTCGCCCATTGAGAACCAAATAGGGACCTTTTTGAAACCACCCTTTTTATTTTGGTTGCAAAGTGGTTGTAAGACTAGTGTAACTGGGTTAATTACGACACTGTTCAGAATATAAATATGGAACATAGAACACGTCATCTATGTTGAGTTGTTCCTTTTGTTCTGAATCATTTCAGCTGGTGCATACGCTGTCAAGGCTCCACAACTGATCCCATCGTCCAATGCAGCACCGCAGTCCTTGGCTGTCCAACCAAACAGCTGGTCGGCTGTGCCGCCAACATCACACACATCAACACACAGAAATCCACCAGAGGGCGCCACTTGCCAGGACCTCCAGATGGCAGTCGTGCAGCCCATTCCGTCGGGTTCACAGGTCATCAAATCCTTCATTCCGCCATCCAGTGGCGGGGTCCTCCCCCCGCTGAATGTGATGATCAATGGGAAGAGTGTAAAATTAGTTCAGATACCTCTGTCAAACAATCACCAGCTACTACAACCGCTCGCAGTAATCCAGCCGCAATCAATACAGGAGCAAGTGGTAAGTGTGCAATCATCGCAGGACGGTGTCGACCCACAAGTCGTCGCCGTTAGGGCGACGTCTGAGAGTGTGCCTGCACATCCGTTCGTGACGGCCTCAACCGCCGTCACGACGTGCCCGCCTGATTTGCTGGCGGCCGCGACGCAGGCCACTGTCCCGCACTTGGTGACGCAATACCCGCTAAAGCACCCTGCACTCCCCGAGATGCCGGCTACCAGCCTCATCACTAAGCGCACCAAGGTGGACAAGCTCTCCGCCGCCGCCGGGCCGCCCTCGGAGCCGTCAGTGGTGGCCAACGCGCCCCCTACCGGAGCCGCCATGCCGGGTGTCATGGCAACCACGGCAAAGGCGGCACCGAATATGGTGATGGTGCAGACGACGGGCACCACAGCCGCCCCGTTGACCGTGCAGAGCGCCACGCACGGCGGCACGCCATTGGCCGACGTGGCACACGTGTTCGTCGCCCCCTACATCGTCAATTCAGCGGAGCAAGACAATTTAGAAACGGGTTACTACTACTACTACTTCTACCACCAAAAGCAGCTTTAGTGACTGCCATTTAATCGTTAACAAGAAATCTGTTAGATGCGGTAATGTTTATACCAAGGTTATTTTTAGTTTATATTTTGAAAGAAAGAAATAATCTAATTGTTTCCACAGCATATTATTTCATGATTTTCTGAAAGTCTTTCTAAGTAATAGTTACTTATAAAACACAAGTTAATGTTAAAAATTGATTACTTAGCCTTCAGGATGCTATTTCGTAAATTATAGGGATAATAACGAATAACACATTGCAATTATTTAACTTTTTAAGTGCACTTACATCGTATGTCATTTTATCAACATTGTTTCAATGAAATTCCCCTTTGTTTTAGACGTGTTCTAATCCCCCGGCTTCTGTTCTGGTATTTTCTACAGTGGTGCGGTCAGTGTCCCATATGGGGTTCTTAGGCGAAGAACAGCCCAAAGAAAGTCTGCCATTCAAGGGAAAATGTATGTTTAATTCTTCTCTCAAAAGGAAAGAAAAAGAAAGTTAGGACGCTAAGATTAAAAATTATATTGGATATATAGTTCCAGCTCGCAAAAGAAACTTCGATTAAATCCAATTTGTCAATGAAAAATATATTAATTAAAGGGCGAAATTCACATTATCTAAATTAGAAATAACATGTTCATTACATTCTCAAAAGTTTCTTTCAATTTTAACTTCCAAGGCAAGACAATATTACCCCTGGTAAGGGTATATTTATCTTTGAAGTCAGTAGTATTGGTAGGCGCTTCCAGTGGCAAGAAATGGTGAGGTGTGGTTGCTGTGCGGTGTCTAGATATTCCAGTAGCAATTTTATTTGGGGGGGGGGGGGCTTTCCTTTTTGAGATAATATGTTTGTATGTTTCAAGCCACACCTATGTCTGGCTGAACTATAGGGTTGCCGTCTGTTAAAAACAAATTATAACTGATAAACTTAACACTAAGAAAATTTAACACTTCGGAGAAAGATTATTCTAGTTTAGTTGTATTAATCTACATATCTACCTGTATGCATTGGAATGTGTGTTGACTACCCAACCAGTACATACACAGGGGAGTACCGTTTGTTATATTTGGTCAATGTTACTTTTGTTAGATTTTGTTCATGGAGTAAATTCATTTTAGTGCAAACCACAAAGAACTAACCTATTTGTGCTAAATATACATACATGTGATTTACACAAAAGTAATTATCTGCTTATTTTGTGTGTTATTTGCTATTTACAGTCTGCATATTGTGTAACCGCGTGGTTGCCAATGAAAAATGTACCCTCCATGAACTAAATGAGTCCCATGTGCTCGACACCCCTGTACTTTCCCGCGCGCGCGCAACGCTACCCCGGGGACTTGTCATCAACTCTCAAGGTAAGACTGAACCAAAGAATTCGACAACAAAATTGAAAGTATTTTGATATGTGTATTATAATTTTACCTCGGTACTAAGCCTCTGGCTACTCGTGGTCGAGGGAGAAGGAAGCAACATCCGGGATCAGCAATTAGCATATTCCGCTCATAACGGGAGGACGTTACGAGCAGCTCAGCAGTTTTTACCAAGTAATACCAAGTATCCACAGTAAGTACAGGAACAAGAACTTACATGGAAGATTACGAATGCATATAGCATACACTGATCAACTTTTTACGTTGTCAATTATCATGTTAACTTAGTTATTCATGAAATTGTGTTCGTTATGCGGTGCCGTAGATTTTTTGCAAGCGCCTCCATTTAGTTTTTGCCGCCCGTTGCCGAACGGAGAGATGTTTGGCTGGAGCCCATTCATCGTTTAGATAGATTTGGGAATATTAACAGATTTCCCAAGGTTAAGGCGTACCTCCGAGTTTCATAGCATTTTCTTCAACTTGTTGGTGTAGTAGCCATGGGAGGAAGAAGTGTATGTTACAGAGAGTGTGGGAGGGAACAGTACACTGGTCCCTACCCCTCGATTGGTTTTGGTTTTGGTTCGTCCAGCCGTCGCACTTTCGACATACAATTTAGCTTATCACGCCTGGATTAAACCAGTGTAAATACGGTTTTAATACCCATTAGTGCTAGAGAGCACATTATAGCACTGTTCCACGTGTTCAGTTGCTCCTTGAGTACGTACTAATAAACCTTTTGGTTGTTACAGATGACTCGAGATGGCTGCGAAGTGTGGTAACCAAGGTGTACCACACTCGTTGAGTGAGGGTGACGCGACCCCTGGACTGGAGTCCGACACCGTCGCGTGACCGCTCTCCTGAGGCAGGGCCGTCCAACGCGGACGACCATGTGGTGCGTTTCATTCGCGAGCAGCTACAACAACTGCTCCCTGGTCCTGCCAGCAAGGCCTCGGCGAAAACTCACGCCTCCACATCAGAAGAGTCAGACTGGGAGGATATGGCTGAAGCGCAACAGACAACCGAAGAAAAGGAAAAGGTCAAAGAAGGAGTCCTCCGACGGAGACCAATATTATAAGGCTCGCAACAAGACAAGAAAAGTAAAACAGACAAAGAAGAAGTCCAAGTCGAAGAAGAAGAAGAACAAGTCTTCTTCCTCAGACTCATCAGGAGACTCCACTACCACGGACTCCGAATCTGATACCAAACATTTCGGGAAGTAGGTTCAGATCACAGGGAAAGTGGTCAAAAAGATAAGAGTAGCAAAGAAGAAAAAGATCAACACGTGTACACTCATGAGGAAGACCAAAAAAGGCCATTTCCACACCTTCAAACCCGCGGAGATAATAACGAAGTTCGCGGAGAAATACACTGGGATCAAGGGGATCCCAGAGGCCACTTTCAAAGAAATGGATGCGGACGTCACCATGAGTGACGACCGCAAGAAATTTGAGGCGCGCTTACACACCATTCATAAAGGCGTTTTTGCGGCCTTAGCAGCGGTCGCGCCCATCGCAAACCGCATGATGACGGACAACAAATTCTCAACTTTGTGTTCCGACATGGATGCAGGAATGGCCGTATTAACGGCAACCAGCAATTTCCTGTCCTACCGGCGTTTCGACAACATCTTCAAATCGGTCACAACCGAGGCAGGCAAAGAGGTAGCACGGTCAAAGAATATCATTGACAACGACGGGAAGGAATACACTATTCCTCGCGCCAAAGCCTATTACGGGCAAGCCGCTCAACAACACTAAAATGTTCGGCGGCCAACTCCAATACCTGTTCAAAGAGGTCAAGACAGCGGCCAAACAGTCTAAACATCTAGACTCCAAGAAGGCTGACAACGCGACAAGATACAAGAAAGTCCGTTCAGATTTTCACAGCCGGCGGACCGGTCAACGAGGCAGCCGGTTCGGCAGCGGGAACTTCGGCTATCAGGCGAGAGGAAGGGGACAGTGGAACCAGTACGGCTGGAACGACAACAACCGCCCCTTCAGGAGGGAAACAAACTCCCAGAAGCCGTTCCCCAGGCCAGCCAACAAGTAGAAGTTGCGCCAACTATAAGCGACTTTCAGGCAGGGAACATTGCCAACCATTTGAGTGATTGGGAGCAAATTACACAAAACCAAATAATCCTTAATTCCTTCCTTTCATAGAAAAACCAGTTCAAACCAATATACCTTTTCCCTATCGTCTAGACTTAGACGAACAGCAAGCATTAACTGTTAAGTCAATAAATTCTGTACTAAAGTCATTATTGAACCAGTCCAACATACTAATTGGAAATATATTTCCAATATATTTTCCAGACCCAAACCTAATGGAGATGTCAGGATGATTCTAGATTTAACCACACTCAATAAATTAGTAGAATACAAACATTTCAAAATGTTTTCTTTAGAAACAGCTCGAAACCTAGTAACACCTGGTTCTTGGCTTGCTAGTGTGGATTTAAAAGATCCATACTACACTATTCCAATTTATGAAGCCCACAGAAAATTCCTCAGATTTATCTGGCAAGGACAACTCTACCAGTTTACTTGTTTGCCGAATGGCTTAGCTTGTGCACCAAGATTGTTTACTAAATTGTTAAAACCCATATTTTCCAAAATGGCCAAGAAAGGACATGTTGTTCCCTTACATTGATGATTCCTTCATTGTGGTGCAAACGCAACACGATTGTCAAACAGCAATTGATGATTTATGTCAAGCATTGCTGCGTGTGGGGTTTTACATACATGATACTAAATCTGTACTAGTACCTGCAAAACATTTAAAATGCTTAGGCTTCTTTATTGATACAGAACAAATGACGATTTCATTAACGCCTGATAAAATAGATCAATTTAAAACTACAGCTTTGAGTTTATTACAATTAAAGAGACCGAAAATAAGACAAGTCGCTGTACTTATTGGAATTATATGGTAGCTTATGCACCCGCCATCTTATATGGTAAAGCACATATCAAGTCCCTTGAGATAGATAAAAATTACGCATTAGTCAAAACAAAAGGTAATTTCGAAGGTCTTATGACCATCTCCAAACACGGTTATGACGATATTCAATGGTGGCTAGACCACATTCTTAATTCACACAATCCAATCAGGATGGGCGAACCTAATACTACAGTCACAACCGATGCCTCTTTAGAAGGTTGGGGCGCCCACAGGGATAATCTCGCTACAGGGGGCCGTTGGCTAGATGAGTAAATAGATGATAACATAAACGTATTAGAATTACGAGCCATCTATTTAGGTTTGAGGAGTTTAGTCTAAGTGCCTAAATTCAATGTACAAGTCTTGACTGATAACACTACTGCAATGGCCTATATTCAAAACATGGGAGGGACAAAGTCCAAGCCATGTTTAAACAAAATAATTTTATTGAGGCTGTATTTATTCTGTCCATAGCATGTAAGCCTGGGTACCCAGGCTTGTTTTCAATGCTGGCCAGCTGTAGTGTTGGTGTTGTCTTACCAAACAGTAGCTGCTGATAAGTTATTTGATTGTCTGCATTTCAGTTGCAGATAGATAGTTTGTTGGTATGTTTAGTAGGCTATGTTAGTTTCTTTGGGCCCTCTTGGCATTGTATTTTTGTTCTATTCTTATTATTATGTTAGTTGTTTTCTTACGGTTCTATGTTAGTGTTTTGGGGTTTTCTTGGGACGAGTTTTCCGCTTTTTTCTACTTAATTCTATACTAGCCTATTTTATTTACATGTCCATTGGCTTGTACGTAATAGGTGGTTGAGTTATGTTTGTTTGAAATTGATTTGATTTATATTGTTGTTGGATATGTTATCTGGCTTTTATATTTCCGGTTATCCCGCCCTGGGCTGTCCAGTTGGTGGGCCGTGACATATCACCTGCCCCCTTGTGGTGCAGTTCAGTTGGGGTTCCCAGTTTTTATTTTGCACAGATATTTTTTGTACGTTTTTAGAGCAGGGATTTGTCTTTCTTTCACCGTTTGCGCATTCCATGCCTTGGCGGCCATTTCCAGTGTGCTCCTTTCATGGGCTTTGATCTGGCTTCTGGTCTGTCTCAGTAGTGGTGCCTTGCTTGCTCTGGTGTCCCTTAGTGGTTGGGTTAGATGCTTAATGTCTTGGCTATATCCATATGCTAATGTTTTTAGGTGGATTATCCTTCTGTTTTCTAGTAGCTTTACTTTAGTTCTTTTGTGTAGGTCATAAGTGGGGTGTAGTTTGTCTACTTTTAGGCATATTTTCAGGGCCCTATTTTGTAGTATCTGCATTGTTTTAAGTAGCTCTTTTTTTAGCACCCATGTAGATTACATCCCCATAGTCAAAGTAGGGGAGTACCATGCCTTTGAAGATTTTTATTGACATATCTTGTGTCATATAGTTTCTTAGTTTAGCAAATAGCCATAGTTTGTGATTTACTTTTTGTATGATTTTTGTTACACACAGATTGTAGTTTAGCTGGCTATCTAGTTCTAGGCCTAGGTATTTGTAGTGATTTACACTTTCCCGTGTTTGGTTTCCTAGTGTGCATTGTAGGTTTCTTCCTGTGATTGCTGTATGTGAGAAGGGTACTGTTTTAGATTTATTTGCGTTGATGGTTATTTTATTGGATTCACACCAGCTGTCCAGCTTTAGCAGGAGATTGTTCAGTTTGGTTGCTACCTCCTCTACTGTGCTTCCTTCTGCATATACGACAGTGTCATCCACATATAGCTGGAGACATTTTGTCTCCAGCCATTTTTCTAGGTCATTTATGTATAGTATAAATAGTGGTCCCAGGACTGATCCTTGGGGTACACCACAGGTAATAGTTTGTTGGTCTGAGAGTGTACCATTTACTTTAGTTTTTTGCTGCCTGTTGTTTAGGTAGCATTTTATCCAGTTTATTGATTTGGATTTAATGCCCATGTTGTTTAATTTTCTTATTAATATGCTGTGGTCTACAGTGTCAAAGGCTTTGCTGAAGTCGATGAAGGCTGCTCCAACTAATTTCTTTTGGTTCAATGATGCCAGCACATCACTTGTTAGGTTTGCTAATGTTTTTGATGTAGAGTGGAGTTTTCTGAAACCTCCTTGCCTCTTGTTTAGTATATTGGTTTTTTCCAGGTGCTCATTTATGTGCCTGTGGAATATTTTTTCAATTAGCTTGCCTGGTGTTTGCAAGATTGATATTGGTCTGTAGTTCCCCATGTTTTGTTTGTCACCACTTTTGTATATGGGGGTGATGGTTGTCATCTTCCATGCTGTGATGAAGTGTCCCTACTCAAATGATATGTTGAACAGGTCGACCATGGTATCTGGGATGGCTTGGAGTGCCTCTTTTAGTATTTTTGTGGGGATTCCATCTATCCCACTTGGTTTGTTTTCATCTATGTCATTTATTAGCTGTGTTAGTTCTTTTAGGTCAGTTTTGCAGGTGGGGATTTCATCCTGGATATTTTCTGACTTGTTTTCCCAGATTCTTGTGAATTTCTTTGATAACCTTTGTCCTACCGTGGCAAGGTGTGTATTTAGTTTGTTTGCTGCATCACTATTTGTGTGCGTATTTCCATCCTTATCCTGGAAGCTTATCCGTTCTTCTATCTTATTTTTGGGGAATAGTAAGCTTACATTTTTCCAGAACTTATTTGCGTTGCTTCCCCAGTCCTTGTCTTGTTTTTTCTTTTTTGCTGTCCTTACTGCTTTGAGGGAGTTGTTTCTGGCAGTATTATGGGCCCTTTTATCCTCTGGGTCTTTAGTACATTTGACTTTGTCACCTAGCTTTCGTTTTGTTGCAATATGCGTTAACAGTTCCCTGTCTACCCACGGGTCTTGGTTTCTCTGTATTTTTAGTTTCTTTATGGGACACATCTCATCTAATGATTGTTTTATTTCTGTGACAATGTTATTCCAGTAGATATCAGGGTCATCTCTGTCTGTTGTGAAGTTGGTCTATATTTTCATATAGGTGGCTTTGTAGTGTTTCTTTTGAGTAGTTTTTTAGGGATCTGCCCATCTTATATTTATATTGGCTTGTGCTTTTGAGTTTTTTCCTCGTTACATATATTAGCTCATGGTCACTTATACCCCAGCTTCTAGTGCCCCATTTTGTGGCATGGTTTGAGTTGGTTAGTATTAGGTCAATTGTTGAGCTATTGTTTCCTAGTCTTGTGCTGTCTATAATAAGTTGCTGTAGCCCTAGGATTTTGATAGTGGTTTGTAGCATTAGTTTATTTTTGTCGTTGCTACTGTAGTTTATGTTGAAGTCCCCTAGCACAAAGATTTCTGCATTTGTTAGTTTTCTCACTGTATTTATACTTTTCTCTAGAGATTCAAGGAATGTTTCAGTATCCCCGGATGGTGGTCTGTAGAGGCTTGCTATGACTATGTTAGCCTGCTTCTCGTTTTTTATTAGGCACCATAGTAGCTCCAGGTGTTCATTTGAGTTGTTTGCTATTTTCAGGGCCTCAGTGTCTAGATTCTTTTAGGTTTTGCAGTAGATTGCAACACCTCCACCTTTTTTTGTTAGGTTTGCTATATTAATTTGCTGTCTGTCATTACGTACAAGCCTATATCCTTCTATGTTGAGGGTGTTGTCTTGATGTCTCTCAGTGAACCATGTTTCTGACAGTGTTAAAACATCAAGATTTTCATTTTTTAGGTGCATTTTTATTGTGTCTATTTTATTGGATGCACTCTGGCAGTTTAGGTGGGCAAAGTGCATGCCCCTTCCCAGCCTGCATTCAATTTCATCTACCATCTTTCTTTACCTTTAGGTTTGGCGTTTGTTAGATTTCGCGAGTTTTTAACTTTGTTTAGATTGTTTTATGGGCGTATGGGCTGGTGCATACAGTACATATATGCCCTGTTTTGTTATATAGTTTCATACATAATTAATAAGTTATTTTGCTGTTTTGCTTGCTTGGGTTTACTGTGTCTATTTTATATTTACTTTATTTTGCTTATTAATTTTGGTTTCTATTCTTTAGCGTTTGTGAGGCTTAACTTGACTTTTTGTAGGATTTCTCCCATTCTATTCTTGTATCCCTGTTTGACTGTAATAAACTAGCAAAACAAATTTGGAATTGGGCTCAAAAGCAACAAGTTTGGCTTACAGTAGCACATATACCAGGTAGTCAAAATACATTAGCAGACAGCAAAAGTCACCATTTCCATGACCATTTAGAATGGTCCCTAAATGATAACATTTTTGACATGATTTGCCAAAAATGGGGAACCCCAGAAGTAGATCTGTTTGCCTCACGTAGAAACAAGAAAATGACTAAATATGTCTCTTGGCATCCAGAGCCAGATGCCTGGAAATTTGATGCTTTCTCTATGATCTGGAATGATACATTTTATTATATCTTTCCCCCATTCAGCCTAATCAACAGAGTAGCCAGGAAGATCAGGCTGGACGAAGCACATGCAGTGCTCATAGTGCCAGAGTGGAACACTCAACCCTGGCCAGCAGCAGTAGAATGGGGAGCGAAAGACTCTTTAAAATTCCCCAGAGGGCCACTAAACTTACAACACCAAGGCCAAGTAACAAACCTGCGGGACGTATCCATGACACCCCTATTGGCATTCCTTTTCTAAGTAGATATTTACAGAAATTTGGCTTAGATAAAATCACCCAAAATAGATTAATTTTGCATGCCTGGAGACCAGGGACGGTCAAATTATATTCCAGTTACTTAAAGAAATGGTGCATTTATTGTTTGATATACAAAGTTAAGCCAATGGAACCATCCATCGCCCAAGTAGTCCGGTTCTTACGAATGATGGAGGATGACGGACTAGGTTATAGAGCCATCAATGCAGCTCGATGTGCACTATCGGTTATCTTACCAAGGGTTGATGGAGAAACAATTGGCAAACACGAAGTTCTCCATTGGTTCATGAGATCTGTATATGAAAGAAACCCCTCAAAACCAAAATACAATAGGTTTTGGGATGTCTCAGTGGTATTTAAATTATTCCAAGAATGGCCTAGTAATAGACATATCGATTAAACAGCTAGAATACAAATTAGCTGTACTGTTACTCTTAGTAACTGGTCATAGGGGCCAAACAATTGTGGCCCCTTCACTTACTGGCCTAGACATTGATGACAAGGAGGCCACGTTTGATTTGGACAAATTATTAAAATCAAACCGTACGGGAGATCCCCTCTCCTTGATTCATTTAACCAGTTTCCCACATGACAGGAAACTATGTGTAGTGTCAGCCATTAGGGCTTATATATCCAAGACAAAAGGAATACGTAATTCCAGACAGCTTTTGATAAGCTTCACTAAGCCACATAAGGCTATCTCCAGAGACACGCTCGCCAGATGGACGATTAACAATACAGGACGCTATGCTTCTCACTCTACACGAGGTGCCATGGTCTCGAAGGCGAGACAGTTGGGAATCTCAGTGAAGAGAATCCTAGCACATGCCGGCTGGAAGACGGCAAGGTCGTTTGCTAAACATTACAACAAACGTCTAGAGAAGACGAGCGGGGTGGCAACCCGCCTACTCACCAACTAAGAAGATGGGTGAGACTTAAACAATTTTAATATTACAAGTGAAACATTAGATAATTAGATACATTAGATAATTTAGGATAAAAATGAGGCTATGTAGAGGTCTCCCTCGACCACAAGTAGCCAGAGGCTTAGTACCAAGGTAAAATAGTATAGTTATACGAATCTTACCTGGGTACAGATGATGGATAACTCTTTTGTTTTTCCGAGGTACAAGTCGTGGGCTAGGGCCCGCCCACCACACCCTGCCACGACTATTACGTTCGCTTGTGCCAAAAAGAAAACATTATGAGTTCCAATCATTAAGCTCATTTTTATCCTGAATAATTAGGTGAAGATTGCTGAACCCGGATGTTGCTTTCTTCTCCCTAGCCCACGACTCTCCGAGGCTTGTACCTTGGGAAAACAAGAGTTATCCATCATCTGTACCCAGGTAAGATTTGTATAACTATACTATAAATTATAGTAATATAAATCAATAGAGCATGATCAACGGTTCGTATATATATATATTTATTGTACAGGTTAATATTAAAGGTATTCGGAGTTGCGCGCCCACCCACGAGTGCAGAACAGGTGATTGAAGGGCCACATGTGGTGCGCAAAATGAACCAAAACCTGACTGTTTCTTGCACTTCATTTGTATTTTTCCTTTTATAGGTGGGGTGTATAGTTCCCCTGCAAGAGAACTAAATAAATAGAACTCAGCCGAACTCTGCGTTCACTTCCCTTATATGACGGGGTTGCCTTTATATATATATGTGTTAAGTAGGGTATGTAGGAATTATTTGCATAGGAAGTTGAATTGAGCCCTTGCATGTGTGATGAATAGTTGTGAGCGTACTGTTATGTGCTTGTGTCCAGCCTCCAAGTTAATCGGGTCGGTCGAGGCGGTGGAAACCATCGCTGCCCGGACACGTTTTGGCCCCCTAGTTGGGGTGCTGAAGACTGACTCTGCAATCACAACCCCAAGCCAGCTCATGTGGAAGGTACAGCCTGAATGCATCCTTTTCACACATGTAGTAATTTGTGTTGACCCTCCGGATCTCCCTGCGTTGCGGGCATTCTGTATTGCAGTGTTCCCTCAGTAAGGCCAAATACAATTTTTAATATTGGTGATCGTCTCCCCACCTTCCCCAAAAAATCACTCGCCCTTGAATTTTTTTGTTTAAGAACTGTTAAATTGAGAGAGCGGATGGAATGAGAAATGGAGTGGAGAGTGGCTTAGATGGAGTGAGAAAAAGAAACGGGGGGGGGGTGAAGAGGGGGGAATGGACAGGGCAGTGGGAGAAAGGAATGGAGATGAATTTATGGGGTGATAGGGAGGGAACTGGGTAGGGGAGGGAGCAGGGTCGAGAGTGGACGAGTGTGGGACAGGGAGGGTGTTGGATGGGGACGAGGGAGGGAATGTGAATGAGGGTGGCAGAGAGAATGGAGGGGATGGGGGAAAGCGGGGAGACCAGTGAAATACTGGGGGGAAAAAGAAGAAAAAAGATCAAAAACCACCTGCCCAAGCCTTATTTTTATTTCAAAAGGACGATCATCAACTTAACAAAATTTGTATTTGGCCTAAGGACTGAAGTGCAGCTTACACACCGAAAGTTGTAGTTGGTAACCTCCCAGCCCTCTCCTTCACTATAAGTAATTACCGCCTACGTATACCTCACCATACACCTATCTTGATGACTGAACTTGGTAGGCTTTTTGACACATTTATTTCTACTGTAGATTCCAATGAAATTATCCTAGCAAATATTTCACCATAGACAAAATAGCATTTCCTGTATCATGATGTATATGTATTCATCTCCCCCCACCTACCACTATATAAGCTGAAGCTGCGATCTGACATGCTGGGTCACAGCTTCACTCTGTCATATGTGCTATCCTTCCTGAGGGACCAACAGAACTCACAATAAATTATGGTTTCGACTGATGGCGAGTCAACGCATACCTCCTTACTTCAATAGAAAAGTTCATTATGTGGATGTATGGTACGTTATGACGCCTCTGAATATCTCACTGATGGGAGCGGGCAGTTGATTTGACTCACTCCTTTATCTGCTGCTAATTTGGTGGGCTGTACGCCCGTGTTACAGGTTGCTACCTGTTCAATGACCTCGGTGCCCGGGTGAGAACCGGGCCGCGTTCAGAGTAGCCTCGGAGTCGGCTCCACAACGTCTTTTTGCCTTATTTGCGTTCAAGGTGCGCCTCTGAGTCATCACGGAGAAGTCACCCTTTTCAGGTAGAAGGCAAAAAGCGCCTCGAAAATGGCCGTCATATTCAGTGGTTTCAGCCAATCAGAGCTGTTTTTTTCCATTGCAAATGGCTGCCTCCTATAGAGGTGGCTATTTTCGAGGCAACCGACTGCTTTTGGCGTACAAACTAGCGTGATGTCAGGGATTTCTCCAAGGCGCACCCTGAGCACGGCCCCAGTGTGTTATTGTAATGTGGTCTGGGATCTGACCTGCTGACACATGCTTACATTGTCGGGTATAGGTGATGACCTCGCCCACACAATGGCAGATCCTCGACTGCTCGGACGAGGCCTCCTCCAACTGGATGCGCTTCGTCCGGCCGGCGACACGGGCCAGTGAGCAGAACCTGACGGCCTTCCAGGAGGGCGATTACATCTACTTCACGACCCGCGAACACATCGAGCCACACACTGAGCTGCGCTACTGGTACTCGGGCGACTACGCAAAGTTCATAGGTGCACACTGCTTGTTGATGCTTCAAGAACTGCGGGCAGATAAGGCGGAGCAGCAGATACTAATGCGCTATTGAGCGATAGGGGGTTTGACTCTGGGTCGGACCGAACCAATGCAATACGGTGATGGGACTGGGAATTCTATCTTGTGGGAAACTCGGTATTTATTTAATATTGCCTGAGTTCCATGTTGTCAAAGGTTGGTGTACAATTTCATATGAATATTAGTTAATGTGAACATTTTGTTGATACATATAGCAAAATGTTCGTTATAACATCGTCATGAATACCATGCTGTTTCTTTTGCAACACTATAGTAATTTTATTATCATGATCTAACCCTTTCCTGTGTTTTTGTGTTTTTGAACATAAGAGGTATCGCGATCCTGGGTCGGTGATATAAAAGGGCCGTTATCACCACAATAATTCTTACCGGTTCCTTATGAGTAATCTTTTATGAGTCACACAATTCTTATCCCGATCAACAACAATAATATAAAATTTTACTTAATATACAAATCACAGTGGCGGTTATAGCATATAAATTATAATCCAACCTGTTTATATATAAGGGCAACATAATTTAGGCAGGTACAATGTGAAAAACCATGCCCTCACTGTTTAAAGTAGAATTCTAGGCTTAAATTTGTTCATAATTGTTCACATTCGGTGTGGTCCGCTAAACTGACAATTACATAACAATACTGATAGCTAACTAACGTGTCTTGCTTATTTTTGCTATATATCTGCCAGAACTGATACAGCCTATTTCCTGTTTAATATATGTCTGGAAATTAAACAACATAGTTTAATTTAGTCAATTGAGTCAAACTGACAACGTGTTAAGCTTCCTCACAACCAGGCCAAATGAAACAAATATATCCCTTAGATTAGAGTATATTTAAGACTGTTATGCAGATCATGAGAGTAGTTCTTCAATTGAGGTGAGTCGGTTTGGTGGTGTGTCTGCTTCAAATACAGGAGGTGGTGGGCCCATTCCCTGGTCAAGTCAAATCAAACACTTACAAACATTGAAACTTGTGACTACCTTGTCTGGCGTTTGTCATTACAACAAACGAAATGTGTCACTACCATGTCTAGTGTTTGTCATTACAACAAACATTAAGACTTGTTACTACTTTGTCTGGCATTTTAAATGACTATGGATATAGAAATGTGTCACCACCATGTATAATGTTTGACATTACTACAAGCATTAAGACTTGTTACTACTTTGTCTGGCGTTTGAAATGACTATGGATATAGAAACGTGTCACTACCATGTCTGGCATTTGTCATTACAACAAACATTAAAACTTGTTACTACTTTGTCTGGCATTTTAAATGACTATGGATATAGAAATGTGTCACCACCATGTCTAATGTTTGACATTACTACAAGCATTAAGACTTGTTATTACTTTGTCTGGCGTTTTAAATGACTACGGATTTAGAAATGTGTCACCACCATGTCTAATGTTTGACATTACAACAAACATTGAAAAGTGGTATTGCGTTGCCCGGCTTTTAGTATTACTAGATAGCGAGAGGACGGGTTGACCCAAAGTGGGACATCAGGTCATGGAAATGGGGGGCAGTGCTATTAATCCATCATGAGTGCGCAGTCACAGGACGGTACCCATCTGGATTTGACCTATGCTGTTGCTGGTATGTAAAACCCCAATAGCCGCACCTAACGAGCCCTGTATTGCACACTGCAGGGAAGTACAAGGAGAGCTTCATGTGCTCGGTGTGTAAGAAGTCCTTCACGAGTCTGGACGCAGTGCAGCAGCACATCCGCTACCTGCACCGCGACTCGACCAAGCTCAAGTTCACGTGCACCGTGTGCGGCCGGGCCTTCCCCAGCTCGTCCAAGCGCAACACGCACATGATGGGCCACACGGGCGAGAAGCCGCACGTGTGTGGCTTCTGTCAAAAATCGTTCTCGGACCAGAGCAACCTGCGCATGCATCTCATCATCCACTCGGGTAAGCCGCAGCCATGTCATACCGTCAAGTGTCTCAACCCAGACTGTCATCTTCTGCATTAATAATATTGTTTCTGTACATTCAAAATATGTATATATTTGCTTGAACAGTTCTTTGCTTTTAAAAAATAAATTTATTAAGATTGAAAATAGATATATTAGGATCTATTAAGTATATAAATAATATTGATTAGCATCTAGTTTAGAAACATGCCACTTTATATTGTAATTAACGTTGATTATTGCAAGGTAAAGTGCACTTATTTATTTCGACCTCATTGGACCTATATTTCTTAATTGTAACTGGGAGCCTATACACATGTACATGTAGACACACATGCACATAGGCTACACACTGTATGGGGTTTGGTGCTGCTGTGTTGATGTGCCCTGTACTCAGTCACCTCTAGGCATGCGCCACTTTTAGTGCCCACATACATACATACATACACATACACATACACATACACATACACACACACGCACGCACGCACACACACACACGCACGCACACACACACACACACACACACACACACACACGGATACATACACATGCTGCTGCGTTGACGTGCCCTGTGCTCACCTCCAGATGTGCGCCGCTTCGAGTGCCCCGTGTGCCTGCGCGCCTTCAAACAGAAGGCCCACCTGGCGTCCCACATGATGACGCACACCGGGGAGAAGAGTATGAAGTGCGAATACTGCGGCAAAATGTTCGCGCGCCGCTCGGACCTGCGGCAGCACGAGCTGCAGCACACCAAGCAGTGCGTGTACTGGTGTGAGGAGCCGGGCTGCAAGAAGAACTTCTACAAGCTTGCCAACCTCAAAAAGCACACAAAGGTATGTGCGGCTGATGCTGTCGGGTCTTTGTCTTTATCAAGTTTATGACACCACCAATACTGAACGAGGTCTTATGAGGTGGTATAGTATTCTCTGCTCATGGCACTCGTACTATATAGTGTAGACAGTGTAATATAGCATGTGTACTCATTGTGTACTGTAAACTCCTCATAGATGTTGCCACTTGTGATATTTATATTCAAAGGAGAATTTAGAAAAACTGGTTTCATATTTAATATGACTATTGCTTGTTTCCTGTTGCTTCTGCATAATTTTGATAAATGTTGCCTATTTTGTTGGTGCCTTTTTCTAGTGAATAGCGTTCCTATATTTGATACCTCGCATTTGTTGTTGTCCTTTGCTCTTGAATAGCTTTCCTATGAACATGTCTGGATTTTGAAAGTGGCTGAGTTTGACTTTGACTTTGATTTCTGTTCAGATCCACTCCGGAGTGCGTGACTTTTCCTGCCCCGAGTGCCAGAAGACATTTACCAGTGCCTACCACTTGAAGCGCCACATGACCAACAACACAACACATCGCCAGCTCACTGAAGTTCAATATAACCAGAATGATTCGTAGTAAACTGACCCACGGTGTCCATGGCAATGTCACATGACCAACACAACACATGACCAGCTCAACCAAGTTCAATATAACTGGAATGATATGTAGTAAACTCACTCATGGTCTCCATGTCAATGCCACATGACAAATAACACACCACATCACCAGCTCACCCAAGTTCAATATAACTAGAATGATATGTAGTAAACTCACCCACCGTCTCTATGGCAATGCTACATGACACAACACATCACTAACTCGCACAATTTCAATCAACTAAAATGACATGTAATAAGCTCGTCCATGTTCTTTATGACAACACAGCCAAAGTGCAGCATAACCAAAATGTGACGCATGGTGAACTTACACAAACCCATGGCAAACAAAATCGTACATTATCAGTCAGTGCAAGAACCAAGTAGTGAACAGTGCCATAGCTCGTGCAGCTGACTCTTTATAATCCACATACAAAAGTAACATAATTCGATGAGAAAGCATCAAATTTTCGAGAGCCGAAACATTTAGTAACTTTTCTCTTCAGGTATTGCCAAAGTGACCCTTTAAAAAAGAGTTGCTTCAAACTAAAATAAAGTAGATTATTAAAACAATCTAATATATTTATCTAAACATGCACATGGTAGAAACTCAAAATCACCAGGTTATGTAGCTTTAAGTGAAACTTGGAAGAAACCTTCACAATAAGCAGTGTTAGGATCTTTACTGTACAAAGAGAACCTTTCAAAATTTAAACAGAAGCACAATTTCATCATTTTTATTATGCTGTAATACTACTGTACCAGTACTAGTTGCAACCTTAATATTAACTACATGTACAATTATAGCTAGTAGTTATGTCTAGTTTACGTAAATTAATTTCTATGTTGGGCATATTATTGATTGCATTGGTTTATCCCATACCGTGTAAGTATTATGAAGAGTGGTTTTCAGAAGTGCCTTTACTGTGACTAGAGGCTCGATGGAACTATTCCTACTCTATAGCTGTATTCACACGGGCAAAATGTAAGGCGATCTACAGAAGGCGATTTATATGAAGCGATCTAGGCGCGCATTCACATGGGCTGAGTTTCAAAGTGTCGCATTCACACGGGCAGTACTTAGGGCGGTTTAAGGCGGTAGTGGATATCTGCGCATGAGCAAGTCCAGACTAACCAGCGCCAGTTTGGTTTCGTTGACGTTGGCACGAGAGAGTGGGGGTTCGACCTAGATATGTATGGACTGAATCGTATTGGTTTGGAACGGTCAAAACTTCTGGTGGGCAGTGAAAACCTTAAAATAAATCATGAAAAAAATATCTGTGCACAGCTAGCAGTTTCATAGAGCAAATTTACCGGAAAGTCAACACACTCAGGTCTTGACTGTCATGTTTCCCTCGACTGCGCATGCGTGTGATGTCATAAATAAAATGATTCAATGTAGATCGGTTCCTGTAGACCACCTTGCGAAGCGTTTTACATTAAACGATTCATGTAAATCGATTCAGCCCTAAACCGCCTCAGCCGCGCATTCACACGGCAAATGTGAGTCGAACTAGGCAAGTCGATTTATATGAATCGATTTAACTTCCCCGTGTGAATACAGCTTATATCCTAGTATTTGTGAGTCTGAACCTGGATGTAAGAGTTGTGTGGTTTGAGAGTGACCTTTTTCCACTAGATTTAACAGCTCTTCTAGACCTACATACTTACTATGAAGTAAGGAACTTACTCACCAGGAATATCGAATTTATTATTGACATAGCATTAAAAATAAGCATGACTCACTGTAAAGCAAGCGATTTGACTTTACAGTATGGAATCAAAAAAGTCTTTAATTACTATATTAATAACCGGTGATGCAATTTCCCACACACAACACAATGTATCTATCTACCTGGTTGGTGTGCCAACTAGTTGGCTGATCTGAGAGCTGGGTTCTCGTTTTTGCATGGCCTGGGAGCTGGGTTCTCGTGTGTGCATGACCTGGGAGCTGGGTTCTTGTTTGTGCATGACCTGGGAGCTGGGATCTCTGTGTGGGAGCTGGGTGCATGACCTGGGTTCTCATTTACACATGACCTGTGAGCTGGATTCTTGTATGTGGGAGCTGGGTTCTCATTTACACATGACCTGGGAGCTGGATTCTTGTATGTGGGAACTGGGTTCTCATTTACGCATGACCTGGGAGCTGGATTCTTGTTTGCACATGTGGATGTGAGATGATACTACATGTGTTACTCCGAGTCTGATGCTATAGACATGAGAACTTGAAGAACCTGCACGTAAAACTGCATAGTCCAATGAAAGCATAACATTTTCGAGAAGTAAGACACTTATCCATATTTAATTCGCAGCACTCGGAAGAAGAACAGAACAAGGGTTTATAAAAGTGAATTTATTGAATCATTATCATTAATTAATCAGAGTCATGAGTAATGTAATCTTAATCAAAGTCAGTGCCCGGAGGTGGTAGAGGCTGGCTCTGCGGGCAGGTGGCTGCCATCTTGCGAATGCGGAAGTCTGGCTTCCGGTAGTTCATGGAGTTCAGGTGATGTCAGGATAATCGGCAAGCAAGATGGCAGCTTCAGAGTCAGTAGTGATTGCTCGGATGAGATCACGATAATGATAATCGGTTGTGGCTTCTGGAGTGAAATAAAGTTGATGTTGAAGATCAAAACAATAAACAGTCAGAGTGTCAGTAATCGGCTCTTAACCCCATTAAGAAAAGGGTTGGGTGGGTGGGTAATTTTGAAGTTGCCCGGACGAGAGCCAGTACCGAAGTGAAGAGGAGAGGGCAGGGAGGGTCACATGATTGGGTTCGACTAGCATCGTTCACGAATTAACTATGTTGATGTGTTAACATACGTAATTCGCAGCACTCGGAAGAAGAACAGAACAAGGGTTTATAAATGTGAATTTATTGAATCATTATCATTAATTAATCAGAATCGATCAGAATCATGAGTAATGTAATCTTAATCAAAGTCAGTGCCCGAAGGCGGTAGAGGCTGGCTCTGCGGGCAGGTGGCTGGCACCGGGCGAATGCGGAAGTCTGGCTTCCGGAAGTCTGGCTTCCGGAAGTTCATGGAGTTCAGGTGATGTCAGGATAATCGGCAAGCAAGATGACAGCTTCAGAGTCAGTAGTGATTGCTCGGATGAGATCAGGATAATGATAATCGGTTATGGCTTCTGGAGCGAAATAAAGTTGACATGTGGAAGATCAAAACAATAAACAGTCACAGTGTTAGTAATCAGCACTTAATCCAAGAGAGTTAGAAGTGCTGATGAAGCCTTCGTAATAGGGAGCTTGTTTCAGATAGTTATTGATGGCGTCACTTGACTAAGAGCCTGCCTTTCGAATGTCTGAGAGGGGAACCTTCGCAGCTAGGCACACCTGTGCCACGCAACATCTGAGGCTATATAGTGTCAGTGCTGGGGCCTGGGGAAGAACAGCCGCAGAGGCTAGGGAGAGGGCACGGGAGAGAGTGTTGAGGCTGTCAAGATTCACAAACATGAAGTACTGCAAAAACACAGGAGTTCTAAATTATAATATTAGTGACCGCAAGCCAATTTACATAATTAAGATAAAAACTAAAGATGATAGGAAATTAATAGAATTCTGGGGAAGAAGCTATAGGAACTATAAAATAGAGAAATTTAGTGAAACCTTACTAGAAGAAAATACTGAACCCCTCTTTGCCAACCAGGATCCAAATATATGTTGGGAGTCACTCAAACAAATAATAACTAAAGCAGCAGACCAACATGCACCAGTCAGAAAATACAATGTGAAAGATAGTCGACCAGAATGGCTTAGCAATGAAATTCTTGAGTTGCAAAAAGATAGACTACTTTAAAGAAAAATCAGAACAAACAAATCTACCTGAAGACAAATTCTTAGCAACCCAAATAAAAAATAGAGCCAATTCTGCAGTCAGGTATGCAAAAGCTAGGTACATACAGTCTGAAGTCCTACGAAATAAAGAAGATGCCCGGAGATTTTGGAGAGTCATACAGAGCATAGCCCCGGAAACCACCCCAACTATCTCCAGCTTAGTGGATGAGTTAACAGGGGACAAATTAACAACTCAAGAAACCCCTGAAAAGATAAATAACTACTTCATAGAGATAGGGGAGAAGTTAGCAGATAAACTAGACAATATGCCAGAAAAAGATAAAGTTAACATAGTGTAGTAGGCTGCACTGACCTCTAAGGCAAGTAACCATATAGTCAGGTAGGCATGGGTAGTGTGTTGATATCAGGGAGCCTAGGTGGTGTAATGGTTAGCACACTGGCTCGGAATGCAAAGAGATGTGGGTTCGAGTCCCGCTCTGGGCGCAATATTTCCCATTTTCATCACCCCCATGACACTGGTTGCCGTGACCACGATCCTATACAAGCTACGCGCTGTATGGTTGTTGAACCTACCCTGTGTATGTATGTCTTAGTGCATTGCCTATATGTATGTAATTGTAAGCATTAAATGACCATTTAAAAGACTTACAATTCCAGGGGGACGAGTGTAGTAGGCTGCACTGACCTCTAAGGCAAGTAACCACATAGTCAGGTAGGCATGGGTAGTGTGTTGATATCAGGGAGCCTAGGTGGTGTAATGGTTAGCACACTGGCCCGGAATGCAAAGAGATGTGGGTTCGAGTCCTGCTCTAGGCACAATATTTCCCATTTTCATCACCCCCCATGACAATAGTAAAGCCAAATGCAGTCCCATATGACATAAGGGTGGTAACTAAGGAAGGAGTACTTAAAAAGATTAAGGGCTTGTCTGAATACAAATCATCAGGACTCAAAGATCTCAGCTCAAGGATACTAATTGATTCAATAACTATATTAATCAAAGAATTCACCCATATAGTAAACCTATCAATTGAAATGGGTATTTTCCCAGATGACTGGAAAATTGCTACAGTTGTACCTATCCCAAAAGTCAGCAACCCTAAAACATGCAATGACCTCAGACCAATTTCTCTTCTACCCATAACTGGTAAAATAGTTGAGCAACTCATTCATGATCAAATAAAAACATTTTTTGAAGCAACAAACTACCTAGCAGATGAACAAAATGGCTTCAGGAAAGGCAGGTCCACAACCAAAGCACTCTCAACACTCCTTGATGTGCTTCTCAGTGCGATGGATTCTGGCAAACTTACCATAGCAGTATATATTGATTTTTAAAAAGCATTTGACACTATAGATCATAAAATCCTGTTGCAGAAGGTTGTCAAGAGTGGGTTGGGTTAAAAAACGGTAGCCTTTCTGACAAACTACAGTACCAAACTAAATGGCATTGAGTCAACCTTAAGACAAGTAAAAACTGGAGTACTACAGGGATCAACACTGGGCCCCCTTCTATTCCTCCTGTTCATAAACGACTTACCCCAAGCACCGAGGCAAACAAAATGCATTTTATTTGCTGATGACGCAGTCCAACTGGTATCAAACAGTAACTTAGCAAAAGCAGCAGAATTGACAAATGAAAATTTGGCTAGAATAAATATATGGTGCAAAGAAAACAAATTAGCTCTCAATATAATCAAAACTGAATATGTTATCAATGGCACCAAGAACAAGAAGGACAAAGCCCCAGTAGTCCAAATAAAGATTGGGAATGAAACACTAAGGGAAGTAGAGACTTACAAATATTTGGGAACTGAACTGCATGGAACTCTAAATGGGAATAAACAACTAAGTAGATTAAATAAGTCACTGGCAAGGAATCTGAACACCTTCAGAAAATCAGGGGTTTTATAAGTGAAAAAACAGCTCTTCTTATGTACAAAATGATCCTCCCAATAATTGATTATAATGACCTAATATATGAAATAGGGTTTACAAAGGCCAAAATCTACACACAGAAGAACTACATGCTAAAGCTGGAATGGACAAACTAGACACAAGGCGCAAAAGGCATCTCTTAGGACTCATGTACAATAGAGCCCAAGACACAATATATACCGACACAAGTATTCACAATACTAGAGCAGCAGATGGCAACCTCTTGAAAATTCCCTATCCAAGGACTAACAAACTCAAAAGAGCACCTATTTATCAGGGAAGCCAACTCTGGAATAAACTCTCTGCCAAAACCAGGAATGCAACAACCTACCTGCAATTTAAATCTAGATTAAAGGTTGAGTACCCAACATAGACAGACATTAATAAACCTACCTGGATAGACCACAAACGTTGAGAACTGAAATAAAGACATAGTCCCAAACAACTCCCTTCCCTCTCCCTCACTGAAATCCCCCCCTGGCAAAAAGAGTAAAAGAAATAACAACTACCAAAGTATACCCACCAGCCTATAACACCTGACTAAATCAATATAAAACATATACTACTGACAAAGCTATAATTGTTAAGGCTGGAAGACCAGCGCCTCGGTGCTGAAAAAAGATGTTATTCAACTGGAATAAAAAAAAATTGAACAAAAAAGAAAGTAGGCACCGGACGGGAGGAGGAAGGCAGGTGAGTGTCTTGGAGGGTGGAAAGAAGTATTGTGACCAGGCAGCTAGCGGGTGTGAAAGTACGACGTCTGAACACTGGATACTGAATGGTTTATTCACGGCCTAGGGCACGCTTGACCCGCCGGCTAAACTTTCCATGACGTCATCTCATTTGCATAACTCTTTGTCTCAACCTCTGCATCTCGTTAACATATATTATCAACACACCTGTACGTCTTTTACGCATATATCAAATCCCCCCCTCAAAGTATTTCTGAAACATGAAATATTTCAAAATAACAATGACGATAGCAAATACCAGTCAAACAAAAGCACAATAACATATATGCGTACTTAACTTAACGCAAGTCCTTGCCAATGTCTGAGCGCCCAATGCACTGAAGTCCTTAACTGTCCGGCCGTAATGCCTGACGTCATAAAGTGTCCATATATCATAAAGGAACGAACATCTGAAAATACAACTTAATCCTACATGCACATGCTATACGTGTACACACTCAATCTACATTGACCCACTACAGGTCTAACCTGCTCGCCGGCCTTATCAGCCAACCTGACCTACTTAGATCAGCCACACTGTTTACATTCGGCACTGACGCTGACCCAGTTTGCGTCTGCACGACGGGTTCACGGCTCCCTGATAATCTGAACCCGGTTGCGATACAACATGTTACCTGACTCGTTCAAAATTTGATATTCTCTCCCAGAAACACCTGTTCATCCCAAAATAACCCCTTTCTTCCATTCCCCAGCATGATTTTTGTACTTTATATTATCCCCGACTTTCATAGGCTTATGCGGCTTACCGCATTTCCGGTCATGCAACGCTTTCTGACTTCGCTGCTGTTGAGCTGTCTGTCTTTCCTTTGGATTTTGCGTTTCGGACACCAAAATTTCCTCCGCCATCGGCAACCTGCCCCTCAACCGTCTGCTCATGAGCAACTGAGCCAGAGACGCATTCAGGACGGGCAACGGAGTATTACGATAATTTAGCAAAGCTAACTGAAAATCAGACCCAGTTTTCTCACACTTCTTTAACATGTCCTTGACTGTCTGCACAAACCTTTCTACCTGCCCGTTACTACGAAGATACTGAGGACTGGAATACGCGGCTTTGAACCCATAGTGTAGTGCAAACTCCCTATACTCATGACTTTTAAACTGGGGACCGTTGTCCGAAATGACCTGACTAGGAATACCGTGTCTTGCAAAATTGTCTTTCAACGCTTCAATAACAGTGACACATGACGTATCGCCCAACAAAGTCACCTCAGGATACTTCGTGTAGTAATCCACATTTATCAGGTAATTCTTATGATTTAACTCAAATAAATCAGCACCAATTTTTTCATACGGCTGACAGGCGATCGGGTGACTGATCAAGGGCTCGTTATGCAAACTTTTCCGGTTGTTTTGGCAAGTGTCACACCGACTGACCTTATCTTCAATTTGCTTATTCATATTCGGCCAAAACATACAGTCACGCGCCAACTGCTTGGACTTGGTCACCCCTAGGTGTGTCTCATGTGATGCGCGAAAAGGAAGAAGGCAAGGCGGATATGGAAAAACAAGGCGTTTATTGGACGCCTCCGGAAATAAGTCATACAGAGGAGCAATCAACAAGTACAGAGAGGAGCTCATGAGGAGCAGAAATAGGTACAAATGAAGGGGCTCATGAGGAGCAACGAGCAAGTAAATGTACAAGGGCCCTCAGGGGGCAAAGTCAGAGTCCGGTAGTGAGGCTGGAATGAGTCAGTGAGGGGGGCCGAGGAGCCCTCCACCTAGCTGGAAGAGAAGAGGGTAAGAGATAGTTGGGTGGGTGGGTGGAGGAAAAAGGGCAGAGCGGGGAGGAGGCTGGAGGGCGAGTGGCTGAGGGTGGCCGGCGGGCGGCCTTATAAGGGAGGGCTGGAGGGCGACGGCAGGTGAGGTGTGAAAGCAGCCGGCCCGGGCGAGGGAGAGGTGAGCAGCGGGCGTCGGGTGAGGCGAGAATGCCGCGCGACAGACCGGGGGGGGGGGTTGGGTCTCTTCCTCTCCACGCATCAAACGCAATGCTTCGCATTACGACCGATGCGCGAAAAGGAAGAAGGCAAGGCGGATATGGAAAAACAAGGCGTTTATTGGATGCCTCGGGAAATAAGTCATACAGAGGAGCAATCAACAAGTACAGAGAGGAGCTCATGAGGAGCAGAAATAGGTACAAATGAAGGGGCTCATGAGGAGCAACGAGCAAGTAAATGTACAAGGGCCCTCAGGGGGCAAAGTCAGAGTCCGGTAGTGAGGCTGGAATGAGTCAGTGAGGGGGGCCGAGGAGCCCTCCACCAAGGCGGAGCAGAGGGCTCGAGGCGCGCCCGAGGGGGCGAGGCGGCGCACGGTGCACGCACCACCTCAGAGGTCAGGTTCCCTGTCTGGGCGGCGAGTGTTCGGGGCCTACGTCGACAGGGAGCGGGCGGCCAAAGAGAAAGGAGGCCCGCTCCTTGGAGAGATGCGGTGAGGAGGTCGAGCAGGGGGGCAGCGAAGGGGCTGGGTAGGGTGGGGGTCGGGGTCGGGTCGGGCGATTTGATGAAGGTGGTGTCGTGGTCGGCGGCTGCATTGTCTGGGGAGGGTTCCTCGTGAGGCTGGGCTGTGTCTGAGGCGTGAGGTGCGAGGTGATGATCCCCGGCTCTGTCTGGGCGGCGTTTCGATCGGTGGTCGCTGGGGGGTTGTCGCTGGGGTTCGCGGGGCTGTCGGCAGTGGTGAGGGTGAGGCGCCGGGGAGGGCCCCCCCCGGGCCAGCCGGGGAGGGCCCCCCCCGGGCCGGCCGGGGGGAGGGGGGGGCCGGCCGGGGGGAGGGGGGGGGCCGGGGGATCAAAAACCGGCAAGACGGCCGGGGTCTGGCGCTCACGGGCTTGCTTGGTTAGGCAGCCGGCCTCGCTGTGCATGGTCAGTATGCGCCGCACGTTGGCGCAGTAGGTGCACACGTGCCGGTGCCTGTCCCCCACCTCGCCGTGGGCCTCCCCGACGGAGGCCCGATCGCACGAGGCGGGCTCGCGGTTCCAGGCATCACAGGGGTCCCCGTGAGTCTGCCTATCGTATGCGATGCGGGTGTCGACTTGGGCCCGGGGCAGGTGTGCGCCTCGGGGAGGGTCGTCGCCTCGGGGGGTCGCTGCCGCCGGGGCGGCCTGAGGGGCGGGCAAGGTGAGGGCCTCCACCCTCACCAGGTTGAGGGCGACCGGGTCGTGCCACCCCTGGGGGAGTCTCCCGTCCGCGATCCATGTGAAGATCGTCTCTGAGTAGTTGCGGACGGTAGCCCAGGGGTAGATCAGGTTGTCCCTCAGCAGGGTGAGGTGGTGGTGGTGTAGGCCTCGGATGGAGTGGGTGGGGAAGTTAGGGTGGTCGATCAGGGTGAGTAGGGCGAGGCTATACTCGTCCTTAGTGGCCTCGCCCCTCCTCACTGGCTACCTCTCGGGCCCCCTCTCCACCAGGTCTGAGGGGAAGATGTAATCTGACCGTATACCTTGCCGCCTCACGGAGTGCCGCGCCTCGGCGGAAGCCAGTATCTCCCGCACGGCGTCGGCTGCGGATGCTGGGGTGTGCTCGATCGGCTCCTCGTAGTAGGTGGGCGGAGGAGCAGGGGCGGCTTGGGCGGCGAGGTGGTTATACCGCTCGTACTGGGGGTGTACCGCCCCTGGCAGGGTCGCTTGAGGTGGCGGCGGGGGCCGAGCCCCGGCTGGGGCGCGCGCCCGAGGTGCCGGGGCGGGCGCTGTGGTGTAGGCGGGCTGGTGCCTTGGTGCAGGTGGGGGCGTCCCCGGCGAGGCTCGGGGTCCCCCCGACTCCAGGGCGTCCATACGGGTGGTAGTCTGGCGCTGCTCAGTCTCGAGGCGCTGGAGGGCCTCGAGGATCGCCGTCGTGTCGGCGTCCGAGGGTGCCGAGGGGGTCGCCGGGGCCCAGGAGGGTGAGGCGCCCCGCGGTGAGCCTGAGGAGGGTCCCGGCGTGGCCAGGGCGGTGGCCCGGGAGCCCTTGCGGCCCTTTCCCTTTCCTTGTCCTGGCATGCTTGGAGCGGCCTGAGGAGTTGCAGCGGTCCGAGGTGGAGTCGGCGTGCGGAGGCCCAAATCAGGAAAAAAGGGCAGAGCGGCGAGGAGGCTGGAGGGCGAGTGGCTGAGGGTGGCCGGCGGGCGGCCTTATAAGGGAGGGCTGGAGGGTGACGGCAGGTGAGGTGTGAAAGCAGCCGGCCCGGGGGAGGGCGAGGGAGAGGTGAGCAGCGGGCGTCGGGTGAGGCGAGAATGCCGCGCGACAGCCCGACGCGGGGGAGGGTCTCTTCCTCTCCACGCATCAAACGCAATGCTTCACATTACGACCAAAGCCTCTATCATCTCACCACCAAGACCCGGAGGAACCACCACCCGATTGCCGCTCATTACAAGATTGTTTTCTATCATTAACTCATGTTTGTATGGGATGTACTGTCTCAGACACGGTGGTGTCTGTATGCGTGTAGTGTCCCACCCATCTTCAATGTGTGAAATCAACATGGACATGGACACATCTTTTTCATATTCATTTACAATCTTACTCAACAAACTCGATGACTGCATGTCCACTGCGGCAACACAGAACGTGTCATCGAACAGGCTATCCTGACCTACTTTGACGCGATGCGCCCTGGACAACATGTCTGCAAAAAACATCAAAGAACCCTTCGCATGACATAACGGAATGTTGTAATTTTGCAATCGGCCCATAATTTCCGAATTGTGGTTGATCCGGCGGGGGAAGCCCGGGACACCCCCCTCCCTTCCCGCGCAGGCGCCTTCCCCCCCCCCCCCGGGCTTGTTCTTTTATGATACCCGTCTCCACCCACTCACTCCTAGGATCCTTAGCATCGCAGGAGAGAAATATTAAAAAGGTACCCACGTTAAATAAGTATGCAGCGAACTCGACGCGCCACGGTGCAGAGAGGTAGGCCGGCGAAGCGAGCAACACGGAGACCGCCGACGTCCCCGCGAGTCGATCAGAGCGACTTGGACGGCTTGCAAGATGGCGGCGCATCCCGGCAGCCACCCACACCACCTACGCCGCCGGCGAGACAGTCTGCCTGCCCCAAGAAGCCCTCAGCGAAGGCCAAGCAGGCGGACGGCATGCTGAGGATGCAGGCGTCGATCGACGCAATTGAGAAGCGATGGTCCGAGTTGGAAAAATACGCCTCAAGCCAGAGACAAGAAATGGTGACTCAGAGACAGGAGATAGCGGCGCAGAGCAGGGTGCTCGTGGAAGCCACCGCCGCCCTGACCGCTGCCACCGCGAAGGCGAGCCGGGGGGGGACATGACCGTTCCTCCTCGCTTCTCCGCGCCTCCCCACACCACCCCAGGGTCGAATCGCCCCCAAGCTACCGACGCAGCAGGCCCAGAACACTCTCACCAGCTTCTCCGAGCCCCACCCCCGTGCCAAGATGGGAGCGAGCCCTAGCACACCACCAGGAAATGGTGGCGCGAGACAATTGTTCGTTGCCATGGACAGTCGTACGTCGATACTCCGAGGAGATTTTCACTCGGATCGCGGACGGCCGCCTTCCAGACGGCTGGCGGGACTCGGCGGCCGTTAACGCCATGAGAGTGGAAATAATCGCCATGGCGAGCCACCTCACGTCCGCCCCGCCCGCCTCGAGCGACTCCCAGCTAGGAAAAACCCAGCACCAGAAGGCTGGCCAGGAATCCCGAACCCAATACGACAGGTCGAGTATAGGGGCCCCCTGCCAAGCCTGGAATAAGGACCCCCAGACCTGCGATAAGGCAGCAAAAGGAGAATCCCACGGCTCAGGCCTCCAAAAAGTCGCACACGTCTGCGGCTATTGCGCGAATGTACGAAAAATAGTAACCAACCACTCGGAGGCCTCTTGCTATTCAAAAAAGGCCAGGGACAAAACCGGAAAGAGAACTCACTCGGATTTTTAGGCCCCCAACGGGAACCCACGCCACAGCGACCCCGCCGTAACACTGTAGATGACCCCCCCGCCTGCCCACTGACTAAACCGTTTGTTGATATCATATCGAAGCCACTCGGCTTCCCTCCCGGGTTCCCTGGCCCTGCCGGCGTCCCCGGGAACCCCCATAATGACGTCACGACCGCCGCTGTCTCCCGACCCAGCCGCCCGTTAGCCCTGTCATTGAGCTCGCTGGAACCAGCGCGCCGCCGGCGGGGGGTTCCCCCGCGGCAACCCCGAGTGACATCACGGGTCCCGCTGGTCCCGAGCGACTCGTCGGGGACGGCTGCGAGCCCCCGGGCACGCCGGTACAAGCGGATCGCCACCGGCCACGCACCTCGGCTCACGCCGCCCCACCCACCCCCAGCTATCGCAGCTTCTCGGAGCACGCTCACGCCGCCCGGTTCACCTCGACGCCGACAACAACAAACATCACCGCCTGCGGCATTTGCGACGTGACCGAGGCGGCCCACTCTGTCGGCCCGAGAGCTGCAGATCAGAGCGAGCCGGTGGATCAGGTGCTTGACCACACCCTTCAGCACTCCTGGACCCCCGCGGCCGCCTGCGGCCCCACCCCGGCCGAATACAAAGAGACTCTGGACGGCTTTTGGCCCCTCCTCTCGGGGGAGGGCTGGGCTAGGTACCCCGGCTACGCGCCAGCCTACGCCGCTGCCCGGGCCTCGGCCCTCCCTAACTTCTTGGCTGCCCGAGTCCCGGTCGACTCCGAGCTAAATATCGAGGCATGGCGCGAAATGCTGCGCGGGCCCACGGACACCACCTTGGCAGACCACATGCAATTCGGCTTCCCGGCGAATTACACCGCGCCGGGGCCTCCCACGCCGACCTTCCACAACTACCGCAAGGACCCGGCTTACGCCCACCATGTCACGGCCTACGCAGAGGAGGAGCTCCGTCGGGGCGCCCTGCTGGGGCCCTTCGAGGTTCCCCCCTTCTCCCCCTGGGCACAATGCAGCCCAATTATGACATGCCCCAAGTCGACCCCCGGTAAGCGCCGGATAATAGTTGACCTCTCCTTCCCCCCGTGTCGGAGCGTGAACCTAGGAAGGAGTACCTAGGCCGCCTCCATCACTACACCCTCCCGGGGGTCTCGGACATCGGCAAGCAAATGACGCTGCGGGGCCGGGGGGCGTTCTGCAGGTCGGCGGACGTCTCCCGGGCCTACAGGCAGCTCAGGGCGGACCCCCTGTCCGCCCCCCTATTCGGCATCACGGTCGACAACAACCTCTACCTCGACATAGCCGTCCCCTTCGGCTGCCGGACCTCGGGAGCGGCCTGCGTGCGCGTCACCGGGCCATCTCTTGGATGCTCCGAGACCGCGGCTTCTTCAGCCTCGTCTATGTCGACGATTTTGTGGGCTGCGAGACCTCGTACTTGGACGCAATGCGGGCCTTCGACGCGCTCCGAGACATCTGTGCCCAACTCGGCCTGGCCCTCGCCGCCGATAAGTGCTGCCGTCCGGCGGGTCTGGCTGGGCATACACCTCGACACGGAGGCCATGGTGCTCCGCATCCCCAACGACAAGCTCAGCGAGGTCCTGGCGGACTGCGAGCGCTGGATGGCCTGCCCCACCCTGACGCGGAAGGCCCTCCAGAAGCTCGTCGGACGACTGGCCCATGTCAGCACATGCATCCCATCCGCACGGAAGTTCATGTGCAGGATCCTCGCCCCTCGCCGGACAAGCCGACGTCGACCCCGACCTACGGCGCGACGTGCAATGGTTTTGCGATTACGCGAGGAAAGGGAACGGTGTGTGGCTCCTGCCCCCCCCCCCGCTGGGTCATCGAATGTGACTCTTGTCTGACCGGCGGGGGAGCTTTCTCCCGAGATTACTGTTATTCCGAGGCCTACACCGATACCATGATCGCGGCCTTCCCCATGATCCACGAGCTCGAGGCCGTCAACCTCGTCATGGCGGTGAAGACCCTCGGGCCCCCCGCCCCGGGTGGCTATGAGCTCGTGGTCAACACTGACAACGCGGCCTCGGCCCTCGCCCTCGAATCTGGCCGCGCCTCCGACCCAACCCTCGGCGCGTGTGCCCGAGAGCTATGGTTGGCGGTGGCACTGGGCTCCTTCACGATCGTCGTCCACCACAAGCCGGGTGTCGAGTTGGTACTGGCGGACGCACTCAGCCGGGCCCATTCCTCCCGGGCCGCCCTCCTAATTGTACGGGATTAATGTCGGGATCTGGATCTGGGTCGAATAAGAGTTTCGCACTCCCCAGAGCTGCTCTCTAACTGCCTGTAACTCTCTCTTCCTGCCTAGATTACGACCCGCGGGACCACGACCACCTCATGACCCTGCACGCGGCAGCCCTCGCCCCTGGAACCTGGCGGTATCGGACCCGGCACGCGAGGAGGTACCTCGAGTTCATGCTGGAGCGGGGCGTCGATCATCTCTGCCCCCTCCCATACGACGTGGGCCAGTTCATTGCCCAGCTTCACCGCGAGCTGCCCTCCCCCGCCTCGGTCGCCAATGTGATCTCGGGCGCACGCGCCTGGCTCCGGGAGGCGGGCGGCGACCCCGCCCCCTTTGAGGCCCCCTTTGTGGTACGCGTCCGACAGGGGGGTGGGGGGGAGAGGCTCTTCGCCGCTCCGGTCAAGAGGGCACTCGCCATCACCCCGGCCATGATGCCCATCATCTACTACCACATGGGGTCCCTCGGCAACCCTGGGGTTGCCCCCTGGGCCGCAGTCATCCTCGCCTACTTCACCTTTTTGAGGCAGTCACCTCCTCTCGCCCTCCCATGCCCCCTGGGGCGGTCGAAACACCCTCCGCCGTGACGACGTCCGGCACGCCCCGGGAGGCCTCAGGGTCATGGTGTCCTCTTCAAAGACCACCCGCTCCCTCTTCGTGCCCACCCTCCCCGGATCACCTCTGTGTCCGGTCCGGGCCTGGGACCGGGCGGTCACTCTCATCCCGGCTGCCGGCCTTCCTGGCCCGGAAGAACACTGCCCTCACACCCCACGACATCACGCCCCTGCTCCGTGCCTGATTCGAGGCGGCCGGGATCCCTGACGCCACAAGATATACCCTCCATGGCCTGCGCCGTGGGGGGCCCAGGCCTGGGCGTCCAGGGGCGTGGACCTTTCGGCCATAATGGCCCAGGGGACCTGGGAGTCTGATGCCGTCCACGCCTACGTCCCCAGGCAGGTGACGGCGGTCGCCCCGAGAGCCTTAGCCCTCTGTTTTGGGTCGGCTCCCGGGCCTACCTCCTCAGGCTCCCAGGCCCCCCTTACACCTTCCTCAGATATTGACCAGGTTGACTAAGAACATTTCACCTCGACTCAGATTGTTGAACTTTCATTTGTACCACCTTCTTTCAGAAATAAAACCCTTTCCCCTTCCTCCCACGCCTGTCTCGGTCTTCCTCTGTCCGGATCGGCCCATAATTTCCGAATTGTGGTTGATCCGGCGGGGGAAGCCCAGGACGCCCCCCTCCCTTCCCGCGCAGGCGCCTTCCCCCCCCCACCCCCCCGGCCTTCCTCTGACCTGCATTCGGGCTCCAGCAAGACACCAAGCTTTGTTCTTCCACGCCCACCCACCCTCTTTTTTATTGCCACTACGTGGGGGTCGGCTCCCGGGCCTACCTCCTCAGGCTCCCAGGCCCCCCTTACACCTTCCTCAGATATTGACCAGGTTGACTAAGAACATTTCACCTCGACTCAGATTGTTGAACTTTCATTTGTACCACCTTCTTTCAGAAATATAACCATTTCCCCTTCCTCCCACGCCTTTCTCGGTCTTCCTCTGTCCGGATCGCATCCGCATCCTCTGCATTTTAGCCGAAAGTTTATGTATTGGCTTCTGCATTATCGCCGCTAACGGCTTGTGGTCTGTTTGAATTTGCACCTCTTTGCCAAAGATATACTCATGAAACCGTTGACATCCGAAACATATGGCGAGCATTTCTTTTTCTATCGTGGCATATCCACACTGTGCTGAGTTAAGCGCACGAGATGCGAGTGCGATCGGCCTATCATCTTGCATTAATGCAGCACCTAAACCTGATTGACAAGCATCTACCTGAATCACAATGGGCTTCTTAACATTGTAATATGACAACACAGGAGCAGTTCTTAACTTCTCCTTCAACTTATCAAACGCGCCCTGCTGTTCGGCTTGCCAGTGCCACGCCACGTCCTTTGCAAGGAGCGTGCATAGTGGTTTGGCTATCTCGGACATGTTGGGTATAAACTTGTGTACATATCCAACCATGCCCAGGAACCTTGGGACGCCTTGTTTGTCACGCGGCTCTGGCATGTCAACTATTGCTTGTATTCTGTCTGGATCAGGCTTCACACCCTGTTGGGTAAGTTGATGACCTACATATTTTACTGTTGTTTTACATAACAAAGATTTAGCATCATTTAACTTCAGATTAACCGACCTAGCTCGGTCCAACATGGCTCAGAGCCGCTCGTTGTGTTCCTCAACCGTTGACCCATATACCAAAATATCGTCCGTGACTATGCCAATACCGGGTATATCGCCCATGATGCGGTGCATTTCCTGAATAAAAATGTCACCAGCGGTTTTGATACCAAAAGGCAAACGGGTGTACCTGTACCGGCCCCACAGAGTATTGAACGTGCACAAACGTGAACTTTTGTCATCTAATTCTATCTGCCAATATCCGGTCTTTGCATCTAGAACTGAAAAATATTTTGCATCTGCCGTTTTGGCAATAATTTCATCAATCGTTTTAGTAGGGAAAGGCCCTCTCTTTATCGCCTTGACAATAGTTATAGAATTAACCCACTCGGTAGGTTCATCTTGTTCAACTATAACACCTAACTCCACCATGCGATCAAGCTCACTGCGTACCTTGCCCTGAATGGCAAACGGAATCCGTCTAGGCGGATCAATGACAGGTTGAACAGATCTATCAACATGAATGACAGCATTTGCCTTAATCAACCCCAAACCCTGAAAGACATTTTGTATTCGCTTACCAGCTTCTCCGCCCCAGCGCTGGCACTGTTCGTCAGGCCGGGAATGTTCGTCGGCACGGGAATGTTCGTCGGCGCAGCGCAATGCACCTCATCCACCCGCACCAGCAGGTTCAACGTCACACAAGCCTGCTTGCCCAAAATAGGCTGGCAATCCGGCACCACTTGGAACTTGAGCACTCTGTCGTTGACTTCCAGCAGTGCCTCCCCGTCAGGCGTGATCCGGTGACCGGAGAACGTCACCAACGAAGACCTGGTGTTCGTCAGCCGCCCCGGAGCAACTCTGTCGAAGACGTACCTCAGCAGCACGTTCGCCTCCGACCCGGTGTCGAGCTTGAACTTGACAGGACAACCGTTCACCCGAACGATCGCGTGCCACAGCTCGGCATCCTGACCAGCACCACGGTCGACTGCACCGATGAAGAGATCCGTTGCCAGGACGTTGACTTCCGCCGGATCCGGGTCTTGCTCAGCATTATGAGGGTCGGGCTCTTCCATGTTAAGCTCGTTGACCCTGCCCAGCCTGCTCCTGCAGACCTTACCGAAGTGCCCGATCTTCCGACAGGCTACACAAGCCTTTCCTTTCGCTGGGCAGTCTCCCCGGCGATGCTCATACCCACAGTTCTGGCAGCGGATCTTGAACTCTCCAGACCCGCCGGTATTCCAAGATGTCGATTTCCAAGATGGCGTCGCCGCTGACCGAACCACCGGTGCACCAGTACGCACATTAGCATAGTTACGTATGAAATCAATCTCTTTACTTTCAATGTCCGACTTGGTGTCCTCCAACAGCGCAGAGCTAAACTCACTCATCTCACATATATCGACACATTTTCCCAATGTTAACTCCGTAGTTTGCAACAGTTTGTTCCGTAAATTCACATTCTTTACGCCAGCCACAATCCGATCGCACAACAGCGATTCTTCCACCGTACCATACTCACAATCCTTCACTGTCCCTTAATGCCGTTATATATGTAGCCATATTTTCCGATGCCTGATTATGTGAGTTAAATTTATATCGTGTGATAATGATACTGCATTTACTGACACAACAAACCCTAAACGCCTATCTTATCTTGATCAGCGAGAGCGATATCCATATTGGCGAAGACCTTCTGCGCCTTCTCGCTGGCTACGTGAAGAAAGATGCAGCATTGCACTCGTTCTGTCTTCAGTACGACCCCTGCCGCAGTAGCTAAATATCATATGCTCTGATCCATGTTTTCCAGTTCGATCTCGCATTGTGGCTGAGGACAAGCTGACCAGGAGGCCGCAAACCCGGCATCGTATTAGCGTGTGACATTCTTCCTCATCTGACACCATGTGAAAGTACGATGTCTGAACACTTTGACTTCTGGATACTGAATGGTTTATTCACGGCCTAGGGCACGCTTGACCCGCCGGCTAAACTTTCCATGACGTCATCTCATTTGCATAACTCTTTGTCTCAACCTCTGCGTCTCGTTAACATATATTATCAACACACATGTACGTCTATTACGCATGTATCACAGCAGGCAGCAGAGGGAACCCGGGCGGGCCGGTATGGAGAACACCAAGGGTTGTTGAGAGCGGAACCCCTATGGTAGCCTCAGTCAGAGAGACAAGATTAGACTGTCTGACTAAGGTTAAGTAACCTAGGAGGAGGGCGACAAGGAAATCAAAGGCTTCTGAGCCACAACTGTCTAGAAAAACTAAGAGGTGAGCTAGGTCAGGAGGGGTGAGGGGAGCCACCCTGGAGACTGTGCATTGTGAGTTCTTAAGGATCCCTCTCTTAAGAATACGTAACTGATAGAAATCAAACAAGTTATCTGAGCTGGAAATAGGGGTACACCAGGTCTTTACTGAGCTGAGGTAGTTGAAAACAGACCCCGGAGCTCGAAGTCGGGAGGCAAGGTAGAGGACAAAGGCTAGAATGTCATAAAGTGCTGGAGTGAGCGGTTCAACGTCATGCTCCTTCCAGAAGGCGAGATAGACTGAGATGTGGAACCTCTTATTCTTCCAAGTCCCTTGTGCGAGAGCCTTGCTGTATATGCTCAGCAGGTGAAGATATATCCGAAAATTATAAGGTATCTTCCAGCTATGCTTAAATGTTGAAATCAATGAAGGACAGGGAGGGGTTGACTGATAACTGCTTAAGCTTGGGGGAGGCGATTTGTACATTCATTGTGTTCTGTGCATTTCGGTTTGTTGGGGCTCTACTGAGGGCATTATTTCTATGCCTGGCTTATGCTTGACTAGAAGTGTGCAGTTGCTTTTTGCCGCTATGAGCCAAAGCTGTTGTGTGCATGCACAGAGGAACGGGTCCCTGCCTGAACCTGAGGAGAGCACCTGTTGGGAGGCTTGATTATCGGTATTGATGGAAATTGTATAATTATGAGGTTCGGGAGGCAGAAGCTTGAGTGATTTCTCACAGGGATGAGACTGAGTAGCAAGCCACCTGTGAGAACGCCCCTGCTGCCTGAAGGGTAGAGTCACACTCAATCTCCCAGAGTGGCGGAGGAGCTGAGGGAAGGAGGATTACATTTTTGAGGGAGGTGGTAAACTTCAAGAACCAATCTAAATCTTTAAGGATATCGGGGGGAAAAGGATGAAGTCCTGCTTGTGGAGCAGCCCTGAGAGCAGCAAGTACCCTATTCATAAAGCGAGTAGCGGGCTTAACACACTTTGCTAAATGTTGAAGCTTCCCTGCTAAGCTTTGGAGCTGTTTGCATGAGGCTGACTTTCTGTCTTTCCAGGAAGCGCATTCTTCGAGGACTTGATCAATCTTGGCTTGGGGTATAGTTACTGTTATAGCTGAAGCATATATGAAAAAACCTTGCCAAACTAACTGCTGGACTGGGGGGGAACATTTTCCAGGAGCCAAGACTAGACCAAGCTCCAATATAATATTGGTTATTTAACATGATGCAGAGAAGTGGGGGCGGAAAGAGGGCAGACCCTCAGCTGCCGGTAAGCATGGGCTAAATCAGCTGACCAGAGCCAGGAGTACCTACCTATCTTAATAAGTTGGTCTGTGAGAGTGCTCACGGAAGGGAGAGAAAATGTAAACTGAAGCCCTTGGTAATAACCTTTAGCTATACCAGAATTAATGCTTCTACCTAAGGGAAAACTGAGGTCTAAGATAACTCTTTTTGAGACAGAGTCCTTCTTAAGCCTTGTCATGAGCGGGCTCACCTGACAACAAGGGACAAATGGAGGATTGTCAAACGGTCCTAGCATTGCAGAGTAATCACATTCTTTATTAATGAAAGCAATAATATGCGGGGTCAGAATCTGCATTACGTGTATGATTTTTAAGGGTGGGAGTTGGAATATAACGAGAAGTGTAATCAACAGGCCAGCCAAACTCAAGAAAATCCAGCAGCTGAACACGAGGATATTCTACAAGTGCAGAGCGCCATGCGGCTATGTTAAGGCCCGAGCGAACTGGCAGGTTCGCGTGTAAATAATTTGGAAGAGCTGTTGTTCTAACTGCTTGATACATCTTAGCGAACGACAGGTGAGAATGAAATGTAGCAGGAGCTGTGAGTGGCCAGATGGCAGCTAGTGTCGGCCTGTAGTCATGAGGGGACAGTGGAACAAACCGACTGCTTTGTGGTTGATCTGTAAGTAGAGGTAGACAGTCAGAACTAGTGTTAAAACAATCAAATTCTATTTCAATCGGTAAGTTATTTGGAGGTGTATGCTTGTCCCCATTCAGGTGGTCAGGTAATTCAGGTAGCGAGATGTTTGTAATATGTTGTGGTGTCTGTAATTGTGATGAAGGGGGGGACGTGTGAGCAGAATGGTGGGGGGGAGGGAGGTTGAAGTGTGAACAGGGGAGTAGTGGCGGGTGGCGGAGGTCAGGTAATTCGGGGAGCGAGATGTTTGTAATATGTTGTGGGATGTGTAATTGTGAGGAAGGGGGGGGTGAGCGGAATGGTTGGGGGGAGGGAGGTTGAAGTGTGAAGAGGAGAGTAGTGGTGGGTGACGGTGTTATGGGTTGTTGAGCATGCAGAGGTGTGGGGGAAGAAGTGGAAGTGCCTGGAATGGGAGAAGGGAGTGATAGGCGAAGGAGAGGGGGTGATGGTGGGTGGGTGGGCAGAGGGCAAGGCTGCAGAGGGGGCGGGTCGAGTGTGGGGTCAACAAAGGTCAGGGGGAGGGGCACATCGGTGACATTGGTAGTCGGAATGACTGAGAAGGAAAAGGGGAGGAGACTTACATTAGGCCCAGCCGAGCAAACCTTATCAGCAAAGTTTTTATTGTCGTGAAATGCATGCCTCTTTAGACAATCCTGCTCTCTGTGGATATGAAGGTTCTTTAGGCAATAAGCGCACCAAGCACAATTATGTAGAAATTTGGTGGGAAGAGAGCCGTGCATCGCACCAAAACCACATTCATGTCCCCAATTCCAATTATTGCATGGGCGGCCGTCAGTTTCCTTGTATTCATTTCTAATGTTAATGGGTGTATTTGACTGGGCTACCGAGGAGGGAACCCCTTGTGCTAGTGACTGTACTGCGAAATGAGCAAACGCTTGACCGAGGAACTGGTGCAGTCGAGAGGTCATAGTTGACCTACCGACGGCAGTACAAATATCACGTTGTAGATCTGTTATTGCAGCTTGATCATCCAAAGCCTGCGGGAGCCGGCCCTCGGCAATTAATTTAAACAGCTTCTCGGACCAAAGGTGACATATTGGCCATTCCCAAGTCTTTGCCATGTTTGCTAAGTCTTGTTCATGCTTGATAATATGTTTGAACCAGGAAGGGGGAAGGTTCAGCAAAGCGGCAAGAGTTCTCAAAGCTTCAAAATATTCGGGCCAAGTAGTCTCGCCCCTACCTATGTCTTTAAAGGCGTCTCCTCTGGTTATATACAGGTGTGGAAGAAAAGTGGTACCTTTTGGCTTTTTAAAGGTGGTTGAGGCGTCCATTAGGAGGTCTGTGATAGTGGCCGCTGCGTGCTGAACCCGAGCCTGCACCGAATGTGCTGGCTGCGCCTCCTGTAGTTGTGGTTCTGCTGGCTCCAACATCTCTGCTAGGTAGTACCGTGGGGCTGGGAGCGGGGCTTGCGGTTTGGAATATGTGGGGGGCGGGTAGGCGGAGCTGACGCTGTTGCTCGAACTGGAACTATCGACCCGGTGACGGTGACAGCGGGGACGGTACTTGAGCTGGGGAACCTGAAATCAAGGTCGCTATTGGCCAATGGGGAATGGCGGCAACTCGTTCCAAAGTATTTACCCTGACAGCCAAATCACGAGTAACCTGCAAAGCCTCCCGCTGTAGTTCTAGCAAAGTAGCCATGTCTGAGGGCTGTTGAGGGGAATTCTGCTCCAAGGTAGACAGCTGTTGTGGGGGTGGTTCCGCCGGATTCCGGTGCCTCCTCACATGCGGCACCAAGGCACGAGCTGCCCTGCGTAGGGAGGCTCACCGAAGCTGAGGCTAGAGAGGCGGCCTGCCCAGTCGTTTCCTCACAGGCATGGCCCGTCAGTGGTGTTGAAAGTGGGCGTATCAGGCAGCCTAGAGTAATTTTGAATTTGCCCGGATGAGAGCCAGTACCGAAGTGGAGAGGAGAGGGCGGGGAGGGTCACGTAATTCGGTTCAACTAGCCTCGTTTGCGAATTAACTATGTTGACATGTCAACATACGTGATTCCTTGGCTAGTGGTGAACTTTTTAAGCATTTGCATAGAAAGAAATACAAAGTCAATTTAATGGAACTTGTTACTGCTGAAGTCTATGCTATCAGTTTTTATGTGCACACCAAAATTAATGTTGCATGTTTACACTTAAAATATCTTCAAAGTCAACCTAGTCCGATGGTTTTGGGTTTCTCTCATTTTCTGATATAAACATATTAGGTTGATCATTCTAATCTACCTTGCTTTAGTTTGAAGTAACTTTTATGTTAAAAGACTAACTTTTAAGATATTTGAAGTGCAAATGTGGTAAATTAATTTTGGCAAGCTTGCAACACCATAGGCTTCTACAGTAACATGTTCTATTAAATTGACTCAGTATTCCCTTATATGTGGCTACAATTCTTTAATAAGTGTACCAATATCAAGTTAGATATGTAGAATCAAATTTAGATCAATGTTTTGGTTTTGAAAATTTGATGTTTTCATCGGACTATGCAACTTTAAAGTAAAAGTTAGTTCAAGGTAGCTCATAACGAAGTTAATGTTTTTGAGTTTCTGCCATATTTTTAGATAAATATATTAGTTTGATAGTTAACTTAGTATGCTTAATAATGGTGCACACACCGAGGGTTGTATTATTGACATCAGGCTTGTATCAACTTGTATCAATGACAGGTTCTATTAAACTGACTTAATACTCGTTCTAGGCAGCATTAGGTGTTTAAAGTTGCATGGTCCGATTAAATATAATTTTGTCAAAATTAAAACTACATACATTTGATCCTATATATCCAACTTAGATACTGGTGTATTAGCTAATGATAAAAGATTCTGCTATTAACATGCAGCAGAATAGAGATTATTATGGTCACAAGGGCCACAAGGGGCCGGCGGCTACTAGGTGTCGCCTCGATAGAGCTTTCGTAATTTTTTGGAGTATCTGATCACTGTCATGCAGTTGTTTATTGGGTGGGTTATACATATAACAGGCTGTCCCCTCGTGGCCCTTGTTACCATAATAATCTCTATTCTGCTGCATGTTAATAGCAGAATCTTTTATTATTGTGGTAACTGCCAGTGATCATTTGTTTTGTAAAATAGAAACAAGTCTTAACCAGATGCATTTGGCTTAGAGTTTTTCATTTTACTTGTCTTGCTTATTCACACTCGCAGGTGTGTTCATCTCCATCTGCCCTTTCATGACTACCTTGGTTGCACTATGGGTCCTACCCCAGCATTTTTAGCCTAATGGTAGTTGGTTTCTCAGCCTTGCTCCCATATACTTGGGATCTGGTCAGTTATTCTCGTAATGTCTTTTACCAGTAAGTTATAGAACCTTTGGAATGTCCCTTCCCCCAACCATACTGTCAAGTAAAGGTACCACTCCCTTATTGGTGCTTATTGTTTCATTGGGAATTTTTATTTTCACTGTGAATTTCATGTCCTCTATGGTGGCATGTGTGCCTCCTGAGTGGTTACTTGACACATGTAACTATATATATCTATTGAGTCTTTTTAGTGTCCCTGCTCCCAGATTGTGTGTATCAGGTTGGTTACTTTGATGGGCATGTTGGTCGGTCTGTTGTGGAACCGTTGGAGTGTTCCCTCACCTGCCCGACCTGTGCCTTCCAGATCGATCTATCTCATATGTGACTGTATTGGCATGTGACTGATTTAATTTTCCTTGGTTCAATGATTTTCCATACTTAGGCAAATTTTCCACCCAGACTGTCAGTCTCTGTCTACTTTATCTTGCTAGACACCTGTTTGTGACCCCCATTCTGGTCTGTGGGTATTTGTGTATAAGACATTTTTAATGCTGTATGTTGGTTACATTTGATGCCTCAGTCATTGTTGTTTTCCGCTGGCCGATGAGTGATTGCTGTAAGGTTTAGCTGTGTGAGCTTCTCAAATTTGTAAGTATGACTCATGTTGCCTCCTTCAGGATTATATAGCTTACTTTGTATGTATATGTGTCCATATACACCTTGCCGATGATCGTCTTTGTGAGATTGATTCATTGTTAGCTCTCTGCATTTATCTAAATAAGACATAGGGTTGGCTATTCTGGAAGTTTTAATGTTAGTGGCTTGTTTATGCTGTCTGTTAAGATTCATACACTGCGCTTCTTTCCAACATACAGATTCCTACTGTGGCATTTACTTGTCTGTGTGCTCTCTTAAATGCAATCCCAACTATCCTCAGTTTCCTTTGGTTACTCCTGTTGCATATGTTACACTTACTGTGGGCAGTGGCTATTTTCTAGCTAGAGGGCGCAAAATTTATATTTCTCAATCCAATCACATCCTGAGATGCTATACAAATATCTTCCAATATATTGTTCTTTGAGTAAACTAAGTAGATCTGGAAATTGGCAGCAGATCAATTTGTTGACTGGATATGTCTTGCTATTCTTCTAGTCACATTCCTTCAATCAATTAGAAAAATGGCAGTTACAGGTTATCTGTGATGGATGCTCCGAAGGGTGGCTCACTATGAGCATAATTATGAGGGTCATTTGGGGTGCACACAGCTATTGCATTGAGCTAACTGTTATCTACTCTGCCAGTGGTATTTCTCAGTGATATTTCACCCCTGATAATGGTGTCACTCAGTTGGGATCATTACTCTACATTCGTGACCCCTCCAGTTGACTTCTTTCATTTTGAAAGTGTGTAAGGCCGATACATATATCTATCTAGTAGTCTTTATGTAGTTGGATAGCTGGCTTTGTGGGAAGGGTACCCATGAAAATTGTGGCTTTGGATGCTGTTTCAGTCAAGGCAAGGGGATTCGATAGTGATACCGGTTATTTTGCCTTGTACTCAGCATCCCTAGGATAGGGCAGCGCTAACTGGCTCAATGTCAGAATGAAGTGACTGTGTCAAGTATACTGGCATAGCATTGGCAGTATTGTATTTCATTGGGGCAAAGGTATGAGGTCAGCCTAGATGCCCTCTTTGACAAGTTGGCATCCATCTTGATATGGGTTATGATTGATATGGCATAGTTCCCCCGGGAGTCATGTAAGAATTATAGTAGGGCTTCACCTGTATGCCTGATTTTCAAGTTGTGTCAATCATGTTCATCATCTAACCTACCAGCCCTGCATACTTTTGGGCTAGTTGTATTCCCTGATACAGCAAGAGCTTTTGTATATCCTACCATCATTAATGTGTGGTAATTCTATGGTTAGTAATATTCTATATTCTCTTCTCTCGCTCACACCTGTAGTGTTTACAGTTCCAGTTAAATGTGGTTTCCCGGGTTGCCTCCCCTTATTCATTTTTTCCTTATACAAAATTTATATCATCCTGACTAAACTTTCCTTCTGATTTTCTGGTTAATTTACTGTAAAGTGTATTGTGATGGTGATAGCTTAGCTTCTGTAGTCTTTGATCATGTATCTGGTCCAGTAGTTACCTCTCGCATATAGGGTTTGTGACTGGTCTGGTTATGCATTTGGCTTAGATTTAGCATATTTTGCTGTGCCGGTCCTAAGTTGTAAGAGTGCATAGGGAAAGTCAGAAGCACCACCTTTATGACTATATCCCAATGAATATGTATATAAGCACTTGGTTGGCATAGGGGTAATCCAGTGTTGATGTGGTATTCAATCTTCCTGTCTGCAACCTCATGAGGCATCCTGTGGCTGGCTAGGCCTATGTATTCTATTTACTGGGTGCATGTTAATGTATAGCTGTGCTGACATCCCAGCCATTACTGGGCCTTTCTTCAGGCTAGATATGGGTCGTCATCACTACCCCCTATTACATTTCGGTGGGTGTATGTTAAGCTTAAATTTATGTTTCTCTTGTAGGGGCTGGATGATAGTGCTTGGCACAGTTCTGAATTTGTGTACAGTCTTCAGATTGCATCTCACTGGGCTATGTTTTTTCCTGCATGCATAGATCATTCATTATTCATGATCTTAGTATGATAGTAATTAAAATATAGTCATGGCTGGACCTGAACTGGAATTTGGTGACACTTGTATGGTAAACTGTCAGCAAGGGTTTGCTGCCACCTTACATAATTAAGTTGGAATATAGGTAATTAGTTGAAATGTCTCAGCATATAATCACGTGTAGCCATTGTCAGATGCTTGGGAATTAGTTTTCCATTTAACAATTATCTTATTTTAGTATAACAGCTGACTATTTAAAGTTTGTATCACATTGCTATTCATTGTCGACATCATGTGATCTTAGTATAGCAGTTGAACATTAAAAGTTGTGTACACCATCCTACAACTGCGCTAGTAAAACAGGACATAGGCTAAGTGTTAGTACCGCTGAGTCTGAAGTGAGGGGTGGATGGTGATTAGTTGATAGGTCCCACCTGTTCTATACTGTGGGTGAGTGGGGGTCACCAGAGTGCAGTCTGTCTGGGTCACACACCCCGGTCCCCGATTAATTAGTTAGTGGTGTCAGGTATCCTGGATGGCCCAGTGTGGATTTGACAGGATTATGCCCTGCATTCCTGCACTGCTCAGTGTAAAACTGAGCTCTTAAGTTACTTTGGGTCCTGGAAATGTATGGCAATATGAGTATTGAACTCCTTCCTGTGCTTTAGCTGCTCACAATTATCAACTATGTTCTACTCATTAACTGAGCTGCTTCTTCCACTGCACTGCCAACCTGTGCAATGTTTTGAGCTTCTGGGAACAGTAAACTGCCTGTGGCATTGAACTGCTTGTGCTCGTGCTCAAGGTTAAGTGCAACTTACTTTGCTGAGCTGTTCACTGTTCTGAGCTCGCCCTTCTCATTGAGCTCACTGTTCTGAGCTGTTCATTGGCCTGGGAGGCTCACTGAGCTGTTTGGGGCCCTGAGCTGCTGACAACTGTGTGCTGCTCAGTGTTATAGGCTGCTCATATGTTGAGCTGCTCATTGTCTGGTGTGCTGCTTGCTGTCATGAGTAATATGAGCTGCATTCTCACTTAGCTGTGCAGTGTGCACAGTGTTGAGCTGTGCTGCTGGCTTACACATGGTCCCTGTATTAAGGGAAGGAGCTTCTTCTCCCAGCTAATTACCTACTTTCCTAATTACTTGACTGAACATCAGAATCTAGGGATTTAAGTGAAGCTGGTTAGATCTTCTGTGTCCTGGTTGAGACCATACACATAGCCTGCATGCTCCCCCCCCCCCCCCCCTCTTAATGCCACAGGTTCCAGGGGTATATAATTCTGCTATTATTGTGCAGGTGGAGTTACATACTGTGTCACTCAGTAGCCATCAAGGCCTCACCCATGGGTGGAGGGGTTACTCACAGTAACTATTAGAGTGCTCAGTTATCAAGGCCTCACCCGTGGGTGGAGTTACTCACAGTAACTAATAGGGCGCTCAGCCATCAGGCCTTACCTGTGGGTGGAGTTACTCACAGTAACTATTAGAGCGCTCAGCCATCAAGGCCTTACCCATGGGTGGAGTTACTCACAGTAACTATTACAGTGCTCAGCCATCAGGCCTCACCCGTGGGTGGAGTTACTCACAGTAACTATTAGAGCGCTCAGACACCCGTGGGTGTGTGTTTGGTTGGGCGGATTAGCCCATGCCAACTCGGGAATATCAGTAAAATTAAATTAAAAAAGAGGTACACAAGTCTCCTCCTCCCACCACGTGGGGAGATCCAATGGATCCTTCGGCTCTGCAGCCAGGGTAGTTAACGGGCAAGCCCGTCTCGGTCAAGTTTGACCAGAGCCCTCAGGCCTCGCCTCAGCGGGACACCCTCTCACGTGTTTACTTACTGGTTATGCGCCCGATGGAGGTCCGGGGGGTCCCGGCCGCACCGTCTCTAGGCAGGCCGTAACCCTCCCCCAGCCCACTTCCCGCCAGGTGGCGGGAGCTCCTCCCTAAGCCCATGGGTGGGATTACTCACAGTAACTTATTAGAGCATTCAACCATCAGACCTCACCCATGGGTGGAGTTACTCACAGTAACTATTAGAGTGCTCCATAGACAGCAAGCTTCACCTGTGGGTGGTTGTATCCATGGTTCCTGTTATATCCTGTGATCCTCCTATCCATGGTTCCTAAGTGTGAGTATATGCATGAGCATATACCTAAGTGCACCCTCCTCCCCTCTATGTGTGCTATGTAACTTTAATAATAGTGTTATCAAAACTACATAGCACACACAGTGGTGAGTCAGGCTCAGCACTCCCCTGTAGTATAGAGCCCAGGCCTGCACCCTCCCCCTGTGTGGGGGGTTTGATGCAGGGCCCTGGAGCTCCCGGGGAGACGTCTGCATATACAGAATAACCCATGAATTCACCCCTTTGGACACTCACTTTGAAACACCCATTATGCAGGGAGGCCATTAACCAATTAGGCCAATCTCATGACCTCATTAGCCTCCTCCAACCAAGTCTGCCTACTGTGAAGGGCCATTGAGGGGAAGGGGAAATAAGGTGGATGTTGCCCCCCCCCCTCCATGTTGGACATTCAATGCTATTTGGTTAATTCTATAAATATAATTCATCAATTTGGTAATTTAAATTCTAATGTATGTAAGGATGCACATACATGTGTATTGCGCGCATCCGTTTGAAATTTGTCAATTACACTGTATATAAAAGGAAAACGTTTTTTTTATTATTGAATGTAAAAAGGAGTGAACCATATTGAGTGAGATATGTGCATTTGAAAGGTTTTGAGTTTCAGATCTTTTGTATGAGCTAATGCAGCAGCTGTTCCATGCTGGCCACATCAGCTGGGCCTGAGCATTAATAGTTTGATGGGATCCACGACAAATACACAGGTTTTCGATTTTAATGCTATGATGGTAGCAGCCGTTCTGGTTGTGCCTATGTGTTATCATTTGGACAGGATCATTTCGCAAATGTGCCTGGTTCTGCGCTTAATGCTATGATGGCAGTAGCCATATTCTACGATTCAGCCGGATCTGATCAATAATGGCTTGACAGGATCCGCCACAAATGCCTAGATCTCCAGGTTTAATGCTATGATGGCAGCAACTGTTCTGGTCATGTGTTATCGTTTGTACGGGATCCATCGCAAATGCGCCGGGTTCTGGGCTTAAAGCTATGATAGCAGCAGCCTTTCCGCAGCGTATGCGCCGGCGGATGGCTCGAGATCGCAGAGCGTTCAATTTCTTATAGGTGAGTGTAGAAACTGATATGGTGATATGACCCCAGTCCGTCCTCCGATGCATACGCTGTGGAACGGCGCATTTGCGATGGATCCTATCCAAACAATAACACATAGGCACGACCAGAACGGCTGCTGCAATTATAGCATTAAACCCAGAAACCTGCGCAATTGTGGTGGATCCTGTCAAACCATTAATGCTCAGGCCCGGGTGAATCATAGAATGTGCAGTTTGGTGGGTGGTTGCATAGTTTGATGTGTTGAAATTTCTGCCATTGGGACGATGTCAATCATATACCGATGTATATGTGATGTTGGATATTCGATGCTACTTAGACAATTCGATAGATATAAATGAAATTAACCTTTCTACAAAATAATATTTTTGTTAAAAACCCTAGTGCCACGGGCCTATGGCACCAAGCCGTTCCCAGAACTCCAAACAGAAATACCTACCTACAGCCCTGTCAGGTTCCAGGATTAGTAGGTCATCTCACATCACGTGGTCACTGCGAGATGACCATCTGGGTCATGGCCACAGGACTTTTGGCAAGCTTCACAAAACTATTCTGTATTTCAGCTCAAATTGCTTCAAAACGAGTCATTTTTCATCAAAACGACTCCGGACTAATGATTAGTAGCTCATAATGATCGATTTGATATATTTATCTAAAAAATAAGACAAAAATTCAAACGCCATCGGATCATGTAACTTTACTAAGAGCACCGTACTGTTGGATATGTAGGATCAAATCTAGGTGGCAAGTTCTTTAGTTTCGAAAATGCTGTGCTTTCATCTGATTTTTCCTCTGAACCTTTTCCACGGAGTATGCCACACAAGGAACTGCTATCTAGAGCAGTTCTTTCAGTCATCAGATGGTAAGGGTGCCGTGGAAATCTAAGACCTCTAAGACCTTTTCCACAAAGCATGCCACACTTGGAGCTTCTGCTCACTTTAGTTCTTACCAGAAATACCACTGCCATCACAGGACAGGTTTGTTAGGGAAATGGTTTATTCTGGTCATTCATTGTCACTAACTCAATCATACTGAACTCTCTCCATCTACAATATTCTCAACGCACATCTTTTCTCCACCAGTAATCTTTCCATACATTGTCTTTGCACGCAGACATTATCCCTAGCCACCCCCCGTACGTATCAAGCAGCTAACTACTGGTATACTTATTACCTCAGTTACCAAGTCCTGTGTTTGCAGTCTGAAATGCTCGTATTCTTCCATATCAAATACGCAGTGAATTAAATGGCAGAATGTTCTTAAAATAACTAATGAAATTCACTGCTCCTGGAACAAAAACCATCATATATTCCTATCCTAGAGCAGCATCCCAAAAGTTGGATCTTTTTCGGGTCAACGTATATTCATGACATACACACTAAAAAAGAACTATAAATGATTAGTATTTGACTTATGTACAAGACAGCCGTCTCAAGTGAGCAGCTCTCACTCAAATTATATTATTTTTAACTGACATTTGTTTACATGTTACATATTTTCTCATGTTTTCTTCCCCCATGAGAATCCACCTATTATGTTATTTTAACGTTTTCATTTGGTGATAGACCTACCTGCTGGCTGGTCTGCAAATACTGCTAGTACTTTGGAGGTTGTGTACTAGCCTGCCGCGTGTACTAGTTGTTGCATTTACATAGTTCAAACGCTGCAACAAGAGTAAGGCTTATGCTCCTACAAGTCATTTACGCGAGTTCATCTTTCATACACATCAATAAATCACAGCATGTAATCATACACCAAGGCCGCGTTCAGGGTCCGTGTCGGAGGCGCCGCGGAGACGTCTCGGCGATGCTTTTTGGCCTAATACTGTTCAGAGTGCGTCTCGGCGACGTCTCGGAGACGCCTCTCTTTTCAGACTGGAGATGAAAAGTGCCTCGAAAATGGCTGCCGCATTCAGTGCTTTCAGCCAATTACAGCGCAGCTTGTCCATTACAAATGGCCACCGCCTATGGGGGGTGGCCATTTTCGAGGCGACCAACTGCTATTGTCGTTCAGACTAGCATGACGTCACGGGCGCCTCCGAGACTGACCCTGAATGCGGCCCAGTACTCCTTTCTGTTGATCCATGCCGCGTCTACAATGGCGTCCATCCGCTGGGAGAAAGTATGTTCTTCCGGTGTTGATTCTAGCAAGTTATTTATCGCCAATGTCCATTTAAATTTCACCAAACGAGTTTATATCGAAATAAATCCACTTGGACCCTTATGGAAGTTGTCAACTTTAATCACATGGGATTATGAGATATACAACTGTAAATCACGGGACTTGTAATTGTGTAAGCCATCAATTCAGTTTACAATAACATTTAAGTTCCTTTGGTTTTGAGATTTTTCCACATACCTTAAATTAGACAAATATATATGGTTGATTATTATTACCTACTCTACTTTATTTTAGAGTAACTTTTATGACATATGGCTAACTATGGAGATATGATAAGTGAAAGTACGTACAATAATTTTTGCAAGCACACTTCTGGGGTTGGAACGATGTCATCTCGCCATGGTCGTGGCTTATATATGACATCCTTGCTGTCACATATGCAGAGATTGAGAAAAACTGAGTATTTTTTTAAACATATTTGAGGGAGAATTCATGTAAAACTGTTATTCATTAATGTTTTTGTTATTCATGAACGGCAGTCATATATAATGACTATGTTGTCCTACATTTCTATGGGTTAAACTATGCTGATGTCCTTTCCTGTTCCAATTGGCAGTAAAATGTGAGTGAGAAATAGGGAATCGGTATCCCTACTCAAATACACTAACCTACTCATGTAGGTAGATACATATGGAACAGGGCAACACTGAGGTTACTGTTTGTAAACAGCTTCGCTGGTGTATGGATTCCTCTTGGGGAACGCAGACCAAACCTACCTTAACATGTTTTATAGTCAAATAAAGATCAAATAAATTGTGTAAAGGCATTTTCTCATCAATTCACATATTTGTCCTATGAAGCATCACGTTAATAGGAGCATAACTTTGCCGTATAGAATGAAATCTATGCAAGTCTTTTGGTTTGGTTAATATAATGCTATCCTCAAATTATGAAACTGATTGAACAGCCTACATTTGGTGGCTCGATTTAGAACCATAGTAACTCCCCCTTCCCCCTCCCCGCCCCACACACACACAAATGGACAAGCAATGAATGTATTTGAACGACTAGCGTCATTTATTAAAACATGACAAAAGGGCACTGGGGTGAATATGAAATATAGTTGTCCCATCTCATGTTTTATACTGGAGAATACACTAGTCGACTACGTAAGTAGGTTTCATGAGGGCCACGTACTTCCGGGCGCCTTCGTCTCCGCATCCAAACACGGAGAACTGCTATGCTTTATTTCCATCTTCTATCAGTTAAGGTTCCATAAATAATAAGTGAGAAATGGGATAACCTTGGTTTCTTCTCTTTTTAAAGGATCTTGCTACTTCTCAGGCTTGCTTTTCAATTGTTCTTTTAAAGAAATTATTTTGTGTGTAAGGTTGAATTTTGTATAACTTCTATTTTCTGATAGCATGCAGCGGTTGCCATGGATACGGGGAATGCACTATGATGAATCATAGTGCATTCCCCGTATCCATTGGTAGGTAGGATTACATACAGTGAAGCCGGCCCTCACTCCGGTGTTGCTGGAGGGTGTGGTAAGAGCACACACGCAGACAACTACGTCGTCTTTGTCTTCTGTATTCGCCATTCGGCCGCTTCGCCCCCTAGTGCCAAGTTTACTCATTACATGCACATTCACCAAGACAATAAATGGTGCTCTCACCAAGCGGGGAACGCCTAGGGAGCAGAGACCACTGTAGTTTTGGGGAGGGGGAAGTTGATGTTGAGATTAGCACAGGAGTCAGCCGTTGTTAAATTACGACTAAAAGAGCTGTTCTGGACGACGTTGCCTTTAAAGCAGCACTGTAGCGGGTCGCATGGCGCCCAGGCCCTTGGGCTGCTGGTGCCGACCTCCACCACACAGACCGGCGGGATTCGGTGTACACGCAGCTCGCAGCAGTACCGCTCTCAGGGCGCACACCTGTGTTATATCTATGAGTAGATGGGGGGGGGGGGGGGGGGTGCACAGCTTTTAAACAAATTGGGAAAACGCCACAAAACTACTCATTAACACGGTGCACTAAGACCACGGATCTAACGTGGATTTGTATATTATTTTCTTAGATTTTCTCTTTTCTTTTTGAGGGGGGGGGGGGGGGTTACCCCCACAAGACATAACCGTCACCATCACGATATTTAACAAATCGACCTAACCTAGGTCGCACCAACTAAACGTACGTCAAAGCACCATCACAAAACGACGGAACGGCACGACACAGAAACACAACCCAACCCTCGGCTAGAATGTAGTCATCGAGTGGACAGAAGTGCAAGCTACAACTTACTCCAAAAGAGACATGTACATACTCCATAAGAGACATGTACATAAGAGACAGTGGGGTGCAACGCTTTTCATAATCTTCAATCTCATGGCACGAATCGAGGACTTGTTAGGGTCGGGCTGGTCTATTCAGTTAGCCGATGGCTCGCTTTAATTTAAAAAAATGTCGCCCCCCCCAACTTTTATTATCTTCAACTTTTCTGTTAAAAGCGTGGACTAGCTGCTGAGGCAACGGTCATCAGTCAGGTATCATTAACATCATCTAACAGACAAAAACAGTGTAGTTAGCTACGAAGAGGAAAGGTCTGCTCACAGCTGTAAGAGGGCCACTTATGGAACTAGCTGGAAGTGAACAGAAACCCAAGCGCACATTCACTAAGGCAGTAACCAATGTCAATGACAACTGTCCAAAAATCAATTCTTAACTCCTAAATTTATCCTATACGGCAAGGAACAAACATCATATCCATATAAAGAAAGTGCAATGGCCTTTTTTGTAGATGTGTATTCCTTCTTAAAAAAAAAAAATTATTTGTTTTGCAATCGAGAAAAATAAAACATTCCACTGATAGACATGTGCCCTCTGTGGGCATTCGCATTGTTATCAGTATCAGATCTGGATATTAGGTGACGATAGCTGCTTCCAATGGAGCATTGCGCCCATATCAAGTAAAGACTACAGCGCACTAGCCGTAAGCAAGCAGTTCACAATCTTAACACATCTTCATCGATGGTAATCGCTGAACGAGGTGGCAAGTGTAAACGATAATAATACATGATCTTTTTTCCATTAAAAAATATATTAAATGCGGGCATTAAATAGTTGAGATCAATGCGCAATCACTGTCACATGTATCATTATCTTCGCCTTCTTTAGAGACCTGCTTGGCCTGACACTCCACTTAAAATAATTCTCACAGAAGCGCAGCAAATAGGGAATTAATTGCTTTAATTTCTATTGAATTGCCCTACGTCGTTAATGAGTTACTGACTCATGGTAATGCCCAGAACCCCCAATTGTCTGCCTCTCTTGGTCTGCAATGTACAGCTGGTACTATTGACAGAAGACACAACCTCACTGACAGCACTTTAATGTGCTTAGGTACCCACACAACCCGTGATGTGGATTTCTTTTGTTTATTTATGATTTGTTTTCTTCAAAACCCACCAGAAATATATTAATATATAACCCGCAATTACCATCTAAGTAAATCTATTAAGCATCTATATGTGTGTTAAAGCTAATATTAACTGATGGTTTGAAAAAATATAGAAATAATGACTATGTAACCTCTTTTCTCTACACTGTTACAGATATAAGCAGGGAGAGGGGGGGGGGGGGGGCAGCATGAAGTCAGAGTACAAACTCAGCTGCCTGACTGGGATAAATACCACAATATAATAACAATAATACGTCTGTAAAAATTAGAATTGGAGCATAGCCTCGATTCGGGAAAGCCGTGTTTGAATAGTAGTGTTGAGAATAGTTGGCTGGCGAGGCAATGGCTGAAGCAGAAGCTTTGACGGCGGTGCGTTCACTGTTAACTCTGTAGTTAAAGTTGCATAGTCCGATTGTTTTGGGTTTCTGTAATTTTCTGAGATAAATATATTAGGTTGATCGCTATAGTCTACCTTACTTAACTTTGAAGTAGCTTTTATTTTAAATGACTAACTTTTGAGATATTCAAAGTGCAAACATACACAATTAATTTGGCAAGCACGCCAAAACTCTAACACCATAGGCTTCTGCAGTAACAGCTTCTATTAGATTGACTCAGTATTCCCTTCTATGTGGTGACAAATGTTGGATAAGTGAACCAGTATCCAAGTTAGGTATGTAGAAACAAATCTAGATTACTGTTTTGATTTTAAAAATTTGATGTTTTCATCGGACTATGCAGCTTTAAGACACGAGGTGGCGCCTGAACACCTTGGCACACAGAGGGGGATCTGGTTAGTGAATCAATCCAGCGGCCAGCCCATGAACAGTACACACTGGGAACGTGCCCTGTGGAGGGGTTCGCCCACAGAAATGGCAGCGAGTCAGCCGTAACAAGGTGTAGCTTATCGAGTCGTCCAGTCGGCATATGTCTACAGCGCAACTACAGGGTACAGAGGCGACCTCTGGCGGCCATCTCACGGCGCTTGTTCCTTCGGCTGTCACAAGACAAGCTGTGCAGAAACCGCTACTCCAGAATGTAGGCTTACTACTAAAAATAGCCAGTTTAGACCATCAAATATCCTTATGATAAATCCTCTCTAGTCAGGAGATTGCTCTGATAATACTACACAAATGTGGTTTGTTTTTCAAAATACGAAGAAAGTGAAGGAAAAAAAAGCTTTTATTTTTAAAAGAAATTCCCTCTTCCTGCACTCCTTATTTGTCTGCCTATGTCTAATACACATCTACAGATAACTAGCTGCTTCATAATCACACGATGTGGCAAATGATGTTAACTACTTCAAATCTTAGTAATATCTACTACAAATAAAGAGAAGAAAATCCTAGCGTTAAACAGATCAGACTGACCACAAGGCTGCCGTTTCTCTAGGTGCATACCAGATAGAAATGGGGGATGGGAGCAGGGGGGAGGGGGAGAGGGGAGCGATACACCACGATGGTGAGAGCACGTCAGTATTTACTGACACAACAACAGTAGGCCAAGATGTGCAGGTGACTTGTATGAACATGTTTACAGGGTTCCCGGGCGGTCAGCAAAAAAAAGGAAGTAAAGCCGCTCGGGACCCGGCGGCCTGGTAGCGGTATTACGGAGTAATAGTGGTAGTAGTAGAGTTGTAAGCCCGAGCGCCCTCGGCCGCTCACTGTGCCACGCCCTTCGGAGTGTAGTCAGAGGCGTTTGGGTTGAGGCTGGACTTGGCAAGGACATCCTCATCGCGAATGTTGTTTGGCGACGTGAAATTGGCGGAGAAGTGCGGCGAGGAGGACTGGGAGGTGGGTGTGTAGGGCGCATTGATGGCTGGCATTAGGGCCATCACCTCGGCTACCTTCTGTTTCAGCTCCGTGATCTCCAGGTCCTTCTGTATCAACAGGCCTGCAATGAGAAGGAGGCACCCTCAGGGCGGGCTGCATGTCTAACGGCTGAGTGGCCGACGGCAACCACTCCTTGTCGTGTGGTGTGGTGTGAGGTGGTGTGGTGGGGTGTGAGGTAGTGGGTTGGGGTGAGGTGTGAGGTGGTATTAGGCAGTGGGGTGTGGTGTGACGTGATGTGGTGATATAATGTGATTTGTTTGTTTGTTGGGGTTTACATCCTGGCAACATCTAAGGTAATATCAGGACGGGTACCGACTTGTGACAGTGCACTCATTGCGACTTTATAGTGCTGCCCCACTGGGAGACCAGGCTGCTAGCAGGCTGAATGCTAGGTTAGGTAGCGACAAGAGGCAATTTTATAAGTCATGGCTGGGATTTGAACTCCCGACCTTCCACATGGGAAGCCTCCGTTCTTACCGATTCGGTTACCGTGTGCAGTCTGACAAGGTGATGAGGTGTGAGGTTATGGAGTGTGACGTGGTGGTGCGCTGTAATGTGGTGGTGTGGTGTGATGTGAGACATGATGTGGTGGTGCGATATGATATGGTGGTGTAATCTAATGTGATGTGGTATCATGCGGCGGTGGTGTGGTGGTGTGGTGGTGTGGTGGTGTGGTGAGCGGAGGTGCACGCGCACACTGACCGACCGACTCACTCACTCACTAAAATGTGGTTATAATAGCCAAATCAAGGTCATTTGCTATTTTACAATTATTGCGGTGATATTGTCACGTGACATGGGTTCCAAGTGTTTATTATCCCATTACTTACCAGCCTGGATTTCGATCTGTCGCTTGGCATCACCGAGCGCTGAGAAGAGGTCGAGTTTTAGTCGGGTCACGGAGGTCAGGCTATTCTCGAGGTGTGAGTTTTTATCCTGGACGGCGGCCAGCGCAGACATTAGGATCTCCTTCTCATTCTGCACGTCCTTATACTGCCTCAGGGACTGCGACGACAACATCAAACACATCTGTATCACCGTTACAACTAAGAAGCCACGGCCAGTGAGAGGGGTATGCAATTCTAGTAACATTCGAGTGATCCTGACATCACCATAGTTGTTTCTAGGACGTAAAACCCCAATAGATGACAAACTTCCGATCTTCATAAGGAACGAGAGTTCACCGTCGCCATTCCAGACAGCCCAAAATTACCACCGGCGTTTGAAAATATGCTTTGTTAATTTTGCCTCATCAGATGGGACTAACACACTGGAGAATATAAACGGACATGTCCTTTTATCTGAAATGTCATGTGACGTGCATCATAAAACAACTAAGCCACCTCAAGTTCTCCAATAAAGGGCTATATTCTACGACATGCCATTATTGTACCTCTTATGTTTTCCAGAAAATCTACCATCTTTATTTTCTTTCGAATCAGGGGTTAAAAAGTAGTTAGACAATTAGATCTGAAAAATGGTCATAGTCGGAATCGGAATAGTCTAATTTTCATAACTTTGTACATATTCTGTTCATAACAAAGAACCCGTAATACAAAATAACTCGATACATCTGCAACAAAAACAAGACAACTATACATAATAAGGGCATTCCAAGGTCCGCTGGTCCCAAGGGCCGTATTCCATTAACACGACCCAGGCGACTCGGGTCACCCTAGTTGCTAGAATTTCAAATCAAACACCGCGAGTGGAGTCAACAAATACACATGCCGTGTGCAGAACGACCGGACCCCAGTTAACCCACGTATTGGCTGGGGTTGGCCAGGAGCGATGACGTCACATTTGTGCTGATACCGTCTTGTAGCAGCACAAGTCCTATGTGGGTTTTTTAATGTGTGTTTAAAAAAAAAAAATTCAGATTAATGAAATGGAAATATAACTAAACCATGCAGTCAAAAAGTACTTTAAATCGTATTTTACTGCAGTTATGTCGGTTATTAAAATTTAAAAAAATAAATATAAAAAGAAGAAAAGAGTTTTGGATTGAGCCAGCAATTTTTCTACCCCGAGCTTGAAGAAGCGTGTTCTTTTATTCCACCCGAGCCTGTAGGATGTGCACATGCGCCAAAAAGCTGCTCGGGTGACCCGAGTTAGTTAATTGAATACGCCCTCAGTGTTACAGCTACAGTTTACATACAGGAAGGTGGGGGGTGGGGGGGGGGGGGGGGGGAGGTGCTGAATACACATACAAAAGTGGTGTTTTACGTAATGTAAAATACCTGCTAAGACACTTTTACTGCAATCTACATTAGAAACAAATGTATGGCACTGATCCTATCAGGTTTGGTAATCAAGAAGCACCTGGCCATAGGTGCAAGGTGAGTTATAGGGTATATAGTGATGGACAGGGGTGGAAGGGGACTAAGTGGTGCAGTGGTGTGGGAACGCGTTCCTTACTGTAAGTCGGAGTGGAACGGTTCCTCACCATTTCAAATACATTCAAGCCTGCATTCCCCAACTTTAACAATTTTTTTTTTTTTTTTTTTTTAGTATTATACCACAGGACGCCATCCCCACTTCCTGTATGTAAGCTGAAGGTGCAACCGGGCGAACTTCAGTCCCCCCTGAGGGACCAGCCGAACTTGGAATACCCATACTTTAGTGAGGTATGTATGCCGACATGCATGTGAAATCAGGTATTTACATATTAAAGTTGCATTCTCCAGAAAAAGCAGAACTCAAGACTCCTGGTAAATTGCGCTTCTCTGACAATGGAGCTCGGTGTGACCAGTTACCTGTGTTTCTCTCTCGAACTGTCGCACCTGATCCTCCCTCAGGTGGATCTCGTGACGTATGTGTTTGATTTCATTCTCAAGCTCCCGGCGCCGACTCTTACACGCCTCTGTACACTCGACTCTGAAAACATCAAGCAATTATTCCAAAAAGCTCCTAATTACACATTTGATGAATATATCTACTGTAAAAGCTCTCTAAATCGACCGCCCATGGGACCGACTTTAAGTGGTCCATTTACGGAAGTGGTCGGTTTAGAGTTAGAATATCCTTACAATGGTATTGTTGGGACCCAAATAAAGCGATCGATATAGGGGAGTGGTCAGGCACAGCAGGCTGGTGTGGAGGTGAAGGCGGACCATATGTTGAAGGTTAAGTGGGGCTATTTACAGGGAACCAGGCACAGCAGGCTGGTATGGAGGTGAAGGCGGACCAGATGTTGGAGGTTAAGTGGGGTTATTTACAGGGAACCAGGCACAGCAGGATGGTGTGGAGGTGAAGGCAGACCAGATGTTGGAGGTTAAGTGGGGCTATTTACAGGGAACCAGGCACAGCAGGCTGGTGTGGAGGTGAAGGCGGACCAGATGTTGGAGGTTAAGTGGGGTTATTTACAGGGAACCAGGCCCAGCAGGCTAGTGTGGAGGTGAAGGCGGACCAGATGTTGGAGGTTAAGTGGGGCTATTTACAGGGAACCAGGCCCAGCAGGCTAGTGTGGAGGTGAAGGCGGACCAGATGTTGGAGGTTAAGTTGGGCTACTTACAGGGAACCAGGCCCAGCAGGCTAGTGTGGAGGTGAAGGCAGACCAGATGTTGGAGGTTAAGTGGGGCTATTTACATGGAACCAGGCGCAGCAGGCTGGTGTGGAGGTGAAGGCAGACCAGATGTTGGAGGTTAAGTGGGGCTATTTACAGGGAACCAGGCCCAGCAGGCTAGTGTGGAGGTGAAGGCGGACCAGATGTTGGAGGTTAAGTTGGGCTACTTACAGGGAACCAGGCCCAGCAGGCTGGTGTGGAGGTGAAGGCAGACCAGATGTTGGAGGTTAAGTGGGGCTATTTACATGGAACCAGGCGCAGCAGGCTGGTGTGGAGGTGAAGGCGGACCAGATGTTGGAGGTTAAGTGGGGCTATTTACATGGAACCAGCCGCAGCAGGCTGGTGTGGAGGTGAAGGCGGACCAGAAGTTGGAGGTTAAGTGGGGCTATTTACAGGGAACCAGGCCCAGCAGGATGGTGTGGAGGTGATGGCGGACCAGATGTTGGAGGTTAAGTTGGGCTATTTATAGGGAACCAGGCCCAGCAGGCTGGTGTGGAGGTGAAGGCAGACCAGATGTTGGAGGTTAAGTGGGGCTATTTACATGGAACCAGGCGCAGCAGGCTGGTGTGGAGGTGAAGGCGGACCAGATGTTGGAGGTTAAGTGGGGCTATTTACAGGGAACCAGGCCCAGCAGGCTGGTGTGGAGGTGAAGGCGGACCAGATGTTGGAGGTTAAGTTGGGCTACTTACAGGGAACCAGGCCCAGCAGGCTGGTGTGGAGGTGAAGGCAGACCAGATGTTGGAGGTTAAGTGGGGCTATTTACATGGAACCAGGTGCAGCAGGCTGGTGTGGAGGTGAAGGCGGACCAGATGTTGGAGGTTAAGTGGGGCTATTTACATGGAACCAGGCGCAGCAGGCTGGTGTGGAGGTGAAGGCGGACCAGATGTTGGAGGTTAAGTGGGGCTATTTACAGGGAACCAGGCCCAGCAGGATGGTGTGGAGGTGAAGGCGGACCAGATGTTGGAGGTTAAGTGGGGCTATTTACAGGGAACCAGGCCCAGCAGGCTGGTGTGGAGGTGAAGGCGGACCAGATGTTGGAGGTTAAGTGGGGCTACTTACAGGGAACCAGGCCCAGCAGGCTGGTGTGGAGGTGAAGGCGGACCAGATGTTGGAGGTTAAGTTGGGCTACTTACAGGGAACCAGGCCCAGCAGGATGGTGTGGAGGTGAAGGCGGACCAGATGTTGGAGGTTAAGTTGGGCTACTTACAGGGAACCAGGCCCAGCAGGCTGGTGTGGTGGGGAATCAGATGTTGGAGGTTGAGTGCAGTCGTACTCAGTACAACATGCTCTGAGCAGTGACGAGTAGGTCTTTCAAATCATATATAGTTAATGTAAAATGGGATAAATAAAATGTGTGCATTACTGAAAAGTATTTCGAAGATGATTTTTATTTTAATTATGAACCAATTCTAAAAGACCATTGTTTAAAAAAAAAATGATATGGGTAAGAGATGCTGGCTTCATACAGACCCTAACTGAGCTGGCAAATAAGCAAATAAAGGGTACATTCCTTACACGCGGCATGCGGTATGCGAATGCGGCAACAAATCGAAATGCCTTGAAGTCAATGGGCTACATTCCTTACACACGGTATGCGAATGCGAATGCGAATGCGTCAAATCGATCGGTCCCTGTAGCAATCGGTGCGGCATGCGGCACGGGGGTGCGAATAGAAAACCATCAGTCGCATTTGTCCATTGGTTTAAGGCCGGAGGAGGCGACTGATAATTACGGACACAAGGGTGCTGATGGGAGGTGGTCACCCGGGAGATGGACGTTTGTGGGATTTGTGATAGGTAAACACTATGTACACTACATACACTACATGTAATTCACACACTACACACACTACATACAATACATACACCTCATGCAATTCACACACTACACACAATACATACACTACACGCAATACATACACTACACACAATACATACACTACATGCAATTCACACTACATACAATACATACACTACATACACTGCACACCCTACACACCCTACATACACTGCACACACTACACACCCTACACACATTACGCACACTACATACACTACATACACTGCAGGGGCTTTTATATACCTCGCTGCATGCCGCATGCCATGTGTAAGGAATCACGCCATTCGCATACCGCATGCCACATACCGTGTGTAAGGAATGCGCGCTTAAGTCTTAGAAGACCATAATAATTTAATAATGATATTAATATTTGAACGAATGAGTAGGAGCATGGGGGTGGAAAGAAGATTCATTTTGGCGTCTAGCACTGATCGTTTTAAAACTACAACGCACCTGTTGGCCAGAGCAGCCTGCCTGGCAGCCTCCTCGGACTTCTTAGCCTTACGTTCCTGTGATAACTGTTGCTCGGCCATGGACCGCAATTTGCGTTCCTCTGTCAGCTTGCGCTCGAGTATGGTCAAGTTCTGTTTGTCCTGCTGACGGGATGTCACCAAGTTGTGCAGTCTGAAGGCCAAGCAATAGGTAATGATTGATCTTTCCTGCATGTACACCCAAATGCATTTCTCCACACTAACAATATGTAATTAGCAAAGTACCTAAACAATTTGACAGCTGAACATCAAGATAAACCACAAATTAAGAATTGAAATGATTGTTTATAAAGATAATAAAGGTGATGTATCATCCAGGAATACATGTCATGCATCCTATTGATATATAAAAATACATGCAAATATGTAGTATACAATGAATATTTTCCTCACACATACCAAAATAATCCTCTCTATAGGTATGTGCTTTAAAGCAGAAAGTTTTGAAGAGCGGATAAGGAAGCTTATGCTAGAAATAAATAAAATCGAGATAATATTGATATATTTTGTCTACTTACTTTGTCTGTAAACTTTCATTATCTTGACGAAGTTGGTATACCTCCGACTTCATACATTTTTCCCCGTGCATGAGATTATTGATTTGAGATCGCAGTTCCTGTTCACAGTTTCTGCTGCTCTGTAGATCTGCTTTTAATCGCTTAATATCCGACTCCAATCTGAAACAACGACAGCACACTTAGCGACCACCGCAGCGCTTTGTCAAGTATTGCTGGAAACCTTATGATCAGCTGGACATGTGATCTGGGTGGGTACAAATACATGCGAACCGTGGTTGCTGTTGATAATGCCCGTCTCTTTATATAAAGTTGCATAGCCCGATGGTTTTAAGTTTCTATAATTTTTCTGAGATAAATATATTAAATTGATTGTTACTTATAATCTACCTTATTTAGTATGAAGTAACTTTTATTTTAAACGGTTATGTTTTTTGAGATATCTGAAGTGCAAACATGTAAATTTAGTTTTGGCAAGCGTGCCAAAACTCTGACAGCATAGGCTTTAGTAGTAATAGGTTCTATTCAATTACTTCGGTATCCCATTCGATGTGGCAACAAATGTTTTATAAGTACATCCATATCTAGGTTAGATAGGTAGAATCAATTGTAGATAATTGTTTCGGTTTTGAAATGTTGATGCTTCATCGGATTATGCAGCTTTAAGACACGACTAGCAAGTTTGAAGGCTGGCATTATGCACATATGGTTACAGCATGCCGATAACAATTGTTCAATACAGGTAAGTATTAATAACCAAAGCCACACCCACTCCCTACTCCACCTTAGAAAGGTGATCAAGGCCTGGCACATTCAAAAGATGTATTTACTCATTCATATTTAGTTATGTGTTTACATTGTTGGTAGTGCGTCACTATAATTCAGCATGGTTGGTTGTTGGAGTTTCACGTCCTGGCAACATCAAAGGTCATACCAGGACGGAGCATGTAAGGTGTCTGTGATTAATTGCTTGAACCCGCCCTATATTTGACCTACTTCCGATTATTGTATCTAACGGTTTGATTATTACCGTTTTACATTATACCGTCAGTAAATCATTGGGAGCAAAAAGACCAGCTATTAACATTTTCAGGGATGAAAGTGATCACGGAGAAAAAGTCGTCTCAGGTATTTTTTTTAAATCCCACAAATCATAGCTTACCCACAATCGCAGATATTCGCGAAATCGTGGAGATCTTTCATCCCTGCATTTTATTACCAAATTGGGGCAGACGACAATTATTTGAAGAGAATTGCATGGCTTTGCCCTTCAATAGAGGGGAAAATGTGATACTGTATTATGTCAAACTGCAAATATGTCATACTGCTGTTTTATTGGACATCGCCTTAGAATAGCTCGTGCTAGCGAAGGTGTGCGTGTTATGTGATTCTCCCATGAAGTTGTAGCCACTGCAGCCAAATTTCTTTCACCCTGCAATTTATATTAGATATTTGACATACAGTAAACACTTCTTTAAGAATTGTAATACACAATATTCACAACGCATGCAACATCTGATGGCGCTGACGAACACTACGGTTGTGGGACCGTTGACACAGTGCATACAATAGCTATGGAAATTACTAACTTTCAAATGCACGTATGTCAATCAGATTTTGGGATATTTTGAAAATTCCAAAAGTATATTGCTTTTGGGTTTTTGGAGCTTCCAAGAAAAATTTAATTTTCATGTTTGGACCATTTGGAAAATTTTAGGAGGGTACTAAACTAGTCAGTCACTATTAATACACAATATTCACAATGGATGCGACATCTGAAGGCGACGACGAACAGTACGGTTGTGGCACTGTTGCCATAGCGCATGTGTGTGAATATCGAGTATTGGCTGTAATTTGACAATTAGTTCTGTTACTTCTGCAACATATCCAACTATTTTCATTAATTGGGGCGGTAAATGATCTACATATAAATGAAAAGCTAGTATTATGGGAATAGTAATTTGGTTACTGCAGTGAGCTGGGATGTCAAAAGGAAATCAATCCACATGGATTAGTACCACTACTGCACAGTGGCGAAAACAAGTGCATGCACTTAACCGTTATGATCAGAATAAACAAATCATCACTAAATATATAAAAAATAAAAAATGAACATTCTTATTTATGGGTTTTATTAAGGACCGACATCGTACATTCCAGCACCATGCAGTGACACATACTTACTTTGGAATTGACTCGTCTTTGTTATTTGTGAAGGGGGCTGTGTGTGTGGAGGTGGCTTGAGTCTCTTTAGCGTTGTTGCTCTTGCTCTTTTTATTAGAAGTGACATTGTCTCGTGTACTGTTGAGCTTGTTTGTACTTTTGGCAACGCCGTTGGCTTTGAAAGTCTTTGCATGCTGGTCGTTCTTGTAGTTCTCTTCGTCATAGTCATTAATGTTGTGCGGCTGTCGCGGGTGCACTGGGGGCTGCTCAATATACTGGCAGTCCTCTATGTGCGAGCTCTGTTTGTGTGTTTTGTTAGTGTCCTTCACCTCGGAGGCAGTGGCCGGTGCACCGGCCTCTGTGCTTGTGTTGGTGTTGGTCTTTCCCTGTTTCTTCGAGTTGGCCGTGGAAGGCGTTATCCCATTTGACAATTCATCTTGTGCTTTGGATGGCAAAGCTGGAAAATGGGAGGCAAATATTTTAAGTATCATGCTAAAATGACTCAAATTTCAATTAAAATTGTGGTAATTAATTTTAGCTAGGAAACTGGTAGGTGGAAATGAGTTATTATAACAACAAAGGCTTATGAACCAACATATTTAATACATTCTTTTTAGTTATTTAAACAAGGGACATATGAATGTTACTTTTGCGTTACTACCAAACTACTTTTTTTCCCTAAGTAAACTTTAAGACGAACTATAAAAATATATATTATCCCTATTTACACGAACAATTATTTGCAAATGATAAAAATTGACAAGAAAAATACAAACTGCATTTATCTGAATGAATATGACATGCTGGGTGGTGACGTACGGGCGCCCCGGAAGATACAGCATGGCCATGACACCAAGAGGCGCTCATGTTGTGTCACATGCATGTTTTTCTTGGTGCCTTTACAAAGCAATACACTATTTGATATGGAGACTTCCAGCCTCTCACTAATACCGGAATCTAACTAAAGAGATTAGAGCTGACCTAGACCTAGTACAGCACTGATCTGCATAGAGGGCCGATAGTCTGCGTCCGAACCCTTTAAGAGGTCACCATGACACCGGAGCTGTAGTGTACACCAGCAGCATGGAGGTCGGCCAGGCCTGTCAGTTAAGGCCACCATGACACCGGAGGTGTAGTGTACACCAGCAGCATGGAGGTCAGCCAGGCCTGTCAGTTAAGGCCACCATGACACCGGAGGTGTAGCGTACACCAGCAGCATGGAGGTCAGCCAGGCCTGTCAGTTAAGGCCACCATGACACCGGAGGTGTAGCGTACACCAGCAGCATGGAGGTCGGCCAGGCCTGTCAGTTAAGGCCACCATGACACTGGAGGTGTAGCGTACACCAGCAGCATGGAGGTCGACCAGGCCTGTCAGTTAAGGCCACTATGACACCGGAGGTGTAGCGTACACCAGCAGCATGGAGGTCAGCCAGGCCTGTCAGTTAAGGCCACCATGACACCGGAGGTGTAGCGTACACCAGCAGCATGGAGGTCGGCCAGGCCTGTCAGTTAAGGCACCATGACACCGGAGATGTAGCGTACACCAGCAGCATGGAGGTCAGCCAGGCCTGTCAGTTAAGGCCACCATGACACCGGAGGTGTAGCGTACACCAGCAACATGGAGGTCGGCCAGGCCTGTCAGTTAAAGCCCAGCATAACACGGCTGCAAAAGTTACATTTTTGCTGTTGGCAAACTTTATTTATTCAAGTGTTTGGAACGCTTGCAAGCAAGACAATTTGAGCCATTGAAAGGAGTCAGGGAACAAATCATGAAAGGCAGCAGAGTGGAAGCTGATAATTAACCAGATGTCGGAATATAAAACGCACACAGGAGAACACATTCACAAACACCACGGAGAAAATGGCTTCAAAACGTAGTAATGCCTAATCTACAATATATAGTTTTATGCGCTTTTGACTACATTAGTAGTAATGTGCTTTTGGAAAATGTCTAGGTAGAATAGTGGGTGTAAGAAAGGAATTTTTAAAAACTCACCAAAAAACCACCATAATAACTTCATTCGTCAGAATCAAGACTCAAAACTCAAAATGGAACAACTGGTAAGTCACTAATAGATGCACGGTTTGCAACACATCTCAGCCAAAGCAGCTTTTAGACGATTTGGTGGAAATTAAATCATGTTCCGAGCTGAACCTTACTTTTAACGCATGCTGACCTACTGTGGCATACACACTGGCACCACCCTAGTTTGACATGGCTGTGGAAGAACTACACGGAACTAGCCTAAATCTTTGTACAATCTAAAAACCTTGGCAATGTACCATACTGTCAAGGAGAGGCGTCTTTTCCATCTAGTTATATCTGTGCACTACAGCCCCAACAGTCAGGGATCAGAAGCTACACATGAGGATCTGCTGAGTCCTCCCAATAAGCTGTGACAATCACGAATATCGAAACTACCACGGCTAAGCGATGACTTACAAGTTAGACGCTTACAGCAGCAATTAACAATTTGAGAAAAGACAACATATTTTCATAGAATCTTCATCCACATTTCTCCAAGGTGACCAAGTAAAATACGATGAGTATTCATACATGATTAGTAAGACTAACATTAAGCTGTGGTAGTTACGCAGGGAATGCGTTAGCAATTACAACTCAAAGCCCGGTAATTGTATACCACTTGACAATTTCCATGGGAGTGCCAGCAACTGTATGCGAATTATTAAGCACTAAAAGACACATGGTGACATGATGCTGGTGCCATGCTGACTTCCGGGGGCGCATGTATGGAAGGTAAAGGTGCTGCTCGCAGCTAAGAGGGTGCTGGCGCCTGTACACTATGGACTCACATGGCTGTGCATGACTGGTACTGAGAAATGTACCCGACAGGGACGTCAAGGCACCCAGAAGTAGTCTGAATACGGGCCACTGTCTCATATGAGAACTTAGCTCTCCCTGTTGGTGATCTTCCCCTGAACGATGAAACAACAGCAGTTTACCAACACGCCGCCTCTTGTGGAGCGGGACACATCATAATTATTGATAGTCTCAATAATTTCGCTTGTCTATAAACTAGAGAAATAAATACATGCAATATATGATTTCATATTGGATAAAGGATAATATTTACTATACAGCTACAATAGAATTTGACCAGAACCTTTTAAATGTTAACACTAACTGATTTATGATAAACATATCTGCTTCAAGTTATATAATTACACTGATGTAGGGTTCTAGCCGTTTCATAAATTAATCTTAATTTAACTTCTATTAACTTTAGATACGAGTAACTTTCATAAAAACTGGCAAAGCTTTGAGATATTGAAGTGAAAACACTGACAACCTTCCCTGTGTACGGGGAATGGTTCTACATTTAAAGACAAGCTATGACCCAGATTCCATCTTGCAGTGATCACGTGACAGAATGTCACAGCATTAACGAAAGTCACAAGAATGTGCCTAGTTCCAGAAGACTGGTTCATGGGTGTCTAGGAACGTTGGTATAATGTCCCGTTTGCAACATACCAACCCAACATTCATCAAATGCTACCCCCAAAATGATTACAGGTGTGCCATTAGCTAAGTCGAACATTGATAATCAAGTCTAGATAGACTCTTTGCTTTTGAACATATTCTCTTTTCATCAGATTTTGCAGTTTTAAAACCAGCTTTGTATTGCCTGTCAGTGCTGCATATTGCTCATGAGACGGACTCAGTTTACCGCAATAGACTTACAGATCACTGATCACTGATCACCAAGTTGGACGGGTAGTGAACACAGCCTCCCACGTGGATCGTGCCGGCCATAACACCATACTTGAGTGAGGCGACACTCGGCAACTTCTCGCCGATTGCCGATCGTCCCAGGTCAGTCCTGGACGACAAGTCGCAGCAGCTGCTCGAAAATACCACCCCAATGCAGATAAGTCGGATTTGGGTGAAATTAGGTGTGGCCAGCACTGGGGAAGTATGACCTGCACTCGACTAGTAGTTGGGCGAATGGCTGGCACATTTAGTAGTCAACCTGTGTTTGACTCATTTAGTGGCAATGTCACGTGCAAGAGGGTTACACTACATGCATGGTGAACCACCCCAGTCAAAATGGTCCTGAACTTCACAACCCAAAAACAAGGTCATGTCTCGGCGCAGAAAGATGGTCGAGCAAGTACTTGTACGAAGAGGTGACGAGCAGGCTAACCTTTCTGTTTGTCAGTGTTGCTCTGCTGGTCGGAAGGTAGTGCTTGCTGGAGCAGGTGAGTGTAAAAACCATTCTCTTTTTGGACGTCCTTCTGCTTTCTCTGTCAAAACACAGAACGTTTATTTTAAAACAGTCAATAAGCTAGAATATACCATGAAACTTCATATCGATAACAATGCTGTTCTCTATTTAGTGGAACTATTGAAGTAAAGACAGACAGTTTCAAAATTCTAGGCAAGGATATACCACATAACTTTATATCGACAGAAATATAACACTTAAATTAAAACAATTCTGGCCTATATTTAGTAGAACTCTTATGGTAAAGACACTGATTTATTAGCTTCAAAACTCTACTACACATCCAATTTACGTGTGAACACATCAACAGCTTACTCTAATAGTGCTGATCTTGGGTTTGGTCTTCAGACACTTGGTTTGTTAATTTTGTTGTAAATAAGTGATTTTATCTTGCTGTGCAGATCAAGAGTCACAAGTACACACTTACCACTCTAATTCTATATGATATATAACTTTTGAACCCAAACCCAAGCGTTACGACAGGGTAGCCAATACTGCAACAGGAAAAACAAATACATGTCAGTAGTGAAAAACAAGCAATTGACCCACTCCCCACCTGTTTTTATCATTGTAGTCTGCACTCACCTCACAGGCAAGGAGGCACGTATAATAGTATGTGTGGGTAGGTGATTGTATCATGGTCCCTAGATAGCCTATTAGTTAGGACGCTCGCTCCGGAATGGCACAAGTGTGCGATCCAGAAGGCACAAAGTTCCCTTTGTTTGCACCTCACCCCACACTACATTATTCATCAAAGTAGAGGAAGTTCCAAGGTGTGCATAACGACTGTGAACATAAGGGTAGGTGAGTGTGTGTGAGAGTGTGAGTGAGCGAGTGAGCGAGTGAGAGCGAGTGAGAGAGTGAGAGTGAATGAGAGAGAGTGACATAGTGACAGAGAGAGAGCGAGTGAGAGATAATGAGAGAGTGAGTGTGAGAAAGTGAGAGAGACAGTGAGAGAAAGTGAGTGATAGAGATATAGAGAGATATATAGAGATAGAGATATATAGAGAGATAGAGATATATAGAGAGATCTAGATAGGGAGAGATATAATTAGAGAGATGAGATAGTAAGAAAGTGAGAGAGACAGTGAGAGAGACAGTGAGAGAGATATACAGAGATAGACAGTGAGACAGTGGGAGAGAGACAGAGATAGACAGTGAGAGACAGTGGGAGAGAGACAGTGAGAGAGAGAGATATCCCATAGGGGGGGGGGGGTGTACTACAAAGGAGACTGGTACTACTAGTCTACTTTGTGTTGGTTAGTGGGAGGGTGAGTCAATTGTACGACATGAAAAAAACATTTGAATTGGTTCCGCTGACTGAAAGCTGAAAAGTGACACGCTATATACAAAACTCAAGTAGACTCAACACACAGTCGTCATGGATACGATGCAGCGTTCACACGACCACAGCAAGGCCCGACTGACGCCGTATGTTCGGTGAGTACAGAATGGCTGGCAGCTTCACGTCACAACCACGGTAACCAACTGACACAACATTCTTACACAAGTGATCATGGGCCAGCAGCTTTACATCACAACCACGGTAACCAACTGACACAACACTCTTATACACATGGTCACAGGCCGGCAGCTTCACATCACAACCACAGTAACCAACTCACACAACACCTGTATACATGTGGTCACGGGCCAGCAGCTTCACGTCACAACCATGGCCACCAACTCACACAACACTCTTATACACGTGATCATGGGCCGGCAGCTTCACGTCACAACCACGGCCATCAACTCACACAACACTTTTATACCCGTGATCATGGGCCGACAGCTTCACGTCACAACCACGGTAACCAACTCACACAACACTCTTATACACATGATCATGGGCCAGCAGCTTCATGTCACAACCACGGTAACCAACTCACACAACACTCTTATACCTCCAACATGGCAATCGTCATGTGCGGCATCCATGGCGGGGGGGGGGGGGGGGGGGGGGGGGGGGACACGGGTGAGAAATCAAAAACTGATTTTAAAAACTAAATCATAACCGTAACCAAGACCAATTCTGAATACAGAAGGAAGGGGTACAAGTGGACCCGTTATCTGGGCCAAGGTCACGCACGCTTCCGCTCGTCTTTCACCAGCCAGGCATATTAAAGCGCCCAAAGTCCACAGATAAGACGCGCAGACTGTTGCCGTGGTTACCGACGAACCGATCTGCTGTCATTCGCGTGCCACGAGAAAACTACATTGTTACTGGGGGGTACTGAATCGGGAGGGAGGCAGGCGGGATTATCACCTGCACTATCTCAGTAGGCTCTATTACCGACACAGTCAACCAGCTGACTACGAAACGTCACACTGGCCGAATTTCACGGTCTGATAAACACGCATGTTACACCGCGACCACTTTGTAGTCAACAGATATCAATGCTCACCGCAGCCAGGTGTTCATTACTTCCAAAATGCTTCCGCAAAACTGATTTTCACGTTATGTGAATTTCATTTGCTGTTACCTTTATATATCATTAGGATTTTCTTTTCTTTAGATTCTTTTTTTGAATAGACCTATTTCATATGACGTCAGCATGGGTATTTAGGTCAGTGCGCGCGCTGCTTGGCTGCAGGACGACACTGTCACACCCCCAACTCAATGTCTATGAGCAATCTTCATACAACAAAAGTGAAATATCTCTTAAACTACACCACCTAGAAACAAACGGCTTGGAACACATATAGAAAACATATTCAACGAATAGATTATATTAAATTTATATGGTTAGGGTTCTGCATTTCTATTAATTTTGAATAAAATCAACGTTTTGCACTGTGCGTATTGGCAAACTCAATGCATTGTCAATGGCCATGAGCAATCTTCAAACAGAATAAGTGAAATATCTCTAAAACTACACAACCTAAAAACAAACCGCTTGGAACACATATAGAAAACATATTCAACGAACAGATTATATTAAATTCATAAGGTTAGGGTTCTGCATTTCTATTAATTTTGAATAATATTGACGTTTTGAACTGCATGAATAGGCAAACTCAATGCATTGTCAATGGCCGTGAGCAATCTTCATACAGAAAAAGTGAAATATCTCTAAAACTACACCATCTAGAAACAAACCGCGTGGAACACATATAGAAAACATATTCATCGAACAGATTATATTAAATTTATATGGTTAGGGTTCTGAATTTCTATTAATTTTGAATATAATTGACGTTTTGCACTGTGCGTATCGGCAAACTCAATGCATTGTCAATGGTCGTGAGTAATCTCCATACAGAAAAAGAGAAATATCTCTAAAACTACACCATCTAGAAACAAACCGCTTGGAACACATATAGATCTCGTACCCCCTAACACTCACAAATGTATTTCTATTTGTTTGGATTTTATGTCCTAGCAAGACATCAGGACGGGCATCGACTTGTGACAGTGCGCCGCTGGGAAACTGCTGCCAGACATATGACCCGACATCCCACTCAATCACATTATCCTCATACTGAGCCAACCCACCAGACTACTTAAGACAAGTATAAATTTTCTAAGTCAGTCGGTCACCGGATCTGGTGTTTCTGTGAATATAACAAATGACAGTCGCCCAGCGTTGCGGGAATATGGCTAAACATCAGGAAGAAGGGGGATAGCGAAAAGTACATTAGTTCTTGGAAGTATATCAGTCCATACAAGCTGTGGTGAAACAGGGATGTGTGTGTTGATTACAGGCCACCTTGTCGCAGTTTGAGCGCCCTGCCAGTTTGAGCGCCCTTCTGTTGCTTCTGCGCATGCGCAAAATTTAACAGCATCGTCTGCGCATGCGTCAAATTCTACCCAGTTTCAAACTACCGTGGTCAGATAAGAAACAAAGACTGGCCTTGAGTTTACCGGAACGCACTTTGCAAAGCATTAGTTTTACTCAAAATTAAGAGAAATCCAGAACCCTAACCATATCAATTTAATATAATCTTTTTGTTCAACATGTTTTCTATGTGTATTCCAATTAGTTTGTTTGGAGATATTTAACGTTTTCTGTATGAAGATTGCTCACTGCCGTTGACAATGCATTGAGTTTGCCAGTACGCGCAGTGCAAAACGTCAGTTTTATTAAAAGTTAATAGAAAACCACAACCCTACCCGTATCAATTTAATATAATCTTTTTGTTAAACATGTTTTCTATGTGTACTCCAATTAGTTTGTTTCTTGGTGGTGTGGTTTTAGAGATATTTAACTTTTTCTGTATGAAAAATGCTCACTGCCACCGCCGAACCGTGGCATGGTGTATGCACAACAACCACTGGCAGGGCGCTCAAACTGGCAGGGCACTCAAACTGCGAGACACCTATCTGTACAAACTAGAAGGTGAAACAGGGATGTGTATGTTGAATACAGGCCACCTATCTATACAAACTAGGAGGTGAAACAGCGATGTGTGTTGATTACAGGCCACCTATCTGTACAAACTAGGTGAAACAGCGAAATGTGTTTTGATTACAGGCCACTTATCTGTACAAACTAGGATGTGAAACAGGGATGTGTGTTGATTACAGACCACCTATCTGTACAAACTAGGAGGTGAAACAGGGATGTGTGTGTTGATTACAGACCATCTATCTGTACAAACTAGGAGGTGAAACAGCGATGTGTGTTGATTACAGACCACCTATCTGTACAAACTAGGAGGTGAAACAGGGATGTGTGTGTTGATTACAGACCACCTATCTGTACAAACTAGGAGGTGAAACAGGGATGTGTGTTGATTACAGGCCACCTATCTGTACAAACTAGGAGGTGAAACAGGGATGTGTGTGTTGATTACAGGCCACTTTTCTGTACAAACTAGGAGGTGAAACAGGGATGTGTGTCGATTACAGACCACCTATCTGTACAAACTAGGAGGTGAAACAGGGATGTTTGTGTTGATTACAGACCACCTATCTGTATAAACTAGGAGGTGAAACAGGGATGTGTGTTGTTTACAGACCAGTTATCTGTACAAACTAGGAGGTGAAACAGGGATGTGTGTGTTGATTACAGGCCACCTATCTGTACAAACTAGGAGGTGAAACAGGGATGTGTGTGTTGATTACAGGCCACCTATCTGTACAAACTAGGAGGTGAAACAGGGATGTGGGTGTTGATTACAGACCACTTATCTGTACAAACTAGGAGGTGAAACAGGGATGTGTGTGTTGATTACAGGCCACCTATTTGTATAAACTAGGAGGTGAAACAGTGATGTGTGTTGATTACAGACCACTTATCTGTAGAAAATAGAAGGTGAAAGAGGGATGTGTGTGTTGATTACAGACCACCTATCTGTACCAACTAGGAGGTGAAAGAGGGATGTGTGTGTGTGTTGATTACAGACCACCTATCCATACAAACTAGGAGGTGAAACAGGGATGTCTGTGTTGATTACAGCCATGTATCTGCAGGTTGGTATTCTGGTGTTTGTGCTCTAGGCACATGACCGTATACTAATACTGTGGCTATTATTTATTAGGACCGCATGGTCTGTGTAGTCTGTACTGTCATCGGGAGTAAGGCTAAGATTTAGTTAGCACAGCTTTGCTTTCTATTGGGCTTCCATTTGCTATTTGATGACCGGTTCATATGGCGTTGTAGACAGGTTTAAGTTATTAACAAGAGAAATCAGAATTTAAATAAACAAAAAAGAACACTTACCAATGTGCTGCAAAAGGTCTACACAGATCTAGATGAAATGGGAGACTTTTGAATTCTCGGAGGCGGACTGATGCCTCAATATAGACAAAAAGTAGCCACAGAAACACTGTGGGAAGACATATGCCCCGCTCTGAAACAAATATAACAAATCTTAGATGGACATCACAAATATTTACTGCGCCTTAAATCATAATAATAGTATCTGTAAACCTATTCTTATCCACTACTGATTTGGTAGGTGAGAAACCTGTGGTCACTCATGGAAATATCGATGAGGCTTAAATTCATTGATCGGGAAAGAAGCGTAGAATATATGTATGTATATATTCAAATGTAAACCTCCAATCCTCGTAAATATGCCTGATAATTAATTAATTACCGATGTTTCGGGGGCAACATAGATAATTCGCGAACGAGGCAAGGCAAACACTTGCAGCACATGACCCCCACCCCCACCCCCTCACTCACTGCTGGCCTGGCACTCGCCCTAGCCACTTCTGTCTCCAACACTCTCACTGACAGCACGGAACTATGCCACACGGTAAGCGGCTAGGAAGGCCCCCGCTCAGGCCGCAGCTACAGCGGGCTTCTCTCCGTAGGGTGGCCAGAGCCTTGGCGCCCCATGCCCCGAGGCTTCGTGCTCAGCTCTCTCCGGTCCACTCTCAGCCTATTTTGCCGGTGCTCTCAACTACAAGCGACTTAGCTACAGTTTTGGAACTGCAAAGGGAGGCACTGCAAATTACAAAAGAGCTGTCAGTGAGAGTAAATGCCTTGGAGTCTGTGGCGGCCATTCCGACATCTCAGCAAGTGGTGCCGCAGTCGCCGGTGCGGCCCATTTCTCTCCCCTGCTAGCGGAGCTTCAAAACGCGCAAGTCGACCAGTCTTTGCTTGACCGTTCGCAGGTGGTGCTTGAGCAGCCGGCTCTAGCAACATTACAACAACTGCCTGCAGGTCACATCTTGCTGAAGTGTTAGACCCGGTGGAGCTGTCTCACCAACAACCTGGGTCGGCAGTAGTGTCGCAAGAAGCTAGAGCTCATCAAGCTGCTGTTGTTATAGCAGACCTGCTTTTGGACACCTCCAAGGTGTTAAAGAAATCCAAAGATACTGTCTTTCTTCCTCATTTGTTTATTACAAGAGGTGACGCATGTAAATCTATTGGCATGGGTGAAGCGTCGGTCAGAGTATTTTGAAGCAATTAATCTGATAGCAGTGCACCCGTCCCTACCTCCTAACTGGGCGTCACATATTCGTAAACATCAGCAAGATCTAATTCACATGGCTACCACTTGGGACTGGGCGTGTCGGAAGTGGTCCGAGAAAGTGTTTAAAATGGTCGCGGACAGGCATTTCCCTAATGGTTGGGCTGATCAGGCGGATATTAAGGACCTGCAACGTGATTTGTGTATGGCTGTTGGCCCTGCCGCTCAGCCTTATGTCTATCAACCTACCACGGCGCATTATCCTCAGCAGACGCCTCCCCCTTGCCAGTCCTACGCACCGCAGCCCCCAGCTACCCAAGCAGGTCCCGCCCCGATTAACCAGAGGAATGAATATAATAAGGATACCAACAGGAAGCCCTGCCATTCGCGGAATTGGGGGCGGGACTGCGGGTTCACCTCGTCTCACGGGGTTATGCCGACACAATTTCATCATAACTGTGGGTGGTGTGCTAACCGTCTGAAACGGATACAGGGCTTTCCACGATCGGCAAGCATCTGGTGAGACTGTGCAGCCATCATCAGCTGGTGTAAGTCCCGCTAATAGCCCGCCCGTTCTGCCTTCCCCATGCTTCCTGCCGTTACATGCACAACCAGCCCCAAACACACTAGCCCTGCCCCTTTCCCATTCCCCGTCCCCATGTAGTTTGTTCCGCCCCTTTTCCGTCCTCCCACCACCCCCCACATTACCGCGCGTCTGGCCAGTGGCCAGGACACATTCCACTCAACTACCACCACACATTCCATTGCGCTCAGCCGAGCCGCCAGCCTCGGTAACTGCCTCCCCAGCCTCACATCCCCACACTACCCCTTCCCCACCCCCTTCATTTTCTGTCTCGGGAACTCAGTTTATATGCCCGCCCACTTTACAGCCTGTTTCCTCTGTACGCTCACTCGGCGTGCTGAGTTTGCCTGTAGAAATTACACATGACTGTTTTGATATGACTATCTCTCTTCACAGGTGCACCGTATGCTCGGTATTGTCCTCCTTCGCCACTACAATACAGGCCAACATTAGCAGCACTTTGGCCTACCGCCACTCCTGCAGCGGTTCAGGTAGCTCCTTACATGGAGATCTTTAATGTCGTGAGAGTTTTCTGCCTGCCTAATTATCTGTCTGCTAAGGTTCCTGTTCCTTCGGCGCTTAATATCCCAGACTGATTTCCCAGATACACAGTTACTCGATTTTCTGGAATTTGGGTGGCCGATAGACTATACGCCCTCTCGCCTTCCGACATCCACTTTAAAAAATCATAACCGAATTTATTAAGACAGAATGCAAATTAGGTGCCCTCCTTGGTCCGTTTGCTAACCCTCCATTTGTTCCGTGGTGCCCAATAAGCCCGATTATGACTAGGCCGAAGAAAGATTCACTAGCTAGACGTATCATAATAGATTTAAGTTTTCAGCTAGGTCGTAGTGTGAACGCTGGAATAGTTAGGTTTCTACCAGGGCACACCCTTTTCTTTTTCTTTGCCGTCAGTTACTACTCTTTCAGATCAGCTCTCAAAGCTTGGTAAGGGGCCTTGGCTCTGGACGGGTGATTTGTCTAGAGCTTACAGCCAGCTCCGGGTTTGCTCTCCTGGGCATTAAGGTAGGGGGTGATACTTTCATTGACATAGCACCACCGTTCGGGTGCCGCACCTCAGCCCTTGCTTGTGCTAGAACAACGAGGGCAGTAGTCTGGCTGCTAAGGAAACAGGGTTTCTTTGCTCTGTGCTACCTCGACAATTTCACCGGGGTCGAAGCTTCAAAAGCACACACTGCGGAATTAGGCTTAACTTTGGCTGCAGGGAAGTGTTTTCCACCCTCTCCATGGTGTGGTTAGGCTTCTTGATAGATGCCCAGGCAATGACCGTAATGCTTCCCCTCGGTAAGCTACAGGAGGTTCTGCAGGAATGCCAGTCACGGAAGTCTAAGACTACAGCTTTGAAAAAGCACTTGTAAAGCCTATGGCCTACCGCCCACTTTACAGCCTGTAGTGAAATGTGTTAGTCCCACGACGCGCTTTATGAATAGGTTATTGGCAGCGTTAAGGGTGTCCCCGCCCACTGGTCAGCATCCATTTCCCTCCCAAATCCTTAAGGATCTTGATTGGTTTCTTAAGTTCTCATCCCAGCTCAATGAAGTTGTTCTTCCAGAAGCTCCTCCACCAGAGTGGTGCATAGAATGTGACTCAACGCTGCTGGAAGGGGGAGCATTCTCTCCGGTGGCCTTCTCAGTGGAATGTCCCCCTAATATAACACTGGCTCTTCCGTTAACGGTCAGTACTACTCTTGTCATTAGGCATAAACCGGGTTCTTTCCTCCGGCTTGCGGATGCGCTTAGTAGAGCACATGCAAATCCCCAGCTGAAGCAACGCATGGTTCGAGAGTGTAAGAAGTTGGGCCTAAAACCGGTGTAGTTTGTCAGTCGCTAGATATCATTAATTTTTTATCTCTAAACCCCCCCCACCCTTTCCTCCCCACACTACCTTTCCCCCATAGCCTGGAAGATAGGCTTATATTTTGGGTTCTATCTTCCAGGCTACACAGTAACTCAGCACCTGCACCTGCTCAACGGCATCACCGACTCACTGGCACCAGGGACTTGGAGCAATAAACGGCTACACATCCAGATCTACCTAGATTTCTGTCGCTGCCATGATGTTGATCCGCTACAGCCTGCGCAGTATGATGTCCTCGCGTTCCTGGTGCACCTTGGGGTCAGGCTTAATGCCCCATCATCTGTATACAACTACTTCAGTTCGGTGAAAACCTGGATTTCAGGCCTACACTGGGTCAGCCGTCTTGTTTGAGTCTTATTATGTAAAACTACTTAAAAGAGGCATTAAGAGATTTTCTATGCACATAGTTAAAAGAGCCTCACCGCTTTCCCCTGATGATTTGAAGAAAATTAGGATTGTTTTGTTTACCCTCGGCGAAGCAGCTTATGTATATGTAGTGGCACTCTTGATTGCTTACCTAACCCTTGCGAGACAAAGTAATATCACGTCACCTTCGGCCAACCATATCGGCCCTCATACCCTGTTGTTTATCGATGTACTTCCGCGGCCAGCCTCACTGCTGGTTACGTTTCGCTCGACCAAGACCAGGTACCGCTCTTTCACTCCCCTTTCCTTGTCCCTCCCCGCTAGCCCAGCTTCCCCCTGCTGTCCCCAAGCTGCTTGGCTCAGGTATGCGTCCACCGTCCGTCCAGTCTTCCTCCTTCCCTCTGGTGATTTTCTCTCTGCCACAGAAGTAGCACGTGTTCTTTCCCTTGCCTCCTCTGCCCTCCTGCCCCTTCACCCCCACCTCACGCTCCATAGCCTAAAGCTAGGATTCCTTACACGCGGTATGCGGTATGTGAATGCGGCTAAAAATCGAAAAGTATCTCAGTCAATGGGGGGTGATTCCTTACACGCGGTATGCGGCATGCGAATACTGAATCGGTCCATGTAGCGATCGGTGCGGCATGCGAATGCCCATAGACAACAGTGTTAGAGAAACCTGACACTATGTGTGTGGGTGTGGGTGAAAGGACCCAACCCGTTCACATACCGCATACCGCGTGTAAGGAATCTCAGCTTAAGGCGAGGCACAGCCCAGGCTTGTCTGGCTGCGAATGTCCCTCTCCTAGACATTAAAGGAGCCGGTACTTGGAAGAGCGACGCTGTAATGACGTATCTTTCCACTCCTGTAATCACACAAGTCCCATCAGCACTTTCCTTTCTTTTGGGTTAAGTGCTGATGCTTTGTTATCTCGTTATCTAATAACACTGTTTTTCACATATGTACTTATACTGTTATCTATTTATACAGAAATTCGACATAACACTGATGCCCACTCTCACACACTGATTATGTACGGAAGGCACTCTTCCATGATTCTCCCACGCGCCAGTACTCAATCTGCTGAGCCAGTCTCATGCCAGCCTCGCCCGAGGTTATGACTTAATATTGATATAATTATTATTATTATCATATATATTCTATTTGAATAAATCTCTGTTTCAAACTCGTTTTCTGTTGTCCTTGCCTAGTGATGCAAATTACCAATGTTGCCAAGGCAACATGGATAATTCTCGAACGAGGCAAGGCGAACATGCGCAGCACGTGACCCCCACCCCCTCACTCACTGCTGGCCTGGCACTTGCCCTAGCCACTTCTCTCTCCCTGCCACCCACCCTTTTCTCATGGGGTTAAGTGCTGATGCTCTGTTATCTCGTTATCTAATTACACTGTTTTTCGCATATGTACTTATACTGTTATCTATTTATACAGAAATTCGGCATAACACTGATGCCCGCTCTCACACATTGATTATGTACGGAAGACACTCTTCCATGATTCTCCCACGCGCCAGTCGCTCGATCTGCTGAGCCAGTCTCATGCCAGCCTCGCCCAAGGTCATGACTTAATATTGATATAATTATTATTATCATCATATATATTCTATTTGAATAAATCTGTTTCAAACTCGTTTTCTGTTATCCTTGCCGAGTGATGCGAATTAATTAGACCTCAAAGGTATTAACTACAGCAAAAGGATCTTCTAATGTGCATTTGATTTTCATGTGGTTTTACTATTTTAATTACACTAATTAGTCATTACATTGGGAGTGACTCATTTTGCGTATGATACTGAAGAGGCAGTAATGGTGGTTATGTTTAAGGGTGAAAACACTACATTTTCGCCCGTATCCGCTAAATGCCTATCTTTATCTGCACAACAGAACAAGGCACACGCGGCAGCATTTTCCATTTGTAGTTTGAATGATGAGGGGTAAAACTAGAAGCCAACGACAACTGATAACTCTTTTTTCTGAACTAAATTAAGTCAACATAATGCTCAAAATAATTTGACTCCAGAATAGATGTGGATGCAATCCCACATAAGTAAACAACCGCATCGAACATCGAATTCCAATTGTGACCTTAAAGGCATGTCTTTTAATACAGCATAAAAAATAGAAATACAAGTCGATATAACTCTAATAATTAATAATGAACGGTTTTTTCCCCCATGTGATTAACCCTCATTAAATGTCATATTTGTCTTTAAAAAAAAAATGAAAGAGAGCAAAAAGACATCGTCAATCATAAGAAGTGACAAAAACTTGCATTCATTACAGACGTTGTAGCCTTAACAACCCCACTTATAGCTAGGATGCTATAAGCAGATTCATACTCGTGGCAGTACTTAAACAAATATTCGTGTATTATGTGTCTGATAGGTGACAATGAAGCCTCACATCAGGACAGGTAACGAATTGTGACACTGCACACTCGCTGAAGTTTTAATGTTCACCTGCTATGGTACCATACCACTTTCAACGTGATGCAATATCCCACTCAGTTACATTATCTCATCACTGATACTAACCACTCCTCAGCCTAGTCTAGCAGTACCGACACTAAATGAAATAGTGAAAAGTTCAACGGTTTAAAGTTTTTAGTTTTACCGTTTCTTCCATGTCAAATTGGCTTTCCGTGACACTACCTCATGGAGTAGGACGTTGTCAAATACTATGATGCTATCACAATAAAAATTACCACTTTTGATCATGACTTGCAACTTGCAATTTCCGATCTAAAAAAGAAAGAAGAAAAAAGAAAAAACATAAACGATACCACTATCAACATTGAAATCCTGCTAAAAAGGTGCGGTTTTTGTTTGTGTTAAAAATAAAAGAAAAACGCCATCACATGTTACTTAACACAGTCAATATCACATTAGAACACTGGTTATGACCCGATCACCAAAGCTAAACCATGAGCCTCATAAGTACTTAGATGAGTGACCACCTCGTACTACAAATTAGTACAAGGCGCTGTAGACATCCTGATATGGGATTTTAACCTATCAAATCGGTTAGTGGATAAGTAAATAACGCTAGATTATTATGCACAAACTCCCACATGAGCACACAAATTCCACCACCACAAACACTCCCAGCACGCATCCATCCCGCCGTCACAAAAATGTGTGTCCTCCTTCTTTATATAGTTAAAAAGGGAAAAAACAGATAGTAATCATTACAGGTTATGTTTAATCCTACATAACTTAGCTAACGGGCAGTTAATTTACTGATTGTCTGCGAGAAGAACGGGCCCTCGAGCTACGCTGCCATTTTACTCCGTCATCCCACGGCAACGCATGTCCGGTACTTATTAGAATATGAGAAGTCAGCATTCATTCCTCTGGTTTTATCGGCGGTATTTCCCCCCACCCCTCTCCCCACTACCACTAGAACCAGACCAAAACTGAAGTGTGTCGATCGACTTGAAAACCAGCAATGTGCGAGGAGGGCAGAACAAAAAAGAACCGTGATAGTCATTATATCTGGTGAAAATTAAATATTATCACGCCGGATAGTTTAAAAGCAAAATGTGGTTGATACATAGACTCGGCCTTACCTGTGTGCCACACATACTGTACCCACACGTATGTACTGGCAGCGAAGAAGAGCCACTGAACCGGGATGAAGAGGTAACAGATGACATCGGAAGTGATGGCTACACACACAAAGAACACCGAGAAGGCCTGAAAAACACAAAAACACACGGAGTAGTGGGCAGTCGCCACTTATGTAAGCAGGCAGTGAGCCTGCAACCAAGGTGGGCGTAACGAGGGGAATTAGGAGGCACATCGTCGTGTATCTATTAACAATTAACACGTCCCATTCTCAGGGCCCTTCCCTGATAGTTAGTTACCTGCACTCATATTTGAATGATAGTTGCATATCTGCCCTGATAGTTGGTTACCTGCACTCATATTTGAATGATAGTTGCATATATCTGCCCTGATAGTTAGTTACCTGCACTCATATTTGAATGATAGTTGCATATCTGCCCTGATAGTTGGTTACCTGCACTCATATTTGAATGAGTTGCATATATCTGCCCTGATAGTTGGTTACCTGCACTCATATTTGAATGATAGTTGCATATATCTGCCCTGATAGTTAGTTACCTGCACTCATATTTGAATGATAGTTGCATATATCTGCCCTGATAGTTAGTTACCTGCACTCATATTTGACAGATAGTTGCATATATCTGCCCTGATAGTTAGTTACCTGCACTCATATTTGAATGACACTTGCATATCTGCCCTGATAGGTGGCTACCTGCACTCATATGTGTATGATACTTGCATATCTGGCCTGATAGTTGGTTACCTGCACTAATATTTGTATGATACTTGCATATCTGGCCTGATAGTTGGTTACATGCACTAATATTTGAATGATAGTTGCATATATCTGCCCCGATAGTTAGTTACCTGCACTCATATTTGACAGATAGTTGTATATATCTACCCTGATAGTTGGTTACCTGCACTAATATTTGACTAGTTGGCTACCTGCACTCATATGTGTATGATACTTGCATATATCTTCCCTGATAGTTGGTTACATGCACTCATATTTGTATGATACTTGCATATCTGGCCTGATAGTTGGTTACCTGCACTCATATTTGAATGATAGTTGCATATCTTCCCTGATAGTTGGCTACATGCACTAATATTTGTATGATAGTTGCATATCTGCCCTGATAGTTGGTTTCACGCACTTACATCTGTATGATAGTTGTATATCTGCCCTGAAAGTTGCATCTGAGCTGATAGTTGTACCTACACTGTACCTGTAGTGCTCAACCACAAAACACATATCAATGGCAACTTTTCATGTAAATTGTAATTCGTTACTGGAAAACATCTTAAAATTGATATTTATGCACGATTATTACATTTTTATGCTTTTGTGGAATAGTCACTCACTTCGCTACTTAAATAAAAAAGAGGGGGGGGGGGGAAATAACCCATACCAAACCGAGTAGACAAGTAATATATTCTAGTTGCTATATGCTACTTGAATTGGTTGTCACTATTTGAATAAGGTGTGAACACTGTCGTCCCTAGACCGTCATTACCAATCCCCGACTACCATGACAGTTCATACACAATCCAACAGGACGACACCATAGTTGAAGCCTTCTGCAACAACTTAGTTACAGTAGTACCTGTCTTCAATAGACCAAGCTGCGTCCAGACCAAGCCTCACATAGCTGGTGCCTTGTTATTGGATGGAGAGTCAAATGCGACAACAGTTTGCACATTGGTGAATTATTCACCATGACATGACTCAGTCAGTTGCAGGCAGCGAGAAAAAGAAGCCAACTCTGATTGTCTGATGGACGTCAGTCTGACAGTGTGTGGTCACCGCCAGGCATTACATGCATTAGCCGACACCTCAAGATGCACCCAGGTTAATTGATCTAGTGGGTGAACGGGTTCTAAGTGGAAGACTGGCCTAGTAAGCAGCACTTGGATCTTAGCCATCAAGTGAAGCAGTCACAGCCACATGGCTTTATACTGTTTGGTTTATAGAACATCAACGATCAGCAGAAACCGTATAGATGTAGATCAGAATCGTATATACACATGTAAATATTACTATTACAACTAATCTTCCAATCGTTATTACAACTTCATTTACTATTACAACTTGTATTACAAATACAATTCAAATGCTATCATTATTATTATTATTATTATTATTATTATTATTATTATTATTATGTTTGTTATTTATGCATTACTATTCCTTCTGGTATAGTATATTCTGTTTATTGGTTCGTGTCAGATTTAGTAGTAAATTTCATGTTAGATTAAAAAGGCAGTAACATGATGAATACAACTTTACTTATTCACGATTATCATTACTGGACATGCTTATTTATGGATTGTATATATTAAAACAACATATTCTCTGCAAGTCATTTAGGCTGAGGGCCACTTTAGACAAGCTGTGACTGTTAGTGCCATTTTACCATAATGACACTTCTCAGCTGTTAGAGCCATTTTGAGTAGTTCTACGTACAATGCCACAGTTAATATTTCTAGAATTTCAATACTTTGTTAAAATATAGTGAGCATTCATGTAAAAAGAAAAAGCTAAAATCGAGTAATCAGATTTTTTAAACCAGAACAGTATTACACACATATACGTACGTGCGCACACGTACACTGACACGTACGTACACACACGTACGTACACACACATGATCCATTTCGCCAGAAAGTTAATTACCTAGAGCTTGGATATATCCTCACAGCTATGAAGGACCGGGGTACATCGGAATACAAGGAAAATAGGATTGACTTTTAGGGTTCCATAAATAGTTATATTTCTGAAGGTGTCGCACATGGTTCACCTCTTTTGCTCTACATTACTAACTGTGCATTTCGGGAATAGTGTGCATTTCACAAAGCTTCACACTAGAATTTCTCTGCATAAAGCCCACATTCAATTTTCGCACAAGACCCTCAATATCCGTAAAAATGTAGGCGGGTGTGAGGCTATGAGGCCACTCCACAGTCTGCAGTCCTCTGATTGGTTAGCAGTAGGCATGACTGATATTATCGAGCACCACCCGAGACCCCAGCCTCGTGCCTGCAGTCCTCTGTCCAGGTGGTTCCGGTTAGCAGTAGGTTTGACTGAGATTATCGAGCACCACCCGAGACCCCAGCCTCGTGCTTGCAGTCCTCTGTCCGGGTGGTTCCAGTTAGCAGTAGGTTTGACTGAGATCATCGAGCACCACCCGAGACCCCAGCCTCGTGCCTGCAGTCCTCTGTCCGGGTGGTTCCAGTTAGCAGTAGGTTTGACTGAGATTATCGAGCACCACCCGAGACACCAGCCTCGTGGCTGCAGTCCTCTGTTCGGGTGGTTCCAGTTAGCAGTAGGTTTGACTGAGATCATCGAGCACCACCCGAGACACCAGCCTCGTGCTTGCAGTCCTCTGTCCTGGTGGTTCCAGTTAGCAGTAGGTTTGACTGAGATCATCGAGCACCACCCGAGACCCCAGCCTCGTGCATGCAATCCTCTGTCCGGGTGGTTCCAGTTAGCAGTAGGTTTGACTGAGATCATCGAGCACCACCCGAGACACCAGCCTCGTGGCGGCAGTCCTCTGTTCGGGTGGTGCTGGTTAGCATTAGGCGTGACTGAAATTATCAAGCACTACCTGAGACCCCAGCCTAGTGCCTGCAGTCCTCTGTCTGGGTGGTTCCAGTTAGCAGTAGGTTTGACTGAGATTATCGAGCACCACCCGAGAAACCAGCCTCGTGCTTGCAGTCCTCTGTCCGGGTGGTTCCAGTTAGCAGTAGGTTTGACTGAGATCATCGAGCACCACCCGAGACCCCAGCCTCATGCCTGCAGTCCTCTATCCGGGTGGTTCCAGTTAGCAGTAGGTTTGACTGAGATTATCGAGCACCACCCGAGACACCAGCCTCGTGCTTGCAGTCCTCTGTCCGGGTGGTTCCAGTTAGAAGTAGGTTTGACTGAGATCATCGAGCACCACCCGAGACCCCAGCCTCGTGCCTGCAGTCCTCTGTCTGGGTGGTTCCAGTTTGAAGTAGGTTTGACTGAGATTATCGAGCACCACCTGAGACACCAGCCTCGTGGCTGCAGTCCTCTGTTCGGGTGGTGCTTGTTAGCATTAGGCGTGACTGAAATTATCAAGCAATACCTGAGACCCCAGCCTGGTGCCTGCAGTCCTGTGTGCTCACTCAATGGCAGCCTTCACAGGTATCTCTGCTTTGTGATTAATACCAAGTGACGACTCGACCAGATTCTAAGTGGTTGGGGTAGCTCCTTAGTCTGTGGTATCCCGCCACCCTCCACCACCCGTCAAAACTCGCCTTACTTCTTCTGACTATTCCACATCAGATCTCCCCCACCCACACACTTCTGTCCCCTCCCACACATACACACACACACACACATACATACACCCCCCCGCAATTAATAAAGTCTTTTGTCAGCGCCGTGGCACTGGTCTTCCAGCCATGTGACAATACAGTTATTTACAATATATGTATATGTAGTCTGATATTGTCATCAGCAGCTAGCTCAAGTCAGCTGAAATAACAATATTAATCATTCCAAGACTTACATATGGTATAGTTTGACAATTCACATATAAAATAGTCACATTATCCTGACACTGAGTTAACCAGTCCTTGCCCTATCCTAATTAGCATTAATAATGCTGAGTGCTCAGCTCGGAAGTGACAACTATCAATTTTGTAAGTCACTGGGTTGACTCGACCGGGAATCAAAACTCCCTATCTCCGGTGTTGCAGTTTCCGCCGTCCGCCAGTTTCCGCGGTATGGATCGCTTCTGCGCATGCGTCAAAATCGAACAGCATCGTCACTAACCTTATAAATTTAATATAATGTTTTTGGTAAAGATGTTTTCCATATGTGTATCAAGCGATTTGTTTCTAGGTGGTGTGGTTTTAGAGATATTTCACCTTTTCTGTATTTTCTGTAGGAAGATTGCTCACAACCATTTACAATGCCTTGAGTTTGACGGTACACGCAGTGCAAAACATTAGTTATATTCAAAATTAATAGAAATCAAGAACCCTAACCGTATAAATTTAATATAATCTTTTTGGTAAAGATGTTTTCTAGATGTGTACCAAGCAACTTGTTTCTAGCTGGTGTGGTTTTAGAGATATTTCACTTTTTCTGTATGAAGATTGCTCACGGCCATTGACAATGCATTTGAGTGTATGCGTACCACGTAAACTGGCGGACGGCTGAAACTGCGACACCGGCACTTGAGGCCTGCGTTGTACCGATTCGGCCACTGCGTCCGGTGGGTATTGGGGGTCATACAATGGTTGAAGTGGTGGTGATGATAGTGGTGGAGCTGTGGTGAAGTGATGAAGTGGCGGTGATGATGATATTGTTGGTGGTGGTACTGGTAGTAATGGTGATGATAGTAGTGGTGGTTGAGTGGTGGTGATGGTGGTGATTGTTGTTGTTGTAGTGGTGGTGGTGGTGGTGATGTTGCTATTGGTGGTGGTACTGGTAGTAATGGTGATGATAGTGGTGGTGGTGATTGTTGTTGGTTGAGTGGTGGTGGTGGTGATTATTGTTGTTGTTGTAGTTGTGGTGATGCTGCTATTGATGGTGGTACTGGTAGTAATGGTGATGATAGTGGTGGTGGTGATTGTTGTTGTTGGTTGAGTGGTGGTGGTGATTACTGTTGTTGTTGTGGTGATTATTGTTGTTATTGTGGTTGTTGTGGTGATGCTGATATTGGTGGTGGTACTGGTAGTAATGGTGATGATAGTGGTGGTGGTGATTGTTGTTGGTTGAGTGGTGGTGATTATTGTTGTTGTTGTAGTTGTGGTGATGTTGCTATTGGTGGTGGTACTGGTAGTAATGGTGATGATAGTGGTGGTGGTGATTGTTGTTGGTTGAGTGGTGGTGGTGGTGATTATTGTTGTTGTTGTAGTTGTGGTGATGCTGCTATTGATGGTGGTACTGGTAGTAATGGTGATGATAGTGGTGGTGGTGATTGTTGTTGTTGGTTGAGTGGTGGTTGTGGTGATTATTGTTGTTATTGTGGTTGGTGTTGTGGTGATTATTGTTGTTATTGTGGTTGTTGTGGTGATGCTGCTATTGGTAGTGGTCCTGGTAGTAATGGTGATGATAGTGGTGGTGGTGATTGTTGTTGGTTGAGTGGTGGTGGTGATTATTGTTGTTGTTGTGGTGGTGGTGATTATTGTTGTTATTGTGGTTGTTGTGGTGATGCTGATATTGGTGGTGGTACTGGTAGTAATGGTGATGATAGTGGTGATGATTATTGTTGTTGTTGTGATTGTTGTGGTGGTGATTATTGTTGTTATTGTGGTTGTTGTGGTGATGCTGCTATTGGTGGTGGTGCTGGTAGTAATGGTGATGATAGTGGTGGTGGTGATTGTTGTTGTTGGTTGAGCGGTGGTGGTGGTGATTGTTGTTGTTGCTGTGGTGGTGGTGATGCTGGTATTGGTGGTGGTACTGGTAGTAATGGTGATGGTGGTGATTGTTGTTGTGGTTGTTGTGGTGGTGATTATTGTTGTTATTGTGGTTGTTGTGGTGATGCTGCTATTGGTAGTGGTCCTGGTAGTAATGGTGATGATAGTGGTGGTGGTGATTGTTGTTGTTGTTGGTTGAGTGGTGGTGGTGATTATTTATGTTGTTGTGGTGGTGATTATTGTTGTTATTGTGGTTGTTGTGGTGATGCTGCTATTGGTGGTGGTACTGGTAGTAATGATGATGACAGTGGTGGTGATTATTGTTGTTGTTGTGGTGGTGATTATTGTTGTTATTGTGGTTGTTGTGGTGATGCTGCTATTGGTGGTGGTGCTGGTAGTAATGGTGATGATAGTGGTGGTGGTGATTGTTGTTGTTATTGTGGTTGTTGTGGTGATGCTGCTATTGGTGGTGGTACTGGTAGTAATGGTGATGATAGTGGTGGTGGTGATTGTTGTTGTTGGTTGAGTGGTGGTGATTATTGATGTTGTGGTTGTTGTGGTGGTGGTGATTATTGTTGTTATTGTGGTTGTTGTGGTGGTGGTAATGATAGCGGTGGTTGTTATATAGGGTATTCACATGATGTCATCAACCGGATGCACGGCCATTGTGGCGATATCAAACAGTAAACAACCCATAGAGTTTGCCTGTACGCGCAGTGCAAAACGTCTATTTCATTCAAAATTAATAGAAATCCAGAACCCTAACCGTATAAATTTAATATAATCTATTCATTGAATATGTTTTCTATATGTGTACCAAGCGATTTCTTTCTACGTGGTGTGGTTTTAGAGATATTTCACTTTTTCTGAATGAAGATTGCTCACGATCATTGGCAATGCATCGAGTTTGCCGGTACGCGCAATGTAAAACGTCAGTTTTATTCAAAATTAATAGAAATCCAGAATCCTAACAGTATCAATTTAATATAATATTTTTGGTAAACATGTTTTCTATGTGTATTCCAATCAGTTTGTTTCTAGGTGTTGTAGTTTTAGAGATATTTAACTTTTTCTGTCTGAAGATTGCTCACTGCCATTGACAATGCATTGACTCGATTGAGTATGCCGGTACGCGCAGTGCAAAATGCCAGTTTTATTCAAATTTAATAGAAATCCATAACCCTAACCATATCAATTTAATATAATCTTTTTGGTAAACATGTTTTCTATGTGTATTCCAATCAGTTTGTTTCTAGGTGTTGTGGTTTTAGAGATATTTAACCTTTTCTGTAGGAAGATTGCTCATCGCCATTGAGTTTGCACTGTGACAGCCTTTATTATTGTGGTTACTATCGCCACAATGGCCGCACTTCCGTTTAGCGTGACGTCGGTGCATACCCTATATTGTGGTGGCCCCCGCTTTGTGAAACAGTACCCGATACCTGGTGTCCTACACCCAGGAGGTCCTTACAGCGAGATGGCTATAATTGTTTTCGTTATTTTCTAGAGGGAGCAGCATCTGGCCTTTTTCCAAACACCTCCGTCGATTCAGCTGGTGTGCGCACGCGTATGTGTATCAGACTACGCGTGGCCGTGTGCCGTGTGCCGGTTTCAGCGTGTTCCCGTGCTCAGACGTGTACCTCGCTTCTGCGCATGCGTCAGAATCTAATAAACATGGCCGTAATCGATTAACACTACCCGGGCGACTCGGGTCATCCCAGTCGTCAGAATTTCAAATAGAACACGGCGAGTGGAGTCGACAAATACACGTGCCGTGTGCAAAAAAAGAATAACTTAGATTAATTAAATGGAAATATAGGTAAACTAGGCCATCATAAAATACTTTAAATCCTATTTTGCTGTATTTTTTATCGGTTATTAAAAAAAAAAAAAATTGTCCACCCGAGCGCGGAGAAGCGTATTCGATTATTCGACCCGAGTTTGTAGGATGTGCGCATGAGCCAATAAGTGTCTCGGGTGATCCGAGTTGATGCGAAATCCGTGCATGCGCAGAAGCAACGGGACACGGCTGAGCACGGGAACACGCTGAAACCGCCACACCGGGAGCTGGTGGGAGGCGGGGGAGAGTAGAGGGGCGGGGAAGAAGACAGAGGAGCCACCTCGTCAGTGTGGGCGGAGTATGGCTGGAATTCTAGCGCAGCAAAGAAGCACCCTCTTTGGCACTGCCACCGAGCCTCCTCTGCGTGTGTGCGTGTGTGTGTGTGTGTGTGTGTGTGTGTGTGTGTGTGTGTGTGTGTGTGTGCGCGTGCGTGCATGAGTGAGGAGAGAGAGAAAGTCTGAGTGTGGGTGGATATTGTTTGTATGTGCATGTATAGAGTGTCTGCGTGTGTGTGTGTATGTGTGTAGTGTCCGGGAGTGTGTGCAGATAGTGTGTGTATGTTTGTGTAGAGTGTGTGTGTGTGTTTGTGGATATTGTGTGTATGTGCGTGTAGAGTGTTCATGTGTGTGTGTTTCTATGTGTGTGTAGTGTCCGGATGTGTGTGATATATTGTGTGTATTTTCGTGTAGAGTGTGTGTATGTGTGTGTTTGTATACTTGTGTGTGTAGTGTACGTGTGTGTGTGTGTGGATATTGTGTGTATGTGTGTGTAGAGTGTTCATGTGTGGGCGTTTCTATGTGTGTGTAGTGCCTGGGTGTGTATGCAGATATTGTGTGCGTGTGTTTGTATGTGTGCAGTCTCCAGGTGTGTATGCGGATATTGTGTGTGTGTGTTTGTGGCGTGTGTGTGTTTGTGGCGTGTGTGTGTGGAGTGTCTGGGTGTTTGCGCATGTGTGTGCGCGGGGCGTCCCTCGTTATTAAAGTTCATGTGCAGTGTTTGTCTGCCTGTGAGATGAAGAGATGTGGCGTACCAAACAGACTGTTAAAAGCGACGTACACACTGCGCAGCACGAGTTCTCACACCTGCAACCCAGACTTGGCATGATGGTGTTCCCAGCCCCGCACCGCTTTCAAGTGGCACCACGGCAAATGGGGGTTGGTGGGTTATGATCAATCGGGTGGGGACTCACTTATAGTTCCGGAACGCCTTCCCTACAAACACAGCTGTTGTTGTGGATGACTTCTTCTGTATATATTGTACTTTGCCACTGTTCCAGTCGTGCCATCCAATGGCCTGTTATACACATGTACATTTTAGTTATACTAGACTTACGTACAAGTGTTCTTAAGATTATTATGACTCTGACTACGAAGGTAAGGATGAAGGGAGAGGACAAGTTCATGCGGACAGGAAGCAACCTCAGTTTTTGTAGTTGGAGGGGAACGATAAACCTCCTATTAATAATTCTCAGGAACCACCACCCCCTCGATAATCACCAGGTTTGGTAGATATTTCACCATAATTCTGTATTTACCATCGAGTATCATATACACACGGTTCTTTAGTAACTCTTGGGAAATGGGTGGGTGGATGCCTGTTTCTTACCTTCAAATTCGTAGGTTGATAAGAATAGTGGTAATGCTTCAACTTAGGTTATACGTAAATCGAGTATAAATATAATATTGTTATTCCATCTTCCGAATACCAGAAGTTACGTATTCGGAAATAATCTTGAAGCATGGTTTAAAAAAAAAAGAAGCTTCGTTTATACTTTTTAGAAGTAGCCTAATAGTATCCGTTAATTTATCTACGTGAAATCTCATATTTCCTCTCAATAATTGTCTCTACTGCCCAAGATTTGTTATCTATCGCAAGACCAAGGCGTTACATGGTTTGATATAGCAGTTTGGTCAAAGTTTTTTTATTGCTTGTATTTTCTCATCAATCTCTTCCACCCATTTCTGTGGGTGTTTTAACTCTGATTACGGTCATTTTGGACCTAACATGGTCATGCATGCGCTAAACAATTATACATTTGATTTAACTACCTCTCATATTATGATACTTAACATTCCGAATTATTTTGTCCATACATTGAGATGTTTGACTAAAATAGCCCCTACTTTTGTGAATATGCAAGTTAAATTAAATAATTAATATCCTTCACCATAAAACTAGATTACCTCAGCAATTAAAAATAAAACACAAAATGGTTCCGTAAGATTGGTGATGGGTGATATTTTGAAGACACCTGTGCAGAAATTGTACATATACCTTTAATCATCTACAATGTAATGAAAACAACCATCTGTAGCATTTAATTTTTTTTTATAAATTTAATTGCCATGCGTTTGATTAATATCATGGGAAACACAATTTCTGTTCCGTAGTTTCCACAGCACGGTAACGATCGTTACCGTGAAATCCTACAGCCTGTTGTCACTGTCGCTTTTAATTTGAATTCTGTTCCCCCTGTCAGCTGTGTAGATCTGATATATCTTAAATATGCATTAGCTTTCAATTGTATGCACTTGTTTGTTCCTGTATAGGCCTGCTTTAATCTGTGGCCTAAGGTAAAAATGATGTGGTGAGTTACCTTCCTCAGGATGAGCCCACACAAATAATTGTCTGCTGCGTCTCCGCGACCGCAATATATCACACATGAGGATAGGCTTAAGCTATAAGGGAACTTTTTTAAACCATGATAAATAAACTAAACCAATTTAAAATGTTGAACGCGCGTGCGTGTGGGCGCGAGTCAGAGAGAGTGAGTGAGAAGGGGAGCAGGAGAGCGAGGGAGAGAGGGGAGAGAGGGATAGAGAGGGAGAGAGGGATAGGGAAAGGTAGAGAGAGAGATGGAGAGAGGGGGAGACGGAGAGAGATGGAGAGGGGGGGAGAGGGATAGAGAGAGGGAGAGGTAGAGAGGGAGAGAGAGAAGAGAGAGGAAGAGAGAGGAAGAGAGAGGAAGAGAGGAAAAGAGATACTTTCAATATTAACTTTGAACGTGAGCATGCACGCGTATCCACCGTGCGTTTCTCTGAGCCGATACTAAATTAAACGGCACTGGTGACCTAGATTCTTGTGGTGACCACAGATATATCGATTTCTCTTCACCAGCTGGCGACGCATGTAGTGCAGGTCCAGGGGCCATATGCATGAAGAAGTTTTTATCGGCTCCGGTGTTAAGGGCCGCTGCCGGGGTACCTAACGCCGGTGTTCCGAAATGGGTCACAGGGTATTACGGGGCCAAAACGTGGTCGCGTTAGCTAACATATCAGTTATTTATAGATTTGGGGAATCCCTCTGAGCCTGTTCCCGGCGAGCACAGCTAGTATGGTTATTTAGTCCATTGGAAGCAGCCGGCTTGCTCGGGTGTGTGTATAGTCAAAGACCCTATAATACTAAGACTCACTCCCTATCTCTCCCATGGTAATGTAAATTTTGCAGTGCCACCTTGTGGTGGGTTTGATCAGCCCGACTGCTGGTTTGTGTTTCACATGTAACCACATACAATTATATTATACATGAGATAGGTAAGTATGAATACACATCAATATCAAATTGCTATGAACAAATACACATCATCATCATCATCATCATCATCATCATTGCCATCATCACACATCTTTCACATTCATATATACATTTATACATATAATATAGCAACTGTTTAACCAAGAGAACAGCCAGCGCACCAAGTGGTGGATTTGATCATTTTGATTACACAGTACAGGCTGAGTGAGCCGTCTTAGTATTATAAGGTCTTTGGTAATTTAATCTGTAGCAGGTAGTGGGAAATGATAAAAGGTAGCTCGGAGCTTGGTGTCAAAATCAGAATTACTAATGTTGAATAGTACTGTATTATTAAGAGGGTTAGGAAAATTGCATTGTATTTGATATATAAAGATAGAGTATGTCGGCCTAGGCTAAGGGGGGTTAGGAGGTGACAAATGTCATTATGGCAAGCTCAACAGAAGTACCCAGCCAGGAATATATATTGTGTAAGGTAGGCAGGCAGTACACAAGTAAATCCAACTCAGTAATGTTGATTTGAATCTACAGAGGTGACTAGGATGGAGATATTGTAGCTACTGATATGAGACTAGCACCATACTAGCGCAATCTGGGTGACCATACCTTATATACTGTCAAGGAACGTGGCAAAGAGAAAGGATGCCTATGATTAAGTTGGGGCGTGTAGGGTGATAATGGGTGTTGCCATTGCACACAGTAGTGACTGACCATTGAATACTAACATTTATTGACCCTAACCATGACTTGATATCAAGGGAACAACTCATTATCTGATATGGCAAGATCAAAAGTGATCTCGAGTTTTGGGTGTTCCCATGAGTATACATAGTCATGTGTAGAGATGAGTACAAGGACTGGGTAGGTAGCCATGTTTTGTGTTTTGTGTGTCTGCCTAATAACCCTGTCATTAAGAGAGATATTATTATCTTAGCATAAGTATTAACCTTAGCATAAGTATTGCAATGTTGGTCAGTTTGGCTGTGTACAAGCGAAGTACTACCACATCCGATGTACAGGAACAAGATAGTTCCAAAACATGGACATTCCAATAAGTACGCCATGTTATCAATGTTTTGTATTACTGTTATACAGTATTTTGTGTACAAAGTGGGTATTTTGTGTACAAAGTGGTTGCAGTAACAAAGCAAACAAATTATGAACAACAAATGGTTCATATCTTGTGACAGCACCAAATCTACCCAAAAACAATACACATTGTATGTTGGTTTGAATATATGTTGCAAATGTGGTTTTCTGATGCATAAAAATGGAGGTCATTGCCAGTCATACATAATGATGAAATAACAACATACATAAATTAATTGTGCCTGGTTTAAGTAATGTAAACATATTGTATACAAGCATGGTGATCTGATATATATATAGTAATAAATATCACTACCAGTCATACATAATATAAATATGGTAAACATACATTAACTGATTGTTGGAGGAGGAATAGTACCAGTAATGGGAAAGATTGAGAGTAGCATAATCTGGCAAATATCAGCAAAGATTAATCCCAGCTGAAAAGTAATGAACATGATACATACTGGCCATAAGCTGGGATGCACAAATATATAACCATATTAAACATGTTGTAAATATTAGTTAATACGAGAATAGATTGTCATTTAACAATGTGCTTAACTTAGGTATTTGAAAGGAAAAAAGAAAAAAGAACTCATGGTTTTCAAACTCATGTTTTTTTTGTTATTGTTATTTTCAAGGGGCGTATTATTTAATGAGTATATTCCACAGGATGAAGGGAAGTTGCTATGTGTCATGATAATTAAAAGAATATGTATTTTAATTAATACACAGGTTCGCAGACAATGAGCTGATCAGATGTTTACCGCCATAAACATGGAATCTCACCAGAGATGTCCAGATCAGCATAGTGATGCATGCCAAACTGACAAGGTCTTCATTGGAACCAACAGCTAAACAGGTTTCCGATGACATCACACCACAGCATTGTTGTTTAAGTGAACCAGTCAAGAAATTATGCTATGTATTAAGACAATACAAAGAGTGATTACGATTTTATGAGGTACTAAACTAATTATTCAGGTTCAAAGTAATTGATGGATGGGAAACTTGGTGACCAGGCATATATATTGAAGAAGAATGGTCTCGGTATGAACAATTGAAGTGGAGCGAGAGAACCGAAGACGTGGGATGATGGTCAAGGACTGGTCATAGGGCATCGAATGTGGTATCAGCAGCAACACAAGTCTGCCTGTAAGCAGCTATTGAGGATAGCACAGGTATGCCTTGCACAAGAAGCAGCCACATGACTGAGGGGGTGGTAAGGCCCAGAGACATTCACCTATGGGAAGTGGCCAATAAAACCCCCCTGGGTAACAGGGCTGGGGTGAAGTTGGTGAAGACAATGTTCCAAGATTCCACAACCGAACCGGTCCAGGTCTACAAGTGGTGTCATGACTAGGTTCTCCAAGGATTACCACTCGTACCATAAAAACATTCGAGAAGGGAACCAGGTACGTCAAGGTGGACCAGCAGGCCAGATATCAATATAAAGTGATGGATAAAGATGATTGAGAGGAGCATACAGTGGATGAAGAATATATGATGGTAATCAAGAATTCTTCCAAATTTAGCAGGAGTAAGGGTAGCTAACACAATCCTAATATATTGTGGGGAGCCTCATATCACCGTATGATAACTCTGTAGTTCTAGTTCAATTTTTTTATAGCTGTGCACAGGGCACCCTATTATTGTAAACAAAGAATAAGATGACGAGCCAAGTTATTATGTAAACATTTTTATATGATATTTTCCGACTCTATTTGTTAGAATCATGGCTGCGCTGGATGGTACTGGAATGAGGAAAAACGTATACGGTAGACATCCATGATTCTAGGGGCGATTTATCGCTGTAAAATATTTGGGAATTTTGGGGTGGTTTTTATTTAGTGCTCTGAAGACAAGGACCTGCCGGGTACAGGCTAGGTCACCTGACTGGTACCTGGTTGCATTGGTACTCTGCAGGCAAGGGCCTGCCGGGTACAGGCTGGGTCACCTGACTGGTACCTGGTTGCATTGGTACTCTGTGGCCAAGGGCCTGCCGGGTACAGGCAAGGGTCACCTGACTGGTACCTGGTTGCATTGATACTCTGCAGCCAAGGGCCTGCCGGGTACAGGCTGGGGTCTCCTGACTGGTACCTGGATTTAAACCTATAAATAAGGGTGCATGGCACCACCACCACCAGCCAGCCCAGACTATGTACATGTGCCTGTAGCAACTTTAGTTTTGGATTAAACCATGTGAATACAATATTGTGTCTTCGTGTGTGATATTTCAGTTACTGAGCCCAACGAGTGATTTTGGAAGTAGATAGTTGATATATCTAAAGAATATGTGTAGAAGTTCTCTGACAACTATTTCAATTTAATCTAATAGCATAGACTTTAATACCATCAATTGTTCTGAGATACACAAACTTTTCAATACGTTGGTCAAAGACAAACCAGTACTGCGGCCCCGCGCGCGTCATCCCCCTGCCGCGCATGGCGGCACACCCCCTCTGCCCTACCCAAGCTCTCTACAACGCATGCGCCCTCACCCCGGGCGCACCCCCAGGGGGGGCTGCTCCTGTGGGCGGGGAGAGGCCCCACCACCACCTTCTGGGCGATCATCCGCGGCGCCCTCCGGCGCGCGGGTCACGCGCCTTTGGATTACGGGACACACACCTTCCGGCGGGGCGGCTCTTGCGCGTTGTTCAACACGGGCATACCGGAAGCGCGCATCCGCGAGCTCGGCGGATGGGCATCAAACACCTACACAGCCTACGTCATTGCCGACACCGCGGGCATCGGGCGCAATACCACCCCCTCGCCGCGTCAATGCCTTGTGTTTGAGATGCGCGGCAGCGCCCACTCACGCCACTACCACTACAGTCTGCTGGGACTTGGGACACTGCGTGCGGGGGGAGGGCGCGCCCCCCACCACACAGCGAGCCGGCCGGCCACCGCTCCCCGCAGGTACCGGGTTCAACGCCCAGCGATAATAATATATTATTTTACCCATTGACTTGCTGACTTTCTTTCTCATCATTGACTTTCACATACGCGCCCATTGGGGCATCGTGCGCGCGCCTGTGCGCTCAAGGTTAAACTTATGACTTATATATTTGATATTGTCTCTTACCACTGTTTAGCCTTGCGTCGACTTTAATAAAAAGTCTTTTACTCCCCCCCCCCTGTGTCCGCGTCATTTAAGTGCCCAGCGGCTCGCCGCTGGGATTTAAATGTGCAACGTGGAGGCCTGCACGCCGGGCAACAGCCCGGAGTTAACTGTGTGACAGCGTCAGTGACATAAGGCGGGGGGAGGTCGCGACCCCCGGGGTCGGCGGGCGGTCAACGCAGGACCAGACGCACCGCGGCGGGATGCTAACCGACCGTAGCGCCCCACATAGATATTGCGGGAGGAGGCTGGGGCCGCGCAACGCCAGCCTTCTCCAGCTGCCGCCACTCGGCGGCCCGTGCACATCCAGGCTCCACGTGCTCGGAGCAGCTCAGCTTCAACCCGGCTACGCGCGCCCCGTCCCTCCCCCAGCGCTGCGCCAACCATGATGGCGGAGGACGGAGTTAACCTCTCCCATCCACCCCACAAGGAAAAAATGGGGGGGGGGGGGGGGGGGGGGGACACTGGGCGCGCAGGGGGAGGGCGCGCTGCCCGCCACCGCTCCCCGCAGGTACCGGGTTCAACGCCCAGCGATAATAATATATTATTTTACCCATTGACTTGCTAACTTTCTTTCTCATCATTGACTTTCACATACGCGCCCATAGGGGCAGCGCCTGTGCGCTTAAGGTTAAACTTATGACTTATATATTTGATATTGTCTCTTAACACTGTTTAGCCATTAGCCGACTTTAATAAAAAAAGTATTTTACTCCCCCCGTGTGTTCGCATCATTTAAATGATATTTTCAGTACAAAACAGCACTTAAAATGGGATTTTTTTTAACTTCAAATTTCAATCAGTTCTTTTGCAGTTTCTCTACAATTAAAACATATACTGTTGTATATGAATGGAAAGCTCGGAACCTCACCTATCTAGGGGTATTAGTACTAGTACCCCTAGATAGGTGAGATTCCGAGCTTTCCATCCATATAAAACATAAGGTGTTGTTGCACAAATTGGATGTACACTAGCTAATTCTACTAGGGACACCATGACACATCTGCACCTGGGAATTACCATGGATTGAGAGTGAAAACTGGGAGTTGGTAGTAGGTACCAGCAGCGAAATTAAAAAATATGCATAGGGTGCAATATTTGTATTCCATCCTGTAGACATTGAAATTACAAGCCTAAATCCAAAAACAGTTAGGTTATAAATGTTATTGTTCTTGAGATAATAATTCTTTAAGATTAAATATATAAAATGTATTATTTATGATTTAAAAGCGGAACTTTGACCAAATTTAATAACAAGTCAAATGATGTGAGGGGAGTTCTGCTAACCAATTTCCAGTCTACATATATAAAGGAATTTAAATTGTCAATTATGAAATCAATTAGTCAACCAGAATTTTGAGAAGACAATGTCAAAAAGTGCAATTTGTAACAAAAAGAGCATTCTGATTTGGCTAAATAGTCATTTTCCAAGTGGGGTATTTTCTTTGAAAACTGCAACAAGACTGAATAAATGATAAATAGTTCACATATTCATAACAATGTAATAGCCTTTTTTCAGAGCTCTAGCTGCAGAGAATCAAAAGATATTTGCATCCTAAAATGTCATAAAGTGTAATTCTAAGCATGTAAACAGCATCTATAAGTGAATTTTGTTCAACATTTCAATCTTTGAAAGCTCATTGCAGCAAAACAACCTTTTGAAACTTCCTCATATTTGGCATAGTATTACAATAACCAATCACTGAGACTAATAGATATGATTGATATCAATATTATATCCCAAAATATGGAAAGTATTGAATTTTGATTGAACATATAAAGACAAATTGTCGGAAAACCAAATATATCAATTTGATGAATTTTTAAATGCTCATTGTACCTTAACCAATTGGTTAAACTTCCTATAAATTGACAATGCACAGAGGTAATACACATTATCCTATTAATATTCTGTCTAAAAATACAAAAAGTGCATTTTGATTGCACATACAAAAGAAAAGTGTACAAAACAAAAGATATAAATTTGTTCAGCAAGCTCACTGTGGCTCATCCAGTAGATAGATCTTCTTGAAATTTTGCACACATAGCATATGGAACTAATGCATATTAGCTATAACAATAATTTAGCGAAAAATATCAAAAGCTGCATCTTGATTGCAAATACAAATTAAAAGTGTCTGAAACCAAAAATAATGATTTAAATAAATCTTTAAATATTCACTGTGCCTAGAGCAACGGTTGGATCTTCCCCAATGTTGGCCCAATATTAGATTATATATTCTGTAATATATCACAATAGACATCAATGTCATATACATGTTTCTACATGGGTGTTACCATTGTGAAACTAGTGTGGTCAGCAAATATCCAAACAAGTTGGTGTCAATATTCTATCTGTGGTTCTTTGCACTAACTAGCACTATAGTAAGATTGGTATCATTGGAAAGGGAATCAAATTGCCTATCTATCCATACGAAATCTTATTAGGTTTTAAATAATTTTTAATTCAGTAGATGGGTTTTAAACTTTCAAAATATTTTAAATTGCAGAATTTGACCTGATTGACCTTTTTGACCTAAGGCAAACCTATATGGATAGAAAGCTGAGGTCACTGCGCATCCTCTGGTACCATCCATGACTTTCTACGATGTAGTGCAAGGAAGCGCGAGCCCATTAAAGAGACCCTGTTTTCAGAGTTGTTTTCATGGACACCAGTAATGAAGGAATATTACCTAAATACACTACTTATACAAATGGATTTTACTTAAGTACAAACTTACTAAATATTCAATCAAACAACACCATCGGATAGAATGAATGTTGATCTTCTAGATGATATGCAATCTCATCAAAATCATGATATTGATGAAAAAAGTGCCATTCCTGGACTTTTAATGGGCGCTGCCGGTACCTATTGGTAGCAGTTTTTAATTAGCTGTATCGGGCTTATTTCTTTGAATAATAAAATGAATCCAAGACCAGGTTAAAGGTAAGAGACCAAATGTTGCTTGTGCTGTAATAAATTTGTAAACACCTTCTTTGGTTTGTTTTGCCAGGGTGTTGAAGTGGGGCATTTTTTGACAGAATTTGCCATTTGCAACAAGTAATCTGCTTGTGTTTGGGGTACCTACTTACAGCTAGCTATATTACAAAAATATTGAACAATTTCTAGAACATAATTCTTAGTAAATATTTGCTATTCGCCAGGCGATTTGTTATTAACGCGACCCGGTGGATCAGAGCGGCGACCATGACCTATGAGGCGAGGGGGATGCTGCTACCGGGGCTAACTGGGTGGAGGCACCGGGCGCCCCGAAAGTTGCAGTTAGCGGCAGACCTACGCAACAGGGCCCGGTGGGGCGGTGCTGTAACTCGGCGCAAATCTCAGACTGGCATTCCGGCCGGCTGTTGGTGCTGCTCAAGTCTAGGCCAAGTCGGAGGCGGGTCGAGGGCCCGCCAGGGTGGGAACGCGGCCCCTGTGTGGGCATGTGGACGTGGTTACAGGCGCCGCCCCTTCTTACACTAGGTATCCCAATAGAGCGCCCCAGGCTGCTGGAAATGTGTGCTTCGGCACCAAAAACAACTCATTTTGAATTCATTATAGTTTTTCTAAAAGTCTACCCATTGAAATGAAAAGTATATGGAGGAAAAGCTTATGAACTGTTCTTTCTAGATGTGTTCTTTTATTATTTGTGTCACTGTAAAGATTTGTAGTAAAACGGATATATTTGACAGCTGAATTTGTGCATTTCATATCTTTTGGTCACGTGTCCAGATCATCAAGAATTATTGATGCAGCATTGAATTAAAGTTGCGCAAGACCCCATAGCTTCCACATGTTCAAAATTATTTAGAAACGATACAGGAGATTCATAGCCTCATTTTGGTATCAAACATCAATGAGAACTTTGAACAGAAGTATCATTAAAAAACTTTCAAAACTTCAAAATGACGCCCAAAAGAGCTCATAATTCTCAATATATATTGTGTGATATTGTTAGAAAGCTAATTTTGTCCTCCTTTTAAATATTAAAGTTATTTTTGTCTAAACCACATGGGGTATTGTGCAAGTCTAAATAAATGCTGTCTCTACTGAATAACTGATGTTGACAGTGACTGGCGCTTGCTTGCTATTTTCAATTTTAACCCGATTATTTATGAAGTCATGCTCCTAAATAACAGAATTTGCTCTGAGCAGTGAGTAGTCACGCTACTAGGTAACAGAATAGTCACACCCCTAAGGAACAGTATTTGATTTGAAGCAGAAAATAGTCATTCTCATCAATAACAGTATTTGATCTAAGGCAGTGAATAGTCATTCTGTCACTATCCTACCCACTAATTTTGTTATAATTTTGTCATGTCTATTTTCCTAGCAATTAGTATGATTATGCTGAAACTATAACAGTATTGGCTTGTTTCTGGTAATTTGTTTTTACTACATGGTGATGTTGGTAGTCAGATGAAATTTCAAAGATATTGATTGTGTACTTTTAAAAATAAAAGCATTATATAACTCATACCTTTTTCCCCCCCCTCCGACTCACGGAACTGAGGAAGTCTGGGACACATCCACTCGAGTACCAAGGACTGCATGCAGAGATTCAAGGCCAGTTTACAGACCACCTCTCCATATACACTGATGGTTCGAAAGACCAAAGCCAGGTAGCTGCTTCGGCAGTCTGCCGACGGGAAAATTTTGGTGTACGTTTGCCCGATCAGAGCTCGATTTTCACTGCAGAAGCCCAAGCACTCCTTCTTGCGTTGGAGTGTATCGAGGTATCCAAGCACACTAACTATGTTATATACAGTGATTCGTTCTCTTGCCTCCTGGCTGTTGCTGGACTGAAAACGAATTCTAGCAACGGTCATTTATAAAATGAACCAACTGACAATGGATGGGTATGACATCCACCTGTGCTGGGTGCCTGGCCATGCCGGCATACAAGGAAACGAACGAGCTGATCGGGCTGCGAAGAAGGCCCTGAACTGTGATCTTGAACCGTGTCTGATCCCTCACTCTGATCTGAACCACTAATAGCCATCCACATAAAATCCAAATGGCAACATGAGTGGGATGAAAACATTAATAAACTTAAAGAAATTGAACCATCTGTGGGAAAGCCACCACAGACTGATGCAGGAGGTCGGCAGGACCAAGTAGTCCTTAGCCGCTGCCATATTGGCCACTCGTGGCTTACACATGCCTTTCTGCTCAAGGGGGATCCTCCCCCTGAATGTATTGGCTGTCAGTCCCCGCTGACACTCAAACACATTATACTAAGTTGCGTTGATTTTTTGGCCCTGCGCCAACAGTTCTACACTTCAGACAGTATGCATGACCTTTTTACTAAGGTAAAACATGAAAACATTTTAGCCTTTTTGAGGGCAGCTGGACTGTACCACCTCATATAGTTTACTAAATAGATTCTATCAATTATTAATCAAACTTTTCTTTTTCTATGGGAATTTGTTTCCCTTGACCAGAAATATATGATTGTGAGCTTTCTAATTTAATGAGTGTCTATTGGCACATAATTGATTGTCTGCTTTTACATGTAAAAGCAATGGTTTGAACAAAAAACAAACATTTCTCGCCGTGAATATGGCCTATGCTGCCGACACGGCGTAAAGCAACCACCAATCAATCTCATACCTTTTAATTGTCCATATTGACAAGTGCCAATTTATGTTTTTTGTCATTTTTAATGGCCAATATCACGAAAAACAATGAGCTGATTACTCTGGGAAAAAAATACACTTGAAATATGCATAGTAGCAATACACATTCCCGAAATACAACTTTCTCTGTCCATTACCTTCTTAATAATTGAGTGTTGTAAGGTGGGTTTCATGCAAATTGCCTAAATGTGATTTTTTGGTCAAGTTTGGGATTATTAAAAACCCTATAACTTTTTAACTAATCATCCGATTTTAAACATATTTATGTCATTCTTCTTCCCCTGGTACTAGCTGTCAAACTCCATTAAAATATAGTACTTTCTATTGAGTTACAAGAATGAGTTGGGATACCTACTTCCACACTAACTGTCGTGGTGCAGGCACATTTAGGCTTACATTTACATCCAGTGTGCGCGGGACTACCGTGATGTCTGCACCACACAACCAGCTTAACTTCGCTTATTGGAATTTCACATCCTGACAACATGGAAAGTTATAGTTGGTTGGCTGTTAGAGTTTTACGTCCTGGCAACATCTAAGGTCATATCAGGACGGGTACCGACTTGTAACGGTGTGCACTCATGGCGACTTTATAGTGCTGCCTGGGAAATCAGGCCACCAGCACCATGACCTGATATCCCACTCAGTCACATTATCCTGACACTGAGCTAACCAGTCCTCGCACCAGGTTAGGAAGTGGCAAATATCAATTTTATAAGTAATTGGTTTGACTCGACCGGGAACCAAACTCCCGATCTCCCACATGATAGGCCCGCGCTCTACCTATTTGGCAACCGCGCCCAGTGGAAAGTCATAAGAAGGACAGGGGGTGACTGTGCACTTATGACGGTTTTATAGTATTGCCCCACTAGGATATCGCACAATCAACACTATGACCGGACATTATCCTGACCATGAACCACCAGTCCATGCCCTATCCTTGTAATGTGGAGTTGCATGCTAGGTAGCGACAGGTATTAAGTGTGTAAGTCTTTTGGGACTGATCTCCCGACCTGCATGGCCTCTATATGTACACTGGCTGGCCGGGTGCCAATTATAAATACAGACACAGCCACATCAATGCACATCATCGGGTCAATGATCTGGTCAACTTACATTTGTGAAATCTGGCACACCTATGAAAACAGGCAAACTGCTCGGTTTAAAAACAACATTAACCATTAACCTGACAATCACCACTGACGACTATCCTCATATGTCAGTCAGTGGAGTCATCGCTAGAGTATTTCTACCACCACATATAGTAAATTTCAACAGAATATGGGCGAGCCCCGCTTAGCGATGAAAACAAAATCAGTGTGTTATGCAAATTTAAAAAAAATGTCCCATCTATAATTTATTGCAACGAATGCCGATCAAAAGGCGGGAATCGTACCAAAATAAACGTTGTGTGTACGACGGGCATTACACTGTAGCCAGCGCCAGTGAGTGATGTACAAACAACGCAAAGGCTGGCAGTGCACCGACCAGGATCAGGCCGACGTCGGCCCGACCTCACTGATGAGGGGCTTCTGATTGCTGTGATTTGTTTATATGACAGCCACAGGATATTACACACCAAGAAGCCAGTCTTTGTGGTCAGGGTAGACCCACCCGCTTCACATAACTCCATTGAGTGCGTATGCGCGCATGTGCACACAATGTGGTCCGACTTCTGAATGAATTCTGATTCATGGCCGATACCACGTTCGCAATTCTGCCCCGTTTGTTCAGTACCAGCTGGCCAGCGACAAACAAAATGGAAAACATGGGATCATAAAAACAACAAAAGTCACAGAGAAGATAAATGTGCTTTAAATTGTAGCTGGTGTAACGTCGACTAATCGATTACATGAAGCCGAAGCAGGCAATTCTACTGGTTAAACAAAATGGACTACTAAATCAGTGCCTAAATTACATTTTCTTCTCACCCCGACCCCCACCTCACCACACACATACTGCGAACCCCCATTTTCGTATTCAGTCTCAACCTCCTCATACCAAGGGATGTACATTTTGTAACCAGGTTTACTTTAGATTTACCTAAATTTCAAAGGGACCCTACCCTCGCATCACCCTCATGGTGTTGCCATCGTCCCAGACCACACACCCCACTAGACCACTAGGTGGCACTACGGTAGCCAGCAGCTGGTTCTAGCACCCCGTGCCCTAGCGCCTTCCCAGCTGTCCCAGCGCCTTCCCAGCTGTCCCAGCGCCTACCCAGCTGTCTCAGATCCATCCATCCCTAGCTCCCTTCCCCATCTCCAGTAAGAAGCCACCAGCATCATTTTACACACCCATATATTAACACCCTACATCCTAGACTATTCTTAGACTACATCTAACTTCTTTTTATTTCCTTTCTTCTCTTAAAAAAAGAGAGAGAATAAAGCACAGTTTCTCAGTTATTTTTACGCGTGCAGGAAATGAATAATTTGTTAGTCTTAACCAACAACAACAAAGGAGCTAATAATGACACAATTGTATATTGGCGCGCGGCCGGTTAGCAGTGTGTTGGTAGAATGTGGACCCTGGACGACAGAGCGCCTACAGTTTCAGCGGGTAATTAGCAGGGAGGCGCGGTCACGTGGCCTGCTGGCGTCTCTCCACCATAGTGATGGACGCTCGTCGGCGTCGGTTACCCGGTCAGTGGCCGCTGGTAACGTTCAACCTCCGGTGCAGGCAAGCCTGACCGCGCGTAACGCAGAGGTGATGGACCCGCAGGTCTGGCCTGTAGGCAAGGCCCGTAGGCCTACCCGCCGCAGCGGTGCCAAAAGGCGCATACTTACCGGGACTATTATCAGCGCAGTGATATAGTCCCTGCCTCCGGTACAGTTCAGACTGACCGCGCGCAACGCAGAGGCTGGGTGGCCGTGGCTCACCCGCTGATATCCTATCAGCCGCTGCCGGCATCTGAGAGCCGCGCAGCGTGTAGACGTCCTGCTCTCGCGATAGCTAATCCAAAAGTGACGAGAGCTCGACCGACGCGACATCCAGTAGCGGCTGGCCCTCGTGGCCTGATTACCATCATAATGCCGACCAGCGCCTAACAGGGTCGCCTGCCGGCCACTGCCGTTGTCTCAGATCGAGTCTCAACATTATCAGATCGCCAAATGGCCTCCCGTGTCATTGTCCTGAAGCAGGCCGCCTTATACCCCTGTCACACTACGACGTAATGAGCCAACGTGAGCCTAACGTGGTGATATTTCGTCATTATGTTGATGTACGTTGGATTACGTTATGATGACGTCATAATGACGTTAGAGTGACGTCGAGCTACGTCACATTACGTCGTGTTACGTCGAGGTTTTGGACATGTTCAAAAGTTTCGACGTAGGTCGAACGTAAGGGTTTACGTTCGCCGTACGTTCTGTTCACGTTCAGTGAACGTCAATGACGTTAAACGGACGTTATTCCAATGCTCCTCACTACGTTCAACTACGTTCCACTACGTTGACCCCCATTAAACCAAGTGCAAATGCCCACGGGGCGTAATGGGAACGTCAGGAGAACGTCAGGAGAACGTGCATTCAACGTACGTTCAACGTCTCATGACGTAGCTAACGTCACGTAACGTTCTTCTGACGATGGAATAACGTTCATAACGTTCCGTCAGCGTCATTACGTTCACCTCTCTCGTCGAACGACGGTATCACTACGCTTTACCGACGTTACTCTCTCGTCCACTACGCTGCATCCACGTTCAACTTCTGCCCAAATTTGCATACTACGCCGAGAAGTTCAACGTTCTTCACGTTCTCCCTACGTTGACGTCGTTACGTCGTAGTGTGACAGCCCCATTACTCTTGTATAGCCGACATTAATGGCATACATTCCGAGGCTTACTGCACTTCACGATCGGAACGGCGAACAAATGCCACTGCTAGATTTGCCACCGTAGTTATAGTTACACACACCCCTCCCTCCGAGAGATATCCATAATTAAGTGACAATATAGTATATAAACAACACACATCCATGCAATTTCTGGTCACATGTTCCACCAGACATGCTTTACCATAATTCAATTCGTGAATCCTACTCTAACTGTTAGAAAATACTAATCTTTATTTTCAATCAGTTTATTTTCCTGGTACTTCTGAAACATACTTAACCAAACGTTTCTATTTAGATGGAGAAATATAGAGCACCTTAAAAATGAACATAGGAATGCTTCGTTTTCAATTTCAAAACAGCTTGTTTAAGTGAATACAAATTTAAAAATCTACAAAAGAAACCATATGGGTATCCTCGTCCGTTCTATAATTAACTATTCCTATTTTGTTGACTTTATTGGATTCGCAATGATCCGTTTCTTTAAGCACTTTTGCTGCCTATGAAGTACAGCTCTGTCTTTTGCACTGTGATATACACCTATAGTCTATACACAAAGGTGCTAAGCTGTGCTACAGTATCTAATAGTAAAGAATGCAACACAAATATTCACATAAACCAAACCGCTCTGTGTCTGATAGTAAAGAACACAACACAATGTGAAGTGTACCTCAACTAACACAGTGACTGGAGACACAAATATTCAAATAAACCAAACAGCTCTGTGTCTGATAGTAAAGAGCACGACACAACGTGAAGTGTACCTCAACTAACACAGTGACTGGAGACACAAATATCCACATAAACCAAACAGCCATCTGTCTGATAGTAAAGAACACAACACAACGTGAAGTGTACCTCAACTAACACAGTGACTGGAGACACAAATATTCACATAAACCAAACCGCTCTGTGTCTGATAGTAAAGAACACAACACAACGTGAAGTGTACCTCAACTAACACAGTGACTGGAGACACAAATATCCACAAAACCATACAGCACAGTGTCTGATAGTAAAGAACACAACACAACGTGAAGTGTACCTCAACTAACACAGTGACTGGAGACACAAATATTCACATAAACCAAACAGCCATGTGTCTGATAGTAAAGAACACAACACAACGTGAAGTGTACCTCAACTAACACAGTGACTGGAGACACAAATATTCACATAAACCAAACAGCACTGTGTCTGATAGTAAAGAACACAACACAACGTGAAGTGTACCTCAACTAACACAGCGACTGGAGAGACAAAATATTCACATAAACCAAACAGCGCTGTGTCTGATAGTAAAGAACACAACACAACGTGGAGTGTACCTCAACTAACACAGTGACTGGAGACACAAATATTCACATAAACCAAACCGCCCTGTGTCTGATAGTAAAGAACACAACACAATGTGAAGTGTACCTCAACTAACACAGTGACTGGAGACACAAATATTCACATAAACCAAACCGCCCTGTGTCTGATAGTAAAGAACACAACACAATGTGAAGTGTACCTCAACTAACACAGTGACTGGAGAGACAAATATTCACATAAACCAAACAGCACTGTGTCTGACAGTAAAGAACACGACATGTGAAGTGTACCTCAACTAACACAGTGACTGGAGACACAAATATTCACATAAACCAAACAGCCCTGTGTCTGATAGTAAAGAACACAACACAACGTGGAGTGTACCTCAACTAACACAGTGACTGGAGACACAAATATCCACACAACCAAACAGCACTGTGTCTGATAGTAAAGAACACAACACAATGTGAAGTGTACCTCAACTAACACAGCGACTGGAGACACAAAATATTCACATAAACCAAACAGCCATGTGTCTGATAGTAAAGAACACAACACAATGTGAAGTGTTCCTCAACTAACACAGTGACTGGAGACACAAATATTCACATAAACCAAACAGCACTGCTTTCTCTACCAAACCCCATTTTCCTTTTTACTAGCTCTCCAATGACAGTACTTCACCCATAGTCAGCACCCTAAGTCTCCGCACATACTAGTATCACTACCCTACAGGACTACATCAGAGCGTGTACTCACCAGTCCCTGGAATTTGAAGGAGTCGTATACACTGCGCACAAGAAGCCAGAAGGGCCACAGGTACTCGAATCTGAACTCCAAGATAAAGTCGGCCATGAGCACAAGTGCCCACACCATCAGGAACTTCACGTACAGGAACGTGCTGCAAGGAACAAAGGGAAGAGACTGTTAGTTTCAAGGAAAACATTTAAAAGGCATTACCCGTTATTGGCAGTTACAGTAGTAGATGTCTTCAGTGACTTGTCATTGATGAACCCCTGTTATAAGTAAACAATTGCTTTAATGTACGAACTCTTTTTATCTCCTTTAACTACCCCTACAATGATACTGATAGGATGTCTGCTATTAGGACAATATTGGTCTGGATGCACAGTTGTCCATTGAAGACAGCGTCTCCTAGTACTAGGGCCCTAAATCCCATATTAGTGTAAAACAAACAAAAAAGGTTTGTATTGAATGGTTTGTATCTTAAAACCCTATCTGCCGAGTGTTATACACATTCAGACTGAGCTCAGACATTCTCAACTGACGAAAAACCAAGTGCTATGTGGCAATACCTACTTATCACATGTTTTGGAAATTTGATTTGGAAGAGGTAAAGAAAGGCAAGTAGGTCGGCTGGAATTGATTAGATGCTAACCAATGTTCGGAGCTTGAGAGCTAAAGGTAGTGTTATGGGTAGCTGCTGCAATGACAATCAATGGACACTTATCCATTTACCTTCATTGCCCAATTGCTAGGACCACGCCCTCATCACTGAATAGCATTATTATGGACCTTCCTATTCTGTTACACAAAATATCCATCCTTGACAAATCACCCACCAACATTAAAGTGCTTCCCCCCCCCCTCTTTGTTTATTAATGAGATAGACTTGATCCAACATGGGCCTAGGATCACCATGATTTATCTTGGGGGGGGGGGGGGGGGGCGTTTAAATAGAGAATATACAACAACAAACTGTTTATACTAATACATTGTTAAACGCTGCAGCACCATCACCATCACTTTAGGAAAATGTGTACCAATTTCACCATAAAATCACCCATCAACATGGTAGACCCGGTGGCGATGATATGTGCAAGTCACAGATGCTCGTTAAAAGGAAATGCCATAGTGGTCTATGAGAGATCTCCGGGAATATACAGTACTGGGATGAAAGTGGACTACGGCAAAAAAAGCGAAAAAGCGGAAAATCTCCCATAGGCTTAGCATTGTGAGGGAAGCGTGGAAATTCCTGGAAGTTAGATCTCATACATGTTGGTATACGCAGATTGTGCTGCTGCATTTGAGGCACATAATAGTAGTATATGCTGATAGTGCTGCGGCACCTGTACCGCATATTAGTTAGTACACGGTGATGGTGCTGCAGCATTTAACAATATATTAGTATGTATACACTGATAGTACGGTAGCATTGCAGGATAGGCATACAGGAAAAATCCGCGAAATCGGGGAGATCTTTCATCCCTGCAGTACATGGCGCGTCCATATAGCCACGGCAGGCACATCAATTGTGAAAATGATCAGTGAGTGACACGCAGAATGAGGACCTTTCATTGCAACACCAGTTTGCATGACTCTGTCGTCAGATGGCGTACCATGCCGGTCTCATGTTTTCGAGGCGGTGAATACAATGGCAGTCACAGCATTGAAGCGAATGTACATAAAACAAAAAACACTAATCTATTCACTGCTACGATCTAATTCTGTTATTTAGAACCATGAATATTCAATCGGGGGTTGAAATAGTGTTATTTAGGAGCATAGCTTACTCAATAATTGAAATTTTGTCTCAAATTAAACCCAAAATCCGAGCAATATTAAGGCTGCTGACGCATCGGTGGCATTATTGCAAATGTAAAGACAACCAAAAGCACAAATCTATTCACTGCTACCATTTAATTATGTTATTTAGTACCATGAATATTCACTCGGGGCTTGAAATAAGTGAAATTTGGTCAGATTAAACTAAAAATCCAAGCGATATTAACGCCGCCGCCGCATCGGCGGCGTTATCGCCGTTGTCGCTGTACTAAAGAGACCTGATGGCCGACTTGGACCGGGAACGGGTGCTGCCACCAAGCGCACAGCAAGAGAAATGGCTCATGAAAGGTCCCCATTGAGCCAGGTGCATCAAAGTAAGTGGGTGAGTGAGTGGGTGAGTGAGTGAGTGAGTGAGTGAGTGAGTGAGTGAGTGAGTGAGCGAGTGAGTGAATGAGTGAGTGAGTGAGGTTATTGCAACATGGTGTCTGGACCATGGTATCTGAGGGAGGGAGCACAGTGCACTTTCACAAGTCGGCACACATCCCGATAGAACATCAAGCAACCAGCAAATCAATCCAATACGTACTTGACCATTTAAGATGTATATAACATACTGTGTTTTTAATTGTTTCAAACTTTTACATCTGTATAATCCGATGGAAGCATAACATCCATGAAATCAAAACAGTTACCTATATTTGCTCCTACACATCCAACTTAGATACTGGTGCACTCGTTAAACATGTACTGCAGTTTGGTGCTCCTGTTCTATGCTGCTAGTGCTACACTCGAAAATAGGGTAAAGAAAGCCACCCAGAATGTTGACATGCACACATAACATTTATTTTTGTACTGCAAGTATCTCCAATATTAACCTTTAAAATAAAGGTTACTTCAAAGTGAAGTTAAGTAAATTATAACTATCAACCTGAATATATTTATCTATAATAAGAAATATGGCAGAAGCGCAAAAACCATTATTTTAGGCGACTTTAAACAGATTTGGTGGAGCAAACCTCTGGCGAACATCATGGAGCACACGTGGGGAATGTCTTTCCAAGGACACAACTCCCCCCTCAGCAATCTCTACAAGTGTGAAATCACTGGAAAGGATGGAAAAAAATATACATCAGCCGGGCAATACTACAGCTCAATAATGGCAAAATACCATGAGAAACATGACATAATGAGAATGGTAGACAACACTGAAAATCCATATACGATAAAGGCAATGGCAAAGAAGATATGGAGAACACAGGAGTGGTGCAAAACCAATGAAAAAGTGCTGGAGGACATCGTCCGCGCAAAATTCACACAAAACGAAAGCCTAAAGGAGAAACTAATAAATGCTCCAGGAAACGCATTCAAGGAATGCAGAAAATGCCCATACTGGGGCTCAGGTCGGCACCTGGACAGCGCCAATGAAGGCGAAACAGTAAAACAAGGATACAAAAATAAAATGGGGGACATCCTCCAAAAAATAAAGGAAAGCCTTTGCAATGAAATAAATAAATAAATATAAGAAAACAAGAAGTAGTCGAAAATGAAAAACAGGAGAAAGCATAAGAGCTCTCCCGGCAGGTAAGGAGGAGGTGCAAAAAACATGGTACAGGAATACACACAAGCCTACGACACACTCAACAAACTAACTAAACTACCAGTGGTATGCGAGCTAGTGGGCATGGACCTGGGAAAATACTGTGGCCACAGCCGAAACCAAGAATACCAAAGGCTGATAGATGAGTGCATACCAGAAGTAAACGCCTACATCAACCACCTAAACAACAACCAAAATGGTGGTGTAGCCATGCCAAGATATTCAAACCACATCCACAAAACAAGGCATGGAAAGAGAGCAGCACTGTCTGGCATTGGCATGACGGATGGTATACACTACACCAAGGAATATGCCAGATACGTCAGTGCCAGGCTGTCAAAAAGCATCACGGAGAACTGTGGAAAGAGCACCAGGGCTCCAAAACATAAGTATCACAAACTTTTATAAATGTCACTAACAAAACCCTAAATCATAAGTAAAATCAGGTACAACTAATACACTCTGTAATGCTCATACCTTCCTCCATGTGCACAGGTAAAAGAAACAGAGGTATGCATGACTATCTATCTATCAAAAGTGGCCATATTTGCTGTATGCCCCACCACATACACCACGATCCATCAATCACTAAGCTAAAATAAATTCAAAACAAAATCAAAACTCACGAATTCAAGCAACCGCTATCCTAAAAATATTTAAAGTAAGTAAATAAATATGGTAGAAGAGATTGAATGCAAACTGGGAAGGGGCTCACACTTCGCCCACGCAAACTGCCAGAGTGCATCCAATAAAATAGACATAATAAAAATGCATCTAAAAAAAGACAATCTAGATGTACTAAGGTTATCAGAGACACGGTTCACTGACAAACACCAAAACAACACCCTCAATACAGACGGATATAGGCTTGTATGTAATGACAGACAACACATTAATGCAATAAACCAAAGAAAAAAGGGTGGAGGTATTGCCATTTACTGCAAAGCCACCAAAAACCTAGACACCGAAAGGCTAAAACCAACAAATCTCTCAAATGAGCACATACTATGGTGCCTAATAAAAAAACTAAAAACAACCAAATGTAGCCATAGCGAGCCTCTATAGGCCCCCCGTCAGGTGAAATTGAAGTATTCGTTGAAGCACTAGAAAAGAGCATAAACACTAAAGAAATCAACAAATGCAGAAATCCTTGTGCTAGGGGACTTCAATGTGAATTACAGCAGCAATGAAAAAAATGAACTAATGCTGCAAACCACCATCAAAATCTTAGGCCTGCAGCAGCTCATCACTGAAAGTGCAAGGCTAAGCAACAATAGCTCAACAATAGATCTAATACTAACCAACTCAAACCATCCCACAAAATGGGGCACTAGAAGCTGGGGTATAAGTGACCACAAACTAGTATATGTAACCAGGAAAAAGCTCAAAAGCACAAATCACTAAGAATACAAAATGGGAAGGTCCCTAAAAAACTACTCAGAAGATACATTAAAAAATCATCTGCACCAAAATATAAACAACATCTCACAAAACAGAGATGATGTTGATATCTATTGGGACAACCTCATCACAGAAATAAGAAATTCAACTGATGAGATGTGTCGCATTAAGAAAATAAAAATACCAACAAAAACAGGACCCCTGGGTAGACAATAACTTGCTAACACTCATCACAACCAAAAGTAAACTGGGTGATAAAGCAAAGCGCACAGAAACTGTAGAAGACAAACTGGCCTACCATATCGCCAGAAACAACTCTCTCAAAGCTGTGAGAACAGCAAAAAAGAAATACATAATAAAGCAGGACAAAGACTGGGGAAGCAACACAAACAAATTCTGGAGAAATGTAAACCTATTATTCCCCAAAAATAACAAAGAAAAGCATACAAACTTCCAAGATAGCGAAGGAACAATGCTCACATACAAAGATGCAGGAAACAAACTGAACACACACTTTGCCACAAGAGGGCAAAAGCTGTCAGAAAAATTCTAAAAGATGGGAAAACAGATCAGGAACTGTGCCGAACGAAATCCCCACCTGCAAAACAGATATGATAGAAGTACAAAAAATAAATAAATGACATAGACACGAATAACCCAAGTGGAATAGATGAAATACCAACCAAAATACTGAAAGAGTCACTCCAAGCCATCCCGGCCACTATAGTATTAGTAGACCTATTCAACATCTCCTTTGAACAGGGCCGTTTTATCTCAGCCTGGAAAATGGCAACTATCACCCCCATTCGCAAAAATGGAGACAAATAAAACATGGAAAACTACAGGCCAATATCAATTCTTCAAAACCCAGGCAAGGTCATTGAAAAAGTGTTACATAGACACATCAATGAACACCTGGAAAAAAACGATATACTAAACGAAAGACAAGGGGGCTTCAGGAAACTGCACTCCACATCAAAAACCCTAACAAATGACATACTGGCATGAATGAACCAACAAAATTAGTTCGAGCAGACTTTATTGACTTCAGCAAAGCATTTGACACAGTAGCCCATAAAATACTACTGGAAAAACTAAAAACCATGGGCATAAAATCCAACAATATGGATTGGATAAAATGCTACCTGAACAACAGGCAACAGAAAACAAAAATAAACAATACACTATCAGACAACCAACCTGTCACATGTGGTGTACTCCAAGGGTCAGTGTTAGGGCCACTGCTCTTTATAATCTATATAAACGATCTTGAAAAATGGTTGCAACCTGAATGCCTCCAACTATATGCAGATGTCAGTCATATATGCAAATGACACCACAGAAGAGGAGGTAATAACTAAACCAAATAAACTCTTACTAAAACTAGATGAGTGGTGTGAGTCCAACAAAATAACCATCAACACAAGCAAATCAAAAACAGTCCTCTTCTCGCATAAACAAATGCCAGAAAGAAAACTACACTGTAAGCTAGGAAACCAAACATTAGAAAATGTAGACCATTACAAATAGCTAGGCCTTGAGTTGGACAGCCAACTAAACTACAACCTATGTATAAATAAAATTATCCAAAAAGTAAACCACAAACTGTGGCTATTTGCAAAGCTAAGAGACTACATGACACAAGAAATGTCAATAAAAATCTTCAATGGCATGGTGCTCCCCTATTTTTGACTATGGAGATGTAAACTACATGGGTGCGAGAAAAGAACTTCTAAAAAAACTGCAAATACTGCAGAAAAAAGCCCTAGAAATCTGCCTAAGAGTAGACAAACTGCACCCCACCTATGACATACACAAAAGAACCAAAGTGAAATTACTAGAAAATAGGAGAATAATTCATTTGAAAACATTAGCATATAGCTATAGTCAAAATAATAAACTCCTAACAAAACCACAAAGGGCTACTAGAGCAAATAATGCACCACTACTAAAGCAGACCAGAAGTCAAATAAAAGCTCATGAGAGAAGCACGGTGGAAATTGCTGCCAAGGTGTGTAATGCCCAAACAGTAAACGAACGACAAATTCCTGACCTAAAAACATACAAAAAATATCTGTGCGAAATAAGGCTAGGAAATCCCCACTAAGCTGCACTGCAAAGGGGCATGTGATATGTCACGGCCCACCAGCGGGACGCCCAATGGAAGGTAACCATGCCAAAAGTAGCCAGATAACACACCACGCAACCACATACAAGCCTATGATATGTAAATAGGAGTAGGCTAGTCTCGTAATAAGAGTAGAAAGAAATCAAATACATATATGCCGAAAAAATCCAAAAAAATACTAACCATACCAACCAACTATCTATCTGCTACTGAAATGCAGGCAATCAAATACCTTATCAGCAGCTACTGTGTGGTAAAATAACACCAACACTACAACTGGCCAGCATTGAAAACAAGCCTCAATACTGGGGCTTATATTAGGTACCCGCAGCGAAATTAAAAAATATGCCTATGGTTCAATATTGTTATTCCTTCCTGAATACGTTGAAATTAGAATCCCAAATCCAAAAACAGCTAGGCTAAATATAATGTTGTTCTGAAGATAATCATTTTTTAAGATTAAATATATAAGAATGTATTCATTTTGAATTAAAGGTGGAACTTTGACCAAATATAATAAAAAGTGGAAGGATGTGAGGGGTGTTCTGCTAACCAATTTCTATTGTACATATATAAAGGAATTTAAATTGTCAATTGCTAAATCAATTAGTAAAGCAGATTTTCAATAAGACAATGTCAAAAAGTGCAATTCATAACAAAAAGATCATTCTGATTTGGACAAATAGCCATTTTCAAAGCATGATATTTTCTTGGAAAAATGCAACAAGACTGAATAAATGCAAAATAGTTCACCTATTCATAACAGTTTAACACCCTATTTTCTTTCAGAGCTCTATATTCAGAGAATCAAAAGATATTTGCATCCTAAAATGTCAAAAAGTGTAATTGTTTGCATGTAAACAGCATCTGTAACTGTGTAAGTGAAATATTTTCAACATTGCAATCTTTGAAAGCTCATTGCAGTAACGCAATCTTTTGAATCTTTCTCATATTTGGCACAGTATTACAATAGCCATTCCCTGAGACTAATAGATATTAATGGTATCAATATTATATGAGACTAATAGATATTAATGGTATCAATATTATATCTAAAAGTATGGAAAATATTGAATTTTGATTGAACATATAAAGACAAATTGTCGGAAAACCAAATATATCAATTTAATGAATCTTTAAATGTTCATTGTAGCTTAACCAATTGGTTAAACTTCCTATAAATTGATAGTGCACATCATCTCGAGGTAATACACATCATCATATTAATATTCTGTCTAGAAATACAAAAAGTGCATTTTCATCGCCCTTACAAAAGAAGAGTATAAAAAAAAAAAATAAAGATTTGTTCATCAAGCTTTGAACACTCCCTGTGGCTCATCCAATAGGTGGGTGGTTCTTCTTCAAATTTTGCAGACATAGCATATGGAACTAATGCATATTAGCTATGACAATAACATAGCTAAAAATATCAAAAGTTGCATTTTGATGGCAAATACAAATTAAGTGTCTGAAACCAAAGATATTGATTTAAATAAATCTTTAAATATTCACTGTGGCTAGAGCAATGGTTGGATCTTCCCCAAATTTGGCCCAATATAAAATTATATATTCTCTGATATATCTCAATAGACATCAATGTCATATACATGTTTGTACATGGATGTCACCATTGTGAATCTAGTGTGGTCAGCAAAGACTCAAACAGGTTGGTGTCAATATTCTGTCTCTGGCTCCTTGCACTAACTAGCACTATACTAAGATTGGTATCATTGGAAAGGGAATCAAATTGTCTATCTATCCATATCAAATCTCATTAGGCTTAAAATATTTTTTAATTCAGGAGATGGGCTTTAAACTTTCAAAATTATTTAAATTGCAGAATTTGACCTGATTGACATTTTTGACCTGGGGCAAACAATATATGGTTAGAAAGCTGGGGTCATTGTGCTTCTTCTGGTACATCCATGACTTTCTACGATGTAGTGCAAGGAAGCGCGAGCTCATTAAAAATACCTTGTTTTCAGAGTAATTTTCATTGACACCCGTAATGAAGGAATATTCACTAAATACACTCACCATACAAATGGAGTTTACTTAAATACAAACTTAATATATATATTCAATCCAACAACAACATCGGATAGAACATATGTTGATGGTCTAGCTTATGTAATTTCATCAAAATCATATGCATACAGAAATAGATACAAGCATGTGAATATTGATGAAAGAAGCACCATTCCTGCACTTTTACAGGGCGCTGCCGGTACCTACTTATAATTATATGCTATGGACAGTATAAATACAGCCTCAATAAAAATAAATAAAAACAAAAATTTTAACCTTTTTTTTAAAGGAGCGGATGGTACTGTAATTGCTGCACATTACAGCTTCCCCAAAAGGAGGCTATTTAGAATAGATTTTCAACCTCACGATGTGCACCTACCATGTGTCTATGTTCGGTGATCCCTCCCTGACCGGACACACAACTGTTGGCCCGTAGTGGTAGTGGTGTGCCTGCCAGACACAGGTGATCGCCACAATCCAACTCCTGGCTTATTACCCACAATCCCATTCAAAATATGATTGATTGATTGATTGGTGGTTGCTTTACGCCGAGTCGGCAGCATAGGCCATATTCACGGCGAGAAATGTTTGTTTTTTGTTCAAACCATCGCTTTTACATGTAAAAGCAGACAATCAATTATGTGCCAATAGACACTAATTAAATTAGAAAGCTCACAATCATATATTTGTGGTCAAGGGAAACAAATTCCCATAGAAAAAGAAAAGTTTTATTAATAATTGATAGAATCTATTTAGTAAACTATATAAGGTGGTACAGTCCAGCTGCCCTCAAAAAGGCTAAAATGTTTTCCTGTTTTACCTTAGTAAAAAGGTCATGCATACTGTCTGCAGTCTAGAACTGTTCGCACAGGGCCAAAAAATCAACGCAACTTAGTAAAATGTGTTTGAGTGTCAGTGGGGACTGAGACCCAATACATTCAGGGAGAGGTTCCTCCTTGAGCAGAAAAGCATGTGTAAGCCACGAGTGGCCAATACGGCAGCGGCTAAGGACCACTTGGTCCCGCCGACCTCCCGCATGAGTCTGTGGTGGCTTTCCCACAGATGGTTCAATTTCTTTAAGTTTATTAATGTTTTCATCCCACTCATGTTGTCATTTGGATTTTATGTGGGTGGCTATTAGTGGTTTCAGATCAGAGTGAGGGATCAGACACCGTTCAAGATCACAGTTCAGGGCCTTCTTCGCAGCCCGATCAGCTCGTTCATTTCCTTGTATGCCGGCATGGCCAGGCACCCAGCACAGGTGTATATCATACCCATCCGTTGTCAGTTGGTTCATTTTATAAATGACCGTTGCTAGAATAGGGTGATTCGTTTTCAGTCCAGCAACAGCCAGGAGGCAAGAGAACGAATCACTGTATATAACATACTTAGTGTGGTTGGATACCTCAATACACTCCAAAGCGAGAAGGAGTGCTCGGGCTTCTGCAGTGAAAATCGAGCTCTGATCGGGCAAACGTACACCAAATTTTTCCCGTCGGCAGACTGCCGCAGAAGCTACCCGGCTTTGGTCTTTCGAACCATCAGTGTATATGGAGAGGTGGTCTGCAAACTGGCCTTGAATCTCTGCATGCAGTCCTTGGTACTCGAGTGGATGTGTCCCAGACTTCCTCAGTTCCGTGAGTCGGAGGATAACCGATGGCTTTCTCAACGACCACAGGGGATGTTCTGGGACTTTGGCATCCTCCAACACGTCCAAATCCATGCCCAAGGCTACCAAATGAGGTTTCATTCGGAGCCTCAGTGGCCGGATGTAATTTGGCCTGGCTTCATACCCGGATTCATCATGTTGCTCGAATAGACAATTGTATGCAGGATTCAATGCATTAGTTTTTATCTTGACTACATATTGCATGGCCAGTTTGATTTTCCTGTTGTTAAGTGATGGTTCATTGGCTTTGACATAAAGGCTCTGAACTGGTGAGGTGCGGAAGGACCCAAGGGCCAGGCGCAGTCCCTGGTGGTGGATCGTGTCTAGCAGCCCAATATAGGATTTCCTTGCGGAACCGTATACTATGCTGCCATAATCCACTCGTGAACGAACCAAGGTTCTGTACACGGAGAGCAGAACATCTCTGTCCGCTCCCCACTCTGAGCTGGACAGCACCCTCAGAATATCCAGCGCTTTCAGGCATCTTGTTTTCAGGTACTATATATGTGGCACAAAAGACAGTTTTGCGTCAAGAATGAGGCCCAGAAATTTGGTTTTCTCAACGACTTTAATGGGATCCCCATCCAGGCTCAGCTCCGGTTCCGCATGCATTCTACGCAGCAGGCAGAAGTGCATGCAGACTGCTTTGGTCTTGGAAAATTTGAAACCGTTCAGAACTGACCATCGATGGATCCCATTTATGCTTGGTTGTAGCTGTCTCTCTATGATATTCATGTTAGCACCGCTGTAATATAAAACAAAGTCGTCCACGAAAAGACTACACACTACTAATGCCAACTGAGTGACTGACCATCTCTTGGATTTGGAAGATGTTGACAAGTTTTCGTGACCACATAAAACTTGTGGAATTGCAGGCGGTACTTGGTGAAATGTTTATATTTAGGTACACATTCCCCTCTCAACCTAGTATGGATCACACTGCCAGGAGCGTGTTTCATTCCGTTAGCATTATTCTAGCTCGCCGTGCACCATCTACCTTGAAGCGACTTTCTGTGCTGCCATGCAGGGCTGTCTGCTTGTTGCCCTCTACATCGGACTGGGTGCCCACTATGTATGTACTTTCTGCCAGATCCCGCTTACAATAGGATACCCTTGCATATGGATATGTTGTCCTATAATGTTACATCGTGCCGGGTTGTCCTTAGGCGTTCTACTGAGGTGGTGCATGCATGAAGGATGGTCGGCATTGAAGATGGTGTAGGTGTTTCCATTAATCTTCAGTTAGGCAGTTTAAAGCCGGGCAAAACTATATTCAATATTGACTAGACAATACTGCATTAGCTAGTGTACAATGCAAGGTTCGTCACCGTGCATGAGGACGCACATGCAAAATAACTGATAATCTAGGGAAATTGTTGCTCAACCACACCAAAGGGTATGTTACAGCCAAACTCGGCCTCCTTCTCGTCACGTTATTCTTTGGTTGCTTCACTAGTAGTTTCCCCCCCTGCCCCCCTCCAATCACTATTGTCTCAGTGACAGTCCATTTGGACAGACCATCTGGCTGATTACTATTAGTACACACCAACACGTGCACATTATCCAGGTCACGTAATAATTAGTGACCAAGGGCACAATCAATCGTAGCTACTAGTTGTCAACCGTCATCCTCACCGTATCGAGAGAACAGTACAAGAAAGGTGCATTGGGATGTCAAACTCCATGACAACAATACCTAACTAGAAGTAAGCATGACGGTCATGACATGACCATTAGTGTGTTGCCTCCTGAACAGGTAGGACTGTGGTGAATAGTTAACACAAACGTGCCATACGCAAGTTAATCATAATGACCTCAACTGCTAAGCGTGGGCTTTCATTCACTGCTAAAGTATGTAATAAATTAATTTATTAAATAACAATAGTTGCACATCGCCCACACCACTTGGTGTTGCTGCACAAGCATCATGTGATAATTATCACTCGTACACTAATAGCATATAGTATTGCATTTGTTTGTGTGCATGTCCAAAAGTACATAGCATTGTACATGTTTTGGAAACATGGGTAATTGAATATGCACAATCGACTCCCCCTCCCTTAACCCCTTTTTTCATCCCTTGGATACAGGCCTGCTCCTCTAAATGACGTCTAAAATTCCCGCCAAACCCTATGACGTCATCCATCCCGCGTCACTCTACCCACCCGAGTTCTTCACTCTGAGGTATTCTCGTAACATCATCGCTGCGCACCACTGTATCGCCCAACTCGAGGCCATAAATCTGGTGGTGGCACTCAAGAATCTCTTCCCACCAGACCCACAAGTTTACCATATATATGTCAACACTGACAACGCCACCTCCCAGCAGGTACTCAGTACAGGTTCTGGGAGGGATCCCATCATCTGTGCTTGTGCTCGCCAAATTTGGCTATTGGCTGCCAGCCTCAGTACCGAGGTGGTCATACGTCATAAGCCTGGGAAGGACTTGATACTCGCTGACGCCCTGAGCCGGATGAGTTTCGACCCCAGAAAAACTGGCGACCAAATTGGTAACCAAACGTGGATTAACCCCTATCATCGTGACCCATGATGATGCCCTCACCCCCCCTCATCTAGTTAACCTATGTATCAAACTAACTCCTTGCCTCTCTCCTGAGGTTACTCACTACAACACCACAACAGGCTCATCAACATTGTGGCCGCCGGACTGGCCCCAGGCACATGGAGGAACAAGATGGCACAGGTTCTTGAGTATCTGACCTACATGAAGGACCACAACGCCAGCCCGCTCCATCCGTCGCAGTACGAGGTGATGTCGTACCTACTACACCTGCATGACAAGAACACCCCTGGCATGGTTATGAATTATTTCAGTGGGGCCCGTACCTGGGTGCAGCTGATGGGAGTCCCTACAGCCGCCTTCGACACCTACCTCGTCAGTGTGGTTAAACGGGGCATACGACGCGACTCGAACCATGTCCCGGCCCAGGCACTGCCCCTCAAACTGTCTGATGTGAAGAGGGTGGTGCGGTTCCTCAAGTCGGCCGGGAAGAACGGACCAGTCCTAATCGCAGCCCTGTTGATAGGATACTTTACGCTCCTCAGGCAAAGTAACCTCTTTCCGTCCCCGGGACGCAATGACCCGGGCCACGCCTTACGTGCCCGCGACATATCTCTAACAGACGTCGGGCTCAACGTCCATGTTCGGTCCTCCAAGACGCTGATCAGATCGACCCCTCCACGCAACATCGCGGTGCCTGCCATACCAGGTTCTATCTACTGCCCTGTCCAGGCATGGATGAAGTACGTGTCCAGGACACCTCCTTGCCTCGAAGGGCCCGCCTTCGTTACAACGGATGCGCTCCCCCTCCGCCCACGAGCTCTACTTGACACGTTGAGACTGGCTCTTGCCGCGGAAGGGCACCCGGCACCAGGTGCCATAACACTCCATAGCCTTCGCAGGGGGGGGGGAGCTCAAGCCTGCGCCTTATTGGGCTCCCCTATAGAGGACATCAAGGAGCTGGGACATTGGACGTCGGACGCGGTCCATGCATATGTGCCCCGCCCCCTGATCTCTTCGGCTTCCCGAACTCTCGCTTCAAAGTTTGGTTAAGTTCTGTAAGCCTCGACATCATCATATTTGGACGCTTGCATGTAATTTCTAAAGACTTCAATGAATCCCAATATATAGAATGTCGGTCTTGTGTTATTTCAATTGTACATGTTTTGGAAACATGGGTAATTGAATATGCATGATCGACTCCCCCCCCCATCTCCCTTTTTTCATCCCCTGGATACAGGCCTGCTCCTCTCAATGACGTCTAAAATTCCCGCCAAACCCTATGACATCATCCATCCCGCGTCACTCTACCCACCCGAGTTATTCACTCTGACCTCGGCCGTCCCTTCCATAACATCTACATGACGTTAATTTCTTGCCATCCCTCCCCCCCAAACTTGAATGGATAAAACGTGGGGTTAAGTTCTGTAAGCCTCGACATCATCATATTTGGACGCTCGCATGTAATTTCTAAAGACTTCAATGAATCCCAATATATAGAATGTCGGTCTTGTGTTATTTCAATTATAATATCCAAATTACTAACATACAAGTAATTTCAAACCTACATAGCATGGTATTACGTTCTACTGAGAGCAGAAGTAAATGTAAATGCAATACAATTATAAGTACCTATATATATACACACATTGTGATGCATACATACATACCCATGCATACATACATACATACCCATGCATACATGCATGCATACATGCATGCATGCATACATACATACATACATAAATAAATACATACATACATACATACATACATACATACATACATACATACATACATACATACATACATACATACATACATACATACATACATAACCTATAGGATTTCAAATTTTGTGGGAAACACTTAGGTGCCGTGCCCGGGGCTCACGATGATCCATCAGTAACACAATCTTATGGGATCTAAAATTTTGGTTCAATTGTTTTTTCAGCACGGTAACGACAGGTTACCAGAAACGATTGCTACCAAGAAATCCTATAGGTTGCATACATACTTAAATATATACATTTTGTTCCTCCAAACTCAACGACCAAAAACAGCCATTCATAGTAATTGGCTGTGTGCAATTATGTTAATGTGGCAGAACTAAGAGGAAGCCAAACATTTTTTGTATATATATTATTATTACTGTTTAATTTCACTGTCAGTGTTACATCAAATTACTTTACTAATCTACTACTAGTACTTCTACCAACACTTCTCAACTCAAAGAGACTGTATTGATTGAGTGAGTGATTGAGTGAGTGATTGAGTGAGTGAGTGAGTAAGTGAGTGAGTGAGTGAGTGAGTGAACGAACACATAGGGACCATAGTGAAGGAGAGGGGCTCTAAAGTCTAATACTTAGTAGGCATCATTTACACCGTGGTCAATGTAATGAGCCCAATCTCAAAAGTATAGAGTGCATACAGTATGCATCTTAATGTGCAATTCTCTGTCTATCCCAGGTCACAAATGGAACTAGTCGAGGCTTTAGCGGTTAGCTGGTACATACAGACCAGGGGCCTAGCTTCCCTATATGCAAGTACGTAGCTGCATACCACATGAGATTACACATTTTTTTTATTATTAAAATATTATGTTTTATAACGTTTCATTCCATCTGTGTATCACCGGAAAATCCCAGGCGAGGTCCACAACAGACCTAGACATTTTATGTTGTGTGTTTATAAATGTAAATATTATATTGAAACCACACTGCACCATATAAAAAGATATATGGCACACTCTTTTGTTGGTAATCGAGTGGGAATTTCATCTTTCCAAAACCTCATTCGGTGACAGGCCATTGGCACCACCCCAGGTTTGTATGGATTTACTATCAAATCAGCCCGGTTGATGTGTTGCTCAACAAATGGCAACTTTGAGCAATGGTTGGGAAATAGGCACGCTTACAATGACGGTACCCATGCTTTCGCAGTATACCAGTCACTCTCAAGTGCACCTGATTCACAAACTTTAAATAACACTAACAGCACGATAGTATGTAAGAAGACAATGCTATAGCAACTCGACTGCTGGCAGACAATAACTATAAAAAGTGTTTTAATCATTACCAGGTCAATACCATATATACCAAAAGACCCAAAATGTAACTCACTAATAGTAATATGGTAAATGATGTGTGTTCAAGAACATGGTCCCAATATTATTATCTGTAAGTGAACACTGGTATCGGTGAGTGAGTGAGTGAGTGAGTGAGTGAGTGAGTGAGTGAGTGAGTGAGTGAGTGAGTGAGTGAGAGAACATCAATGTATCCACGGAAAAGGCCACATTTATGAGTAGAAGTTACAACAGTAAAAATAAGGTGGAAATATTCTAAGTGAATTATCACTTTCTGTTTTCAGAAATTTGCCATTTATTTGCAATGAAAACGCACCCTCTGATACGCTAGTTCGCCTGTAACTGAGAGAAGTGACCAGCCCATGTTTATATGCCAACAACTGTATGGTTTGCACAATACAAGCGACATTTTAACATGGATAAATAAATGTATTAAAGGCCTGGATGGTGTTGACAAATGGTATGTATGTATATGTATGTATGTATGTATGTATGTATGTATGTATGTATGTATGTATGTATGTATGTATGTATTATGTATGTATTATGTATGTATTATGTATGTATATGTTGAGTCCAATCCGATAAAATTACTAAGTGTGGCTCCAGTCCAATTGTATTTAGTATTCGACCTGTGAACATACATTGGAGTGACAACTGCATCTACTTCTCCCTACTACTACAGTACTAGTAGTACTAGGTTTGTCCACTTCCGGTTCCAATGTGCTAGGCAAAGGTGGATAGAGACAAGAGCATACTGGAAAGCGTTATCTCTGAAGTGGCACAGACGTAACTCAATCTCATTGTAATTAGTCGTGGAACTGACACTGGCTTCTTGAAAAGCATTTTGTCAATAAGATTATGTTTAATAAATATTCTCTGAATTAACCTCTGAAATAAGCAACTTAAAAACCATTTGAGAAACAGTGGTGCCGTGTGGTTTATCGGCTGCGAGTGCCGGTTGCGAGGTCGAACACATACACATATATATACACACATATACACGTCACGTGTCTACATGGAAGTCTCATTCTGACTTCGGCTAGCAATTAGCCACTGATATATATACCAGAACCGCCAATCTTATCAGCCGCATCTGTATGGAGATAAGAGGACAAGTATGGAATTAAGTGCACGATAACAATAGATATATATATCAGAATCGCCGACAATGATGTCGAGATGTCGTTATTTCCCCAATTTCTGTTAAATCTGATAGCATTGAATAGATTTGGGCCGAATCGGAACTCCATCCTGACACTAACCTAACACTAACACCGCTGTAAACCTGCTATGGGCTGGTGTTAGAATCTCCGACTTAAAACTTGAGGTGTTGGCCTAACACTGCTCCATGCATAGCGACTTTTTGGCGCTAAACCAGAAATCCCGCCCTAAACGCGGTTTGGCTCGCTAACACCGCTCCATGCATATGGCCCGTTCAACAATTACGGGTTTAAAAAAAAATAATATTATTTTTAAAACGTGCTGAAAAAAAGAAAGAAAATATCGATGTCAATAAAAGGTAACTTGATCACTTGTAACCTTTTACGGGCACACAGATAAAAATCTCCATCTATGATAGGTACCCTTCTTAAATTTTCAAAGGGGTTCAAATATTCAAAATATAATTTCACTGACATATCTCAGTCAAAATTTGGCGACTTTATAGTGCTGCCCCACTGGAAGATCAGGCCACCAGCACCGTGACCTGATATCCCACTAAGTCACATTATCCTGACACTGAGCCAACCAGCCCTCACACTTTTCTTCTTTTTTTTTTTCTTTTTTTTTTTTGTGACAGGTTTTTTATTCTACCCATAATGTATAAGCTCCCGCGAGGGTGCTTGTTTTCAAGGCTGGACAGCTGTGATACTGGATTGGTCTGGTCCCGCACTCAGAAGTCTTTACCTGATCTTTCTCGGGCCAACCTTTGCGGTTTTGGGAGTTAGTAGTTTCTATATTAGTTTTTTCGAATTTTTTGTATATGATAACTTAGCCTACTATGTAGCCTACTATGTACTTAGCCTACTATGTATCTACGCAGATGATATACAGGCCTGTGGGAGAGGATCCCATCCTATTGTGGTTTGTTACAGCATCCTTTCATCCATGCCCTGTCCTTAGTTAGTACACCAGTGCGCCAGAACACCCCTGGACGCTTCAGGACTGCGACTAGGTGGGATGGCTGTGTTGTGTGGTTAGCCATTTTGTATTCCAGGGTGATTTTGATGCATGACCGTGGCCTGCCTGGTTCTGCTTTGGTTTGTGCCAGTACACATACCCAGACGGACTGCGCCGTATGGTGATAGTCCTTTCGAATTCCTTAGTATTTAGTAGGGCTAGTTTCCGTATTTGTAATATCTACCATCTTTTCTGGCCTGTCTTTTGCTTTTTGTGTTAGAACACAGCAAGCAGTGACTGCGCCCAAGATCAGGTGAGATATTGTTTCTTGTGTATTATGTTTTCTTTAAGGACCTTTTATAGTGGTCCATGCTTTTGATTGCCCGTTGTTGTGTGGGTTGATTATTCCAGGCATGTGCCGCCATGGCCAGTACACTTCTCTCATAAATTTTGGTGTTACTTATTGCTGTCAGTAGCACTGGGGCTGCCATTTGCCTGGTGTCCCTATGGGGGGTTGCTGTGTAGCCTGGTTTTGGGGTGTAATGGTGTGCCAGTATTTTGAGGTGCGTTTCCCTTCTACTCGTTAGTAGTGTTGCATTGCATTTTTTGTGTAATTCGATTGTGGGATATCTTTTGTGCACCTGAAGGCATACTTTAAGGGCTCTATTTTGTAGCACCTGCAGTTTGTTTAATAGTTTTGCATTTCCTCCCATGTATACTACATCGCCATAGTCAAAGTAGGGTTGGATCATGCCTTTATATATTTTAATTGCCATGTTTTCAGTCATGTAGTATCTCAGTTTAGCCAGTAGCCATATTTTATAGTCTACTTTTTTGATAGTATTTGTTATGCAGAGGTCATAATTTAGGTGTCTGTCTAGATCCACTCCCAGATATCGGTAGTTGTCTACTTGTTCCAGTTTGGTGTTTCCCAGAAGACACTTTATTTTATCGTTGCTTGTTAGCCTGGTACCAAAGAGTACTGTTTTTGACTTGCTGTTGTTTATGGTTATCCTATTTAGTTGGCACCACTCGATTAGTTTTGTTAGTGTTAGATTCAGTTTCGTTTCTATTTCTTCGGTTGTTTTGCCTGCAGCATATACCACAGTATCATCTGCATATAGTTGGATGTTTTCAATTTCTAGCCAGTTGTTTAGATCGTTAATATATATATGAGGAAGAGAAGTGGCCCCAGGACTGACCCTTGGGGTACTCCGCAAGTTATCTTTTCCTCATTGGATATGGATCCATTTACTGTGGTGCATTGCTTTCTGTTTTCTAGATAGCTCGCTAGCCATTTTCCTGTTACTCACGTTATTCCCATTTGGGTTAGTTTGCTCCTTAAGATAGGGTGGTCCACCGTGTCAAACACTTTGCTGAAGTCTATGAACGCTGCACCCACCAGGTTCTCTGTATTGATACTGTTTGCAATATCAGTTATTAAGTTAGCAATTGTTTTTATTGTCGAGTGTTATTTTCTGAAATCGCCCCATTTACTGTTTAATATTTTGTGTTCGTTTAGGTGGTCCATAATATGCCTATGCATTATTTTTTCCATTACTTTACCAGGCAGTGGGAGTATGGAGATCGGTCTATAGTTTCCCAGTACCTGTTTATCCCCTCCTTTGTGGAGCGGTGTTACTTTGGCTAGTTTCCAGCAGTCCACATAAGTACCTTCTGTGAACTATTTGTTGTATAGCTCACATATAACATCTGGGGTGCATCTGAGTGCATCCTTCAATACTATACTTGAGGTATTTTCAATGCCCGAAGGCACTATCCTAATAATTCTGAGTGCCTGGCTACGAAACGACACATATACATTTTTAGGTCATTGGTCAAACCGTAAAATAAACTCAGGGTTGCCACAAACCAGAGATGTCGAAATTCCCTGACATTTCCATGACAAATTTCATTTCCCCCTGACAAATAAAATGAGAAAATCTTTTTAATAAATGGCCGCCAACCACCCCTGCAGCTTTCCTTTCATCCCATTTATTTTGTTATTTTAGGCCCGGACTTTCGAAACACCATACCTTAAACTGCTATAAACCTTTCTTAGCAACTCATGTAGCCACGGTGATTCTTCCAGGTCACAGCAAGGCCCAATACTTTGTTACTTTTGATGACAACCAAATAAATAGTAAAATAATTGCGTAAATAGGTGGTATATTTGTTATGAGCAGAGTGGAATCTGGTATATTTTCTTTTCTTCAATATACACAGATAAGGGGGTCAGAGTTGGCCAATTCTTCACACATAGATCTGGAAATTTCATTTTCCCCTGACAATCGTCAATTTTCCGTGACATTTTTCAAAATTCCATTTTTCCCTGACAAATTCCAAAATTTCCTGACAATTCACTGACCACGGAAAAAACTTTTCCATGAACTTTCCCTGACGTGTGGCAACCATGAAACCATTTCTCACTGGACAAGCACATGTTGTCCTTACATGGTGTCAGATGTTTGTACACCATCTTCTCAACAACAAAAAAGAGAAGGGAGATGTGATATATGTAAACTATGTTAGCACGTGCAGGCCACAAGGGTAGGTAGCCCGCATGAGGGCAGAGGGAAGCGCGGCTTGGGTGGACTAATAATAAACGACTTGTGTCCTGGTTGTCGGAGTGTTCACATGTTGTCCTTACATACACCAGATCATATATTTTACTCTATTTAAATCTATACTAATAAACCATAAAGAGGCTTGCATCCCAAGTCGGTACCCGTCCTGACATGACCTTTTATGTTGCCAGGACCCAAACCCCCCCCCCCAAAAAGCATTGGACTATATAGGTTAAGCTTCACTCATATCTGTTTACTAAATCAATTATTAATAAAAACTTTTCTTTTTCTATGGGAATTTGTTTCCCTTGACCACAAATATGTGATTGTGAGCTTTCTAATTTAATGAGTGTCTATTGGCACATAATTGATTATCTGCTTTTACATGTAAAAGCGATGGTTTGAACAAAAAAATAAACATTTCTTGCCGTGAATATGGCCTATGCTGCCGACACGGCGTAAAGCAACCACCAATCAATCAAAATGGGGCTGAGGGAGTAACTATGGACTATAAATTAATATTTAGATATTACTTGTCTATGTCTATGTCAATGCATATATGGCAAATGCCAATGGATATAATAATTGATACACTAAATTAAGTTTAATTAATCATCATCATCATCATCATCATGCTGTCGGTCGCGATGCGACAAAGACTGCTTTCATTACTTGACTGCCGCTCTCCATTTAGCTCTCTTTTCATGAAAGCTGCCTGCAAAAGTGTTGAAGTGCTGCTGGCTTTTGCAAGTTACCAGCGGCACTCTCTCGGGGAGCAAATAGAGGTTTCACACCGGCAAGAACATGTCAAGACAGGCACAAAACTATTTGTCCCTGCAGTGGCTGGTCGGGAGATGTTGGGAGTTCCATACATCAACCGCCCTTAATGCTGCCACAGTGACATGGTTTTCTGTTTAGGGTTTGCTCCCTTAGCCTTCGGTTCTGTCAAGGACCTGTACCACAAGGCAGTGGTTTACAACTCTGCAAGGCAGGGGCGTCAAACTCTCTGAGGTATTGCTATACCTACAATACCTGCATACCTGTTTAATTAATACAGTCCTCTTAATAAGTTGAATCAGACTTATCAGTCTTATGCATAAACTATAATTATAGGTATGCGTGTAGTCGCTGGGGGCGTCACAATCACGATGCATTCAAAATAGTGTGCTTTTATGAAGTACTACTGGCTTGGTACACACCCACAACTTCCTTGCTCCCTACACCTGCATTATCAGAGCATTCACTGAACTACTTCTGGTTTTTAATCTAGGTTTGATCTAGCTATATTTTGATCTTTTTTTTATATTAAATTTTGATGTTTTTGACAACTGAAGAATCGAATTTAAAGTTTTTAATCTGCTAAAAAGAAGGTAAGACATCATTTAAATTAATTTCTACGGCCATAAACTGGTTTACCAGACATTATTTCATATAAAATAGGTAACTCTGGTCAGCTGCTTTCACCCGTGAATTTCCAGTAGACCTCCAAAAAAGTAGTGTGTGAGGTGGGAGAGTGCAACACTCACCACCTCACAAGGCTGCACCGCCCCTCCCCTCCTGTATATGAGGTCAGCTGCCCACTACTATCCTCACTAGACTTGACATTTAATTTGAAGATGCAAATGATTATTAGTTTTGTTTTATGAAAAGAAATTTTAAAATGGTAAAATATAAATTTTTTGCCAAAAAAGAAGAAAGAAATCCCCAAATGGCAAATGTGTCGAGTAACTATAGAAACCATGATAATTTAACAACCATTTGTATTTCATGAATTGTGATTGCAGCACGTGAAAAGGTACCACAAAACACCCTTAGAATCCAATTCTCATTGTCATAAGTGCAAGCATTAAGAATATATCAACTTTTTTCATTCAATTCTACTCACAAAAGTTGGCCTAAATCCTTCACCATTGCCATACTAAGCCTATTTATAATTGATGCCCCATTTGGCAAGCTTAGAATAGTCCTAACTTTGGTTCTATTGAAGATATTGAGATCATTTGAACTGTTCTGAGTTCTCGTTTAGTCTAGCTACCTAATTATCATAGTTGTAAGGCATTATGATTTCGTTAAATTTGTTATGTATCGTACCTCATAATTATGAGATGCTGTTTCAACACAGTGTAGGTATGTGCCAAACCGCCGACTAGTGGCAGATATTTTCTTACCACAAAACTGATCCAGCAAATCCCACCTTGTTTGTGGAGGGGTGTAGAAAAACGCCTCTATGGTCGGTTTGCATTGATCAATCTTGGGTATTCCTAGTCTATTATGTAGTATGGGAATCCCTTTACAGCTTAGTTTTAAAATATGTAAATTTGGAAGTTTTGCTATTCCAATAATAACTTCAAAAGTTTCACTCAATTTCAACCTGCAAATTCACCCTTTTATATCAATCTGAAACATTTAAAAAGTAGACTGGGGTGAGTAACCATTATTAATCTTATATACTGTTCAGTTTGGGGAAATTGTGATGAGGTACATCATGATTGGCACGTTCAGGAATGCAACAGGTATGTACTTGTGTTTATCACTTTTTCTGAGACTCACCTCAAAAAGTATGTGCTGGCTTATTGGTCAGAGAATGAGTCTTATGACAATGCTACTGACTATGACATATCATTCTTTGACATGGCAGCTGATCTCATATATGATCTTATGCTCAACTTATATTTTGAGAATGACTCTTGATCGTGATTTGTTGATTTACCTTTATGGAGTATGTTGTGAACAAATGGTCATGGAGTTCACTAATTAACCACAAATGTTATTTTCATGTCACTTATTTTGTTTCAAATGTCATTTTATTGAATTGTCTCAACAGAACATGAATTAAACTAGCTTCACTAAAAATGTCATCAAGATGTCTCAATTATTAAAGAAAGTACATGAATTTCAGTCACAGAAATGTATTGTTTCAGGTCACTTTGTTTCAGGTGACTTAATTTTGTTTCAAATGTCACTTTATAGAATTATATCAATAAAACATGCCTTAATCCAGCTTCAGTCCAAATTTCATCTAGATATCTCAATTATTAAAGAAATTACATGCATTTTCCCATAAAGTCACCAATTTCGGTCACAGAAATCTAGTGCTTATAATTTAATGGAAGAAAATAAGGACCAATTTAGGAGTTGGAAAACGTCATAGATTCCTTAATACTCCACCTATTCTCATAATCTTGGTGTCATGTAAAGGACTTTTCAAGCTCTTTCCAGTGGTGCCTATTGTTTTATTATTGAAGGAGTTTGATTTTTTTTTGGCACACACCTACACAGTGACAGTATCGACTAACTTCACTAAGCCCATTGGCATTGACTAGGTATGTTGACATCCCGGCGATGCATCGCCGCCGTGTCGTCCCCGCTCGCTGTGATCGAGAATGTGCGAACGGATCTGGACAACTCGACCAAAATCGCTTCTCAATGGCTAAATAATGGTGTTAGAGGGAAACCCTGATGACGTCATAGTTAAGGAAACCTCTCCCGATATCCTCGTTTTCGAATTTGTCATTTCTGTTGCTTAGTTCATTCTTGACATTCTTTCAATCATTTGCCGTACTTTTCGCATGCTCAAATCGGTTCAAAATCACTTTGGACGTAAATAAAAAATATATAGACGTAATTATTAATGTCTTTTCTCACTATATACCAAATATTATCATGCTCCTATATGTCAAAAGTGGTTAATTTTGAATGGCAAAGTGTCATGGTTTGCGCGGGGTGCATGCCTCGTGGGGAGGAGGACTTCTGACACTCTAGTTGTAATGTGATTAAGCGAGTGCACACGTTGAGGTCTAGTTACTTAATGCTTTATTCAGCCCGTGCGATACCACTACACTGGTTCCTCCGCTCTGCTCGGTCCCGGCCGTCGCGCCGCTGCCCTGCAGACAACACCATACATAACACTAGTGACAGGCTCACCTCTGCGTTGCTCAAATCGGTTCAAAATCACTTTGGACGTAAATAAAAAATATATAGACGTAATTATTAATGTCTTTTCTCACTATATACCAAATATTATCACGCTCCTATACGTCGAAAGTGGTTAATTTTGAATTGGAAAGTGTCAATATTAGGTATGTTGACATCGACGCGCTGCGCGGCCGCCGTGTTGTCCCCGATCGCATGTACACCAACACGCACGCGCGCCTAAGGTCACAACCATTGCCTTTGTTTCAGTTTAATTACAGGACCAAAAAACATGCGATTTTAAATATTTAAAAAATCATAACTTTCTTAATACTAGACCAATATGCATGATCTTTGTGTCATTTAAAAGCATTTGTTTGGCTCTTTTCAATGGTATGAGTATCATTTCTATATGATAAATTTAAAAAAAATTCCATCATACCTACATTGACACTAAAGCTATACAAAGATTACTCTAACTGGATTGTGTATTTAGATTAGATTGTTGTTAACTACTAACTACTAAACTATCAGTAATGTGCTAACCTGTCATATCACGGCGTCACCGCGCACAACAGGCACCACAGTCCTCACGTAATTGTAGTTCCGTTGTGGCCGTCTCAGCTGCCACAAGGCTGATATGCCAAATGTCGCTTCTGCGCATGCGTCAGAATCCAACAGCGTCGTCTGCGCATGCGTCAAAACTGGGCCAGTCTCAAAGGCCGTAATCTCTGTTTTTAATACTTTCAGCGTAAATTGCTCTTAGGTTACATTAAATACTTCAGATCTTCCTCTTCAATCGCGCATTAAGATATTTTTAATCGATCCAATGAAAGCTTTTAAACTTATTTTACAAAAATAAATGCCCCACATAGACATAGCATTGCCGTATTTTACCACCCGCGAAGGGTAAACACTGCAGCAATGCTATGTCTATGCAGAGCATTTATTTTAGCAAAATTAATTTAAAAGCTTTCACTGAGTCGATTAAAAATATATTAATGCGCAATTGAAGAGGAAGATCTGAAGTATTTAATTTAACTTAAGGGTAATTTTCTCTGAAAGTATTAAAAACAGAGATAATAGTGAAAGTTGGGCATGGCAAATCAGCCTTGTGGCAGCTGAGACGGCCACACCGTATCGCAAGAGACGTACATGACAATCACTGAATCAGTGATTACAGAACAGCTGCCGAATCCATAAGACTTGTGATAAGTGTAACCTGAACTAGCCCAACATTTACAATCTCATAGCGTTTCCAAGCCATGTAAAGGTGGCGAATACTGTTATCATGCTATAATATATGAACACTGTAAAGTGTAATCTTCAATAGTCAGCTTGCAGGCGGGGATGCTTTGCTTAGAGATTGCGACTGACATCACCATCAAGCTGCAGCTGACAGCCGAGGTTAGCACCGCCACCGGGGCTTGTTCCATTCTCTGTATTTTCTGCGACAATAAACAGATGATCACAGCGTCAGGCTTGGCAATGTAACAGCAACGTTATACGGCATATTTGACTTGTATCATATGCCATAGTATTTGATGATTAAATGGCTTATCCCAACCACGTAAAATGTCGATTTGTTATCTTGCCAAACATGCCATATTGCAGATCTCCTAACTTACCTTCCATAGATGCCTTCCGTAATTTTGCTCCGTTTTAGTGGGCGCCGAAGCTTGCCGCATTCGGCATTTCGCCTCTTCATATTACCGATACCCCTTAGTTTCGCGAACACTCCAATATTCAGCAGATCACAGTAACGATTACTTGTGTTTTCAATGAAAATACTATTCTCCTTCCTTTTGTGTTTTCTTCATGTGTGAATTCCTGACATGCGCCAAGTGCTCGCTTTCCCTCGACACTTCCGATCATTCTCTCATATGGAGTCCGACATGGTCTCTGTTGGAGCTCTGCGAGGTGACGGCCATTTTCGGCTGTGGAAGAAAGTTCGCTGGCGTGCCCATTTACTGATGCCAAACATAAGAGAAGATTGCATCAGCGTATATTTCCATGTAGGATTACCCACAAGCCTTGTTAAAAAGAGAGACTATGCACACGTTACTCTCTCGCTAGTACGAGATTAGGATTATAGGTTGCATCGATAAAAACTACCAGCATGTCACTGTCAGGACGGTGTATTGCACTGAATGTGGGTTGATTGTTGAATCGACAATATCTTAAGTATTTAACGAATAATTTCACAGTAAGCTTCTAAGTCGTGTTTTTTTTGTGTTTTTGTGTTTTTCACCGTAGACATAGAAAAGAGCAACAAGAATTGTGTACACACTCAAACCTCTAAAAAAAAAGGTCAACAGATGGACCACTCGATCGCTTTATTTGGGTCCCAAGTGATCGCCCATACAATACCATTGTAACGATTTAAGAAAATCCCTAACCCGACCACCTCTGTAAAGGCCCTGTCACATTACAGTCTCTATGGTCGGTTTGCATTGATCAATCAACAGCGTTACCAAACCACATGGAGGCTCGGATACCCATCCCCTCAGGCCTCGTCATCAAGGTTTGGAGGGAGCTGCTATTAGGCTATCACGATAGCGAGCTGGTGGACTTCTTAGAATATGGATGGCCCGCTGACTATGCAGCCACAGAGCCCCCTGTCACCTGCATCGCCAACCACACAGACGACCCCGATCAGTTCGAGGACATACGGCGGTACATAACAACAGAAAGGGACCACGGTGCATTGTTAGGCCCCTTTAAAGAACCTCCCATCTACCCATGGTCTCAGACAAGCCCCTTGATGACGCGCCCTAAGAAGAATTCCACCAGTAGGCACGTCATCATGGACCTCAGATGGCCGCGCGGCGCCAGTGTCAACGATGGCATCGCCAGGGGCTACTACCAGGGTAACTTAAGCACATATAGCCTCCCGAATGTCATGGACGCGGCGGACGAGGTAGCACGCCTAGGCACAGGCTGCTATCTGTGGTGCGCGGACCTTGAACGTGCCTATCGCCAACTCCGCACCTGCCCCCTCTCAACACCACTACTCGGTATGACTCTAGATGGTGCCTACTACACAGACATCGCACCACCGTTCGGATGTCGCACCTCATCGATAGCCTGTGCTAGGACAACGAACGCGGTAGTCTACCTCCTCAGGAAAAAGGGCCACCACGTGCACTGCTACTTAGATGACTTTGTCGGGGTGGCCCCCTCCTGGAGGGAGGCGGGGGCAGCTTACAGGGACTTGACTCACCTCACGGACCAGCTTGGCCTGACACTCTCCCCCAACAAATGTCGCCCACCAGCAAAATCAGTGGTCTGGCTTGGCTTCAAAATATCAGCGGAAGACATGGAAGTCACAATCCCTCGTGAAAAGCTTGACGACACGCTCACGGAATGCAAGAAATGGACACGCAAGAACACTGCTTCCAAAAAGGACATACAACGATTGGCCGGTAAACTACACCACATCGCGATATGCGTTGTGCCGGCGAGACGATTCATGTCCCGAATATTTCAAGCATTGCGACAAACCCCCGCCGCTGGAAGGCACCCAGTGAACGATGGTCTAAAAGACGACGTGAGATGGTTCCTGGACTTCGCAGCACGAACAAATGGTCTTGTCCTCCTAAAGAAAGATCCCAGGACACAATGGACGATAGAATGCGACTCCTCCCTCATAGCGGGTGGCGCGTTCTCACAGTCGCATTTCTACGGGAAAGCATACCCGGACAGTATCACTTCCAAATACAGCAATATTGCACACCTAGAGGCAATAAACTTGGTTGCCACCATCAGGGCCCTGGCCCCCCCACACCCGGACGAATACCTCATCATCGTAAACACCGATAACGCTGCTAGCCAACAGGTACTCCAGTCAGGGGCGGGCAGGGACCCCGTACTAACAGCATGCGCCAGGGAGATATGGCAACAAATGGATGTGAAATCGAAATAAGGCATAAGCCCGGAAAGGACCTTGTTCTGGCGGATGCCCTGAGCAGGAGAGATTTGACTTAGACGCTCGCATCAGGGCAGGTCGCCTCGCTAGAGAGATGAGCATTACTGAAATTGAAGTCCGGTTTGAGAACATTTTTTCGCACGGCCTATAACTTAGCCTGCGAATTTCCTACTAATTGCTCCCTCTATTCACAGGCTACACCGAACAAACGCACGACGGAATCCTGGAAGTATACTTTGCGGGTCTGGCGAGTGGGACCTGGAGGAACAAGGCGCTCCAAGCGAAGAAATATCTCACCTTTGCAGCTCAGCATCGTTTCGACCCACTGGCCCCCACACAGTATGACGTGATGGTGTATATACTGCATTTAAAGGAGTCCCTCGCGTCCCCGGGGGCCGCCATGAACTATCTCAGTGGCGCCAAGACATGGGTTCTCATGTTCGGAGGGTCCCCGGCCCCCTTCGACACTTACCAGACTGCCTTGATGAAAAGGGGCTTGGCACGGCTAGCGAGCCACACTCCGAGACCCGCACCTCCGCTCACTCCGCAACACATCGCGGCGCTGACAGGTTATCTGACGGCAGCGGGGCCAACGGCCCGAGTACTCGTGGCGGCCCTCCTCATCGGCTACGCGACCCTGCTCCGCCAGGGTAACCTCCGTGCGAGTGGCTCCTCTCGTGACCCGGGCCACTACCTCAGACGGGCAGACATTTCGAGATCACGAGAGGGGCTCACGGTACTGGTCCGCACCACCAAGACCAGGTGGAGACCCGATCAAGCATACCGCATCACCATCCCAAGCGTACCAGGGTCCCAGTGCTGCCCCGTGGCGGCTTGGGATCGATATGTCGAGTTCCAACACCCGCACCCTTCTGATCCGGCGTTCCTGCTAGTTCCCGATCTCCCTCTCCGGCCACAAGTAATGCTGGCTGCCCTCCGCATGGCCCTCGCTGCCATCGGCGTGAGGTCGCCCTCTGACTATATGCTCCACAACCTCAGGAGGGGAGGGGCACAGGCCTGTGCAGCGGCAGGCACCTCACTCGCCGAGATTATGCAGCTCGGTTCATGGACATCTGCGGCGGTACATCACTACGTCCCGAAGAACAGCCTCGTGAGCGGCAACCCTTGCCCCACTTAATTGGTTGAGGCTCGGGGGCTGCCCATTATGGACTGCAGATATTGATACCGGAGCTGTCTGACCTGTCTTGTTCCAACACTACTCATTCTTCCCTGATTAAAGACTTTTAACCACTATTACTCCATGACTCCGCCTCGTTAAATTGCGCATGTTATAGGTAACATGACTAATTTACTGGTGGAGAAATGCATAATGAACCGATAGGTGGCGCCACTCCAGTAACGCTAGGGGCATCCGACCCGACCCCACCAGCTGACCTTTCCCGCCATATTATCACGTGACCTCCCCCCGCCAGCCCGCTACCACAACCCTCCTACCCGAGCTACCGATCACACCGATTCACTTTCTCCCACCCACCCACACCTTTTACCGGGTTATTATGCTAGGGTCGGGTTGAGGCTCGGGGGCCGCCCATTATGGACTGCAGATATTGATACCGGAGCTGTCTGACCTGTCTTGTTCCAACACTACTCATTCTTCCCTGATTAAAGACTTTTAACCACTATTACTCCATGACTCTGCCTCGTTAAATTACGACGTTTCTCACCAACGCGCGCCGACGTGTTGCCTTTTTGGGCGAAACGTCGGGAAACGTTACGCGCGCGTAGCTACACGTCAGTACATTTTGGCGCGCGTCAGCGCGCGTCGAAGGTTTTGTGCATGCACAAAACCTTCGACGCGCCCCAATGCGCGCCGACGTGTGGATGCGGACGTTCTGGGGATGTCCCGGGGTCGTCAAAAACACGTGGACATCGCTGGAATAACGTTATGCGCATGCTAGGCAGACGTTGCCACACGTTGCGCCAAATGATTGCTTTGTTGTTTTACGTCCTACCAACATCTAAGGTCATATGAGGACGTCGCGCCAAACTTTGTTATTTTTTCATCGACACGCATTGGCCGCGCGCGATGTACTCGCCGCACGGGTGCCAAACTTTCTCCCAACCCGCCGAAAAGTTGAACGTGTCTCGACGCGTTGATAATATTTTGCGCGCTGGCGGCAAGCCGGTAAGAAACATCGTAATGTGACAGGGCCATAAATGGACAAATTCAAGTCGGTCCCATGATCGGGCGATTTAGAGAGATTTTACTGTATAGGTTAGGGTTCTGTATGTGTAGGGTGCGTGGTAGACCAGCGCCTCGATGCTGGAAAAAGATGTTATTCAACTGGAATACAAATTTGGGAAAAAGAGGGTTATTTTCAGCTTTGAAAGAAATTTATGGAATTATGTAGATTAATACACTTTATAGCCCCTGTCACACATCACCGGATTGGGGGAAACGGACAGAAAACGAACAATGTCTTGTTTGTGTCCGTACAAGTTTTGAACACAAAACTAGGAACGGATGCCGCCGGATTGACGTCTATGCTTCTTGACCGGTTTGAGTTTGTTTCGTCCGTTGGCTATCCATTCTGTTTCATGTCCGTTCGTCCAGAGCCATTGACCCTATTGTTGTATATGGACTAGAAAAGTTCCATACGTATATTTTTGGTCGCTCACTGATTGTTTTTAGTGATCATAAGCCACTAGAAAACATTAACTGAACTGGGACCTCAGGGATCAAACTTATGCATTCAGTGAATGGAAGAGCTTCCGTAACAGCTACTTTGTGATCAATGATGTAGAAAATGAAAAGAAATGGCACTACATCTTGCTGTCAGCTGGTACCAAAGGTCATGAACTCTGGAATTCATGGGGTCTGAGTGATGAAACAAAGAGAGACCCAGCCAAGGTATTTGAACAGTTTGAAAAACATTTGGTGGGAACCCTTAACAAATGGGTTATGTGACTTGAACTGGCTAGTTTGGTCCAAAAAGAAGGTGAAGCTGTTGATGATTTTATTTGCCGTCTCAAAGCTAAGGCGAATATATGCACTTTCTCAAATGAGGAGCTGAAAAATTAGCAGATAAGGGTTCAGTTGATCAAAGGTATTTTCTGGCCTGAAGCGCAGAAGAAGTTGATTGAGAAGGGAAACACACTGAAACTAGAGGATGCAATTAAATGTGCTGACTGTTACCAGGCAACACTTCAAAATGCTAACAGTTTTGCTGGTACCACTACTGCCTCAATCAACACATTCGAATACCACAACACTTGTCGTTTCTGTGGAACATCGCATCCGCCGAGGAAATGCCCAGCATATGGCAAGAAGTGTAATAATTGCCAAAAGATGAACCATTTTGATAAAGTGTACCGTCAGAAATGCGATCAGAGCACCAGAGCTGGGAAGAAGGACCCTGGTGGTGCCAAGACCAAGCATCGACAATCCCGTTCCAAGAGCAGACATAGGGATAATCATAGGACTGTACATGACTTTGACTGTAATAGAAGTCCCCAAATGATGACGCTCTTGATTGTGGGGAGGTGACAGTCCAGGTATGTGACTTTGATGCAATGGAGAGACAGTCAATCTTTGCTAAATTAAATGTAAAGCCTCCTGATGTAAAGTGGAAAGTGACTCTCAAGGTCAAAGTGGACACAGGTGCCAATGGTAACATCCTACCATTGCAATGCCTAGGGCAGATGTATCCGAATGAAAAACATCCTCAGTGCATGTTACAGCGTAGCTCTGTCAAACTTACTGCTGTAAATGGCACAGACATTGAACAATTAGGTACAATGGTTATGCAGATCCAATTTGGAGACTCCAAATGGATTACTGCCAGATTTTATGTGTGTGACACTAAGGGGCCAGCCATTTTGTCGTGTGGGGCCTCTGAAAGGTTGAAACTTATAAGCGTTTCACAGAGCAAAAATATCAGTGTTGTTCATGAAAATAAATTGCAGTCCCACACCACTGTCCCTAGCAGTAGACCAAACAAATATGAGGTCAATCCCGAGATTTCTGACAGGAGTGCCCTGTGATAAGCTTATCCTGAATGTTTTGAAGGCATTGGTCAAATGCCCAAACCATACCATATTGAGTTAAAAGATGATGCTACCCCAGTTATTTCTTCTCCACGTAAATATCCCATTCAGCTGAGACAGGAAAATTGTGACAAAATTAAAGAAATGGTGAAACTTGGTGCGGTAGAGAAATGTTCTGATGAAGCTGCTTGCGATTGGGTCAGCTCCTTAGCATTTTCCCGTAAAGCATCTGGTGAGCTTAGGGTGTGTTTAGATCCTAAAAATCTCAACCAAGCAATTAGGCGTACACATCATAAGACACCTACACTAGAAGAAATCAGTCACAACTTCTCTGGCTCAACTGTGTTATCTAAACTTGATGCTAAGCATGGGTATTGGAGCATTGTTTTAGATGATGAAAGCAGCATGTTATGTACATTCAACAGCCCTGCTGGTAAATACAGATTCCGTTGTTTACCAGTTGCCTTGTGTGTTTCTCAAGACATCTTTCAGAAATACATGGATGAGATCATTGAGAAAGCAGGTGTCGGTGTGGATGGCATTGCTGATGACATCATTGTACATGGTAAAGATGAGTCGAAACATGATGAAGCTCTACTACGATTAATGAAGGTAGCAAAAGAGTATGGTCTAGTATTTTGCTTTGAAAAGTGTGAAATCAAAAAGAAGATGATTGAATTCTATGGTCTGATCTGGTCCAAGGATGGTATGGAGCCTGATGTAAAGAAATGTGATGACATTCGAAACCGTCCTGCTCCCCAGAATAGGCAGGAGCTCCAAAGCTTTCTTGGTCTCATACAGTATTTAGGGCCCTTCATACCACACTTGTCGACCAAGACCAGTGTATTACGCATATTGTTGAAATCAGATGCTGATTGGAGTTGGGATGTAGAACATAATGCTGCTTTTGAGTCACTAAACAGGCTATTCATGAAGATATGCAGTTGCGATATTTTGATCCTAACCTAGCATTTGAACTAGAGGTTGATGTGTCTATCCTTGGATTAGGTGCTGCTCTCATTCAGAATGGGAAGCCAGTTGCATTCACTTCCAAAGCACTTACTCCAGCTGAGACTAGGTATGCAAACATAGAGAGAGAGTTGCTAGCTGTTGTATATGGACTAGAAAAGTTCCATACGTATATTTTTGGTTGCTCGCTGATTGTTTTTAGTGATCATATTGTTTTAATGATCTAGAAAACATTAAGCTGAAGCAGCTAAGCCAAGCTTCTCCTCGGTTGCAGCGCATGCTGTTGCACATCCAGCCATATGATATTGACTTGAAGTGCCGTCCTGGAAAGGAGATGGTCTACGCTGACTACTTGTCACGAATAGCACCCTCTCCCGGACCGAGTGTAGAACTTGAACAAGCGATACACATGGTACAGATCTCAGTCAACCAGCTTGAAAAGCTACGCTTAGGTAGTAAGCAAGATGTTGAGATATCGGCATTGGCTGAGCAGATTATTCGAGGTTGGCCACAACAGGTTAGAGAAGTTCCAAAAGTTATTCGGAGCTACTGGTCTATGAGAGACTATATGTCTGTTGAAGATGGGCTTGTATATACCGGAAATAGACTTGTTATTCCAGAGTCTTTCCACACTAGTAAGTGATTGTGTAATATGTCTACAAAATACAAAGAGTACCCAAAAGGAGCCTATGCAGCCACATGACCTTCCCTCCCAACCATGGGAAGTACTGTCCAATGACTTGTTTGAGCTGCATGGCCATACATATATTGTATTGGTTGATCATTTCAGTAAAATGCCATTTGTACGTGGTCTTCATTCATTGAAAGGACATGTTTGCCATTCATGGTGTACCAAAACGACTGTACACTGACAATGATCCACAATATGATGCGGCATTGTTCAGAAAATTTGCCATGGTATGGGAGTTTGAACATACTACATGCAGCCCACGATACTCGCAGAGTAATGGTGTGATTGAGAGAACAGTTGGTATTGTTAAAGCGGTCCTGAAGAAAGCCAAGCAGTCTGGGACAGATCCCCAGATGGCGCTTCTGTGCCTCAGAAGTACCTCGCTTGGACCCAGAATCCCAAGTCCAGCTGAGTTGCTGTATGGAAGGAAGGTTCGTTCAAATCTCCCTGCCAAGGATGAATTTTGACAGTCAGTTAGTGATCATCATAATTGGTTGAGTGACAATGCAAAAAGGTCATCACAGTATTATGACCAAAATGCAGCGCTAAAAATTCATTACTGGAAGTGGAAATCAGTTCTTTGAGACCTGACATTATATGCATCAATGAAGTATGTGCAAAAAATAGATTATACGAGATCAGTAAATTAAGCTTGGAAATAAATGGATATTATCTAATTACCAACTCATTAGAGAAAAGAGGTATGATAATGCACGTTATCATTTGATAGCAACTCATTTCACCCCAAAAACTGTTTTTGACGAATCAATTTGGTGCGAAATTCTTACTGATGGAGTCTTAACCATTTTAGGATGTATTTACCATAGCCCATCTAGCAGTGAACAAAACAATGATGCTCTTCTAGAATTAGTCAATGAGGTAAAAGAAATGAAACATGATAACCTGCTTATCGTTGGGGATTTTAACTTAAAAGAAATTGCCTGGGCCACTGGCATCTTACATTGCCGTGATGACTATTATGCATGGATTATTTTCGACCACCTAAATGACTGTTTCCTACAACAATTTATTCAGGAACCAATCAGGTTCCAAGGAAATGAGACCCCAAATCCCTTGGGCTGGGTCATTTCCAAGAAGGATAATCTTATAGATAACATCAGAATAGGTGCCCCGATCGGGAAGAGTGACCATGCTGTCATATCCTTCAAAATTGATGTTGAAACAGAAAATGAGACCATCCCACTAAGATACTCATATTATAGAGGGGATTACATTGCCATGAGTAATGCTATCAGGTCCCAAGGCTCGCTAAATAAATTTAAGGGAAAAAAATGTGCAAGAATGCTGGGACCTGTTTCAAAATGTGTTATCAGGTGCTATCAAAAGGCACATACCACTAAGAAGATTCACAACCAGGAAACAACCTCCTTGGTACTCCAGAGATATTACCACTGCGAGAAAATTGAAAAACAAAGCATGGAATATTACTTCAATAATAAGACATTGGAAAATTGGGAAAAATACACTAACGCTAGGAATGCCGCAAATGACATTGTCAGTGAACACAAAGAGACTTTTGAGGACAAAATTGTCCAAGACATTAAAGATAAACCAAAAAATTTCTGGAGTTATGCTTCACATAAATCAAAACATGGCAATGGCATACCAGCTCTAGCCAATAGTGACGACAAACTAATGGTAGACGATGAAGGCAAAGCTGAACTACTCAGTGAGTTCTTCGTCAGTGTGTTTACCAATGAAAATACGGATAATATCCCACCCTCTCCAGATTCAGGAGTCACAGAATTCATCAGTGACGTTGATATAACAGACGGTAAAGTAGAAAAATTAATTGAAAAACAAAATGTCTCCAAGGCACCTGGGCCAGATGGGATCCATGCAAAAATCATCAAAGAGTGTTCTGAGCAAATTGGACCTATTTTGACATCTCTATTCCGTAAAAGCCTATTTGAAAGGAAAATACCCAAACAATGGAAAGATGCTGATGTCAAACCCCTGCATAAAAAGTGACCAAAATGCCTGGCATCAAATTATAGACCCGTGAGTTTAACCTCTCTATGCTGTAAAATGCTAGAAAGAATAATCCGAGATCGTGTCGTAGAACACTTGGAAAAACTAGGATTGCTATCTCCAAACCAACACGGATTCACTGGAGGCAAATCTTGCCTGACACAACTACTAGAAGTGATGGAAATTTGGACTGACTGGCTGGATCATGGCCTGGCATGGGACACCATCTATCTGAACTTCTCCAAAGCCTTTGATAATGTGCCCCACAAAAGACTATTAAACAAAATCAAAGCTCTGGGAATATCCGGATCAATTTCTGAATGGATACAGGACTTCCTGTCTGAGAGAAAGCAAAGGGTAGTCATAGGTAATAAAAAAATTTCCTTTAAGAATGTCACCTCAGGAATACCTCAGGGAAGTGTGCTGAGACCAATATTATTTATAATATTCATAAATGACCTGCCAGGCAGTGTCTCATCAAACCTAAAAATATTTGCGGATGATACAAAGGTCTTTCAGGCAATAAAAGATGTAAGAGATAAGAATCTCTTGCAAGAGGATATTCTGAAACTTGCACAATGGTCCAAGAAATGGCAATTGCCCTTCAATGAAAAGAAGTGCAAAATTATTCATTACGGGAAAAATAATCCTCATTGTCCATGTTGCCGGTAACATGCATAATTCAAAAACTGACCACGGGCCCCATAGTGATGCTCACCGTAGATACCAATACAGTATAGCATTCGGTAACCATGATCAGAGTCAAGATCCGGTAGCCAGAGCAGTTCGAAATCATTCCTCACCGTTTCGCCAAGTCGTGAAGACCTGATTCACTGAGCGCAGTTAAAAGTTTAATATATTGGATTAATTATATACGCTTACCAAGAGTTGTACCACTGGAGTTACGCATCTTATCATCATGCCGAAAGTTACCAAGTCGCGCTTACATGGGAGTGGAAAGTTCTCCAAAGAGCTTCTTCAATCAGCTCGTCGTAGAGATGGCTCGCCGGTTAGTGGCCCGTCAAGTAGGAGGTCTTGCACGCCTTCAGCAGAGCATCAAATGCACCGGACACTACTCATGTCCCCTACTGCGGTGAGTGCTCCGAGTCGGGGGGTGTCGTTGGAGGAAATGTCCCACCTACTCGACTCTAAACTTGCCACTGTCACAGCGCCATTGCTGGCAAGATTGGATACGCTTGAATTATCGCGATCAGATTCGCCATTGTTATTGTCGGATCTTGAAAAGCGGGGTGTGACGTCACAGGCACGTTCTGAAGCAACGGTTGTTCGCACGAGGCGGCAGTCTGCATCGGCGTCAAGACCGTGCATGGGGTGCGGTGATACACACGGATCAGCTGTGCCTGCCACTGGTGAGTCAAGTAACACCACAAATGTGATTGATGATGTGCTAGACATAGGTATGGAGGCACCAGTACGTCGTGGTACCTCAGTTGTGTGTAGTGATGGCGTTGCTTCTGACACGGACGATGAACTAATGGGAGACTTATTACGTGTGGCTGGAGCCAAAGTTAGGAAATCAGCTAATAAGGGTAAGCTTCTGCCTCACAAATACGTGATCCGGGGTGAGCGTAAGGGCAAAGTGTCCCAAGGTCAGTCGACATGGTTCGAATATTTTGGGGCTATTCGCCGAATGATACGACGGGGTGACGTTCCGGTAGCCTGGGTGCCTAAATTGGAGGCACATATGGATGCGCTGTTTGATATGGCGCAGAACTACACGTGGGAGACGTGCTTAGCTTTCTCCGAACGAGTATTTAATATGATATCAGACAAGCGCCTTCCTCGCGGATGGGATGATATAGACATGATTCAAGACATTCGTCGTGACGAAAGTAGTCTTGGGCGGCGGTTAGTGCGGCCTGTCCCTAGGCCGGTGCGAGATAGCGCGTATGTTGCAGAGTATGATAGGGGCACTGATGGCAGGATTTGCACAATCTGGAATAGGGGCAAAGACTGTGGTTTTGCTGCTAGCCATGGAACGGGTCGAGACCGGTTTGTGCACAGCTGCTCGTAGTGTGCACTTAATCTGCACCGAAAGCACTACCACAAGGAGGTAGACTGCAAAAGCAAGCTCAGGACAAGGGACGTGCGTGGTGTCGATGTTGCAGAGAAGCCGACGTCGACGAATTTTTAATACACGATCGACGTGAGGCCGTGTGTATAAGGGGAAACGACGCTGACACGACTGTATCGAGGGATGTGGTCAAGGGAGCCCAAGTCGTTGCAGAACATGTCAAGTCGTGGAGTTCGCCTTCTCCAGTCGTCGATCGGCAAATCTCGGTCAGTAAGAGTGTGTGTTGTTCAGTTAATTCCTCGTTAAATTTAGAGGTGCGGGCTCCGTTAACCATTCTGCTGTCCGACCATATTTGTGTTCCTGTTAGTTACTGTAACGGTATAGTCATGGCCGATTCCATGAATGTTGGTAGTGGGTCAAAGTCGGGTAACGTCATATTGGGGTCACCGTCTGACCTAGTAAACAGTAGGCTGGTACATGGTGGCGCTAATGCGCTAACAAGTGCCGTCGGGTCGTCACAAGTTGTTAAGCCTGATAGGTGTCGCAACAATAAGTTGCGACCGAGAGTGGGTTCCAGATTTAAGTGGTTCAATGATAAGTTAAGACGATCTGTTGTAGTTACAAAATTTGACGAGGCAGCGGTTGGTACGGGTAGAGGATATCTAAATTTAACGTTGAATAACGCACCTCTTGCTGACCCGGGGGAAGGCTCCGTGCTGGGACGTCGCCATGATGGTTACGGTGTGTCGGGCCGTCTGGTGGAGCCCTCAACGGCCTCCCCCGGCAGGGATATTCTCAGTCACACCTTGCACAATGGTCCAAGAAATGGCAATTGCACTTCAATGAAAAGAAGTGCAAAATTATTCATTACGGGAAAAATAATCCTCATTATGCCTATAATATGAAGAACGCTGTCCTGCAACAAGATAGCTATGAAAGGGACTTGGGTGTGACCTTCGACTCCCAACTGTCCTTTCAGAAACACATGAGGACTATCTCAAATGCTAACCAGAGAGTAGGAATAATTAATAGAACTTTCCATCGCCTCAACAAGAACAATTTTCTCATTCTATTTAAGTCTCTTGTTAGGCCAATTTTGGAATACTGTCCACAAATTTGGAGCCCAATTTTTCGGAAAGATATTCTGGAGATCGAAAAGGTTCAGAGACGTGCAACAAAATTAGTTGTAGTTATAAAGGACCTACCCTATGAACAAAGGCTTAGGGAATTGAAACGTCCTACCCTTTCCTACAGAAGGAAAAGAAGTGATATAATTGAAGTATTTAATATTATGAAGGGTTTTAATAAAATAGATATGAACTAGGCCAAAGCAGATCAATGATACACTGGGTCGGTGTTGCCGTTCCTTTCCCTGTCCCCCCGCTCCCCCACCCCCAAACAAACACTGTAAACCCAACCAGTAGCGGCCAACTAGACCAAAAACCCATCTACAATGGAATGAGCCTGGAAATGATTGTAGTTGGATCCTACTGAGGTACATGATTAATCAATATTAACGTACTTACTAACTCAATAGGCCCCCACCTGAGATTACCATGAACGTAAGTTCAATCACAAAGGCCCACCCTACATCCCCCATCACCCTTTCAAAGAGTATGTTACTACTAGAAAGATAACCAGCTGTGCCCCACCCCTACTAATGCCTGCCATACTAGTCTAACTTAGTTACCTCCCCGCATGTGTTTCTATTTTTCTTATCTTGTTCTTTAACTATCATTCATGTAACGATGTTTTGCTTATTTTCCTGTAATTGTCTATTTGTATATTGTTGTAGATTTGTTTACTGTGTAGAGGCAATTGTGATTAGGGCTGGAAGACCAGTGCATTAGCACTGACAACATGTTATTCAGAGGAATAAAAACACTTGAACAAAAAAAAAAAAAAAATGTTTCACCTTGAATAAAAGAGAAGGCACTCGGTGCCATACTCTCAAACTAGTAAAACCCAGAGCCATTTCAAAGTTAAGGCAACATAGTTTCTCAAACAGGATCATAAATATATGGAACAGTCTCCCACAAAATGTTATTGAGGCGGAGTCATTTAATTCATTCAAGAATAGATTAGAAAAAGCATGGGATGATGATCCAGGGAAATTTGACCCCTTATTCACCACATGCTACTAATTACTCCTTGTGTTGCTTATTTACTTGCACTCAAGCAAAAATGAGAGACAAATAAGTGTTCACACTTCCTGTCTATCATTCGCTATATCTCTATATCGCTATATATCAAACGATAATGCTAGTGTGAATTTATGTCATCGGATAATGGACACTAAAATTTACATACTTAATTGTGAGTTGTCCTACTCGTTATTCACCCAGGGGATGACCTTTGGACTACTACCGGAAGTCAACTATGATCGTAGCAACGCATGCTACGAAAGGTCTCTACAATGGTATTCATAATATCAGGCCCGTAGTTAGGGTTTTGAATTACGCCTTTTACCGGCGACATGTACAATGGACACTAAATTTACATACTAAATTGTCCTACTCGTTATTCACTCAGGGGATGGTCGTAGGATGGTGATACTTGATAATTGTCATGCCATTCTATAGGATATGGGTCGTTATCAGAAATTATCTACCACTTTTGTGACATGAAAACCGAAAGTGAAAATATTTAAAATAATAACAGAATCTATATTCATATGAAGGTGTATATGTTGTGCATATGTGAGAGTTTAATTATTTTTTTCACTTTTTAATTTTGATTGAATAGGCCTACACATCGAGAAAGCCGTTAAAAATAACAATGTAACATCCATTTACAATATTATTTTAGCGCACATTCATGACATCATTTTAGCACACACAACAAATTAAAACATATTTGTTAATTACAGTTAATAAAAAATGAATTTCCCTTATGAGACATTTTTGTTGGAGGTAGATGCTAGATAAAAGAGTCATCGCTGGCGCTGACACTGTATCAGCGGTAAAAACCAACTGGAGAAATGAACTGAAAGCATAAATTCCCAATCAAAGAAGCAATATATATCCTTCACACATGCACCTGGATATATTTACCCGCATTTCATTTGATATATTTTGTATAGCTTTATAAGATGATTAAATGCATAGATGTGTTAAGTTTTAAGTCTGGATCGACATCTCCTGTACCATCTGCCTCTCAAAGTTGGTGCAGTGCTGCTTGGACAGTGCGGTAATTCCTCGATAAAGGATTCACCCCGTACTTGCAGTACACGGGTGAATACTAACCCTATGTAAAAGCTGTCGAAAAAGCGGGGAACTGAAATGAGAGCCTAAATTCACAATCTAACAAGCAACACTTATTCTTTATATTTCTTTTCATATTTCCCTGCTACCTTTGAGTTGAAAAATATAATAAAACATATAGCTTAATAGAATTTAAAGGTGAAATCGATGGCGTTCTATGGCTGCCATCTTGTCTTTTTACATTCTCTCCCATTTCACCAACTTTGTGCCGATATAAGTACCCATTTGATACTGGAGCCAGGCAATCTACTTCCTTTTCCACACTGAAGCGATTTTTCGCCAGTATTTAGACTGCGTTGTCATTCACCTGAATACTACAAGTACAGGGTGAATCTGTTATCTAGGTATTCCCTAGATAAAAGATTCACCCTGTACTTGTAGTACACGGGTGAAGGACAACATAGTGTAAATACGGGCGAAAATAGCTTTCGTATGGAACCTGAACTAGAAACTGTGGCTCCAGTATCAAATGGCTGCATATATTGCCACAGAGTTGGTGAAATGGGAGAGAATGCAAAAAGACAAGATGGCAGCCAGAGAACGCCGTCGATTTCACTTTTAAATCTGATTAAACTAGATATTATATTATATTTCTTTCAATAAGACATATGTAAAGAATATATGTTGCTTCTTAGATTGTGAAATTAGACTCTCATTTCCTTAACCCGCTTTTTCGACTGTTTTTATATAGGGTTGGTATTCACCCATGTACTGCGAGTACGGGGTGAATACTTTATCTAGGTATTCCCTGGTGTTCTTGTAGCGTTTCCAAGCATAATACTTCTTTTTTTTTAGTTTAGACATGGCCGTTTTGTTCATCCAAATATCCTTTCACTTATCTATTTTGGGCTTTGTTTTTGGGATATACTGTGATATCCCCCGAGGAAAAATATTCCTATGTTTCCTTTAAGCCTGATATCAAATCCCAGATAACACAAGAATTAAAAAAATATGGTCCCGACTCACGATATAACAAATGACAGCCGAACTGTTTGTGACAATACAACCTGAAAACGAAGTTGCGCAGTGACTTCTGGGATAGATACACCTTTGGCAAGATGGCGATGCACGTTCCTAAAGCTCCGGGCCTTGCCCAAATGTTAAAAGATGGGGCTAAAGTAAGTTATATTTCACAATTTTCTTTATATCTGTATGATATATTTTACACGCTTCATCTACACATCTATTTCTTATTTTGTTTTATGTTCATCTATGACTCTCAAGTTAACCAACAAGAGCCGGTGACAGTTGCCATGTGCCATAAAAGAAAGCTGCCCTAGTCTTGACTCTTGTAAGAGTCTGTTGAAGTTCCAGAATATTCTCAGTTTTTCATGGACTGAATCCTAGCTAAAATGTAATGGATCTTTCTACGAAGAAGACGGCTAGAACTCATAGCATTTGGAATTATAACTATAAACTGCAGTATAGCGCAGCATTGCAAATAAATACACGGAGATATTCAGTCTGTAGCGTAGGTAGGTTGCAACAGAATTTTAATTTACTAGGTATGTGCCAACAAATTTCAAACCCCATCAATAATAAAACAAAAGGCACCACTGGAAAGACCTTGAAACGCCATTCAACATCATGACACCAAGATTATGGGAATAGGTGGAGTATTAAGGAAGTTATGGCCTTTTCCAACTCTGAAATTGGTAATTATTTTCTTACATAAAATTAAGGTATAAGTAGGTATGTTGGAATTTTTTTTTAATTTACCATATAGAAATGATACTCATACCATTATAAAGAGCCAAACAAATGCTTTTAAATAACACAAAGATCATGCATATTGGTCTAGTATTAAGAAAGTTATGATTTTTTATTTATTTAAAGTCGCATGTTTTTGTGTCCTATAATTAGACTGAAACAAAGGGAATGGGCGTGACCCTAAACAAAGCAAACTGAATGAAAAAAGTGTATAACTTCAGTAGTTTTCATGATATGTACATGGTTTTTGTAATAGATTAAAGAGAAGAAAAAGTCCTTTTTAATGCTCCATCAAGGCCTGAGTTTGTATTATTAATTATTTAATTAACTAATTATGTTATTAATTAATTAATTATCTTGAAGAGTAGCTCAACCACAAAATATACCATAACTTCCTTAAATTACATGATATTTACATGATTTAGGTAATAGATTATAAACAAGAAAAGGTCCATTTTAAGGCTGCATCAAAGCCTGATTTTGTATTAGTAAGTAATTAACTAATTAATTGATTAATTAATCTCAGAAGAGTAGCTCAAACACAAAATATGCCAGAAAATACTTAATTTTATTGATATTTACAAGATTTTTGCATGATTCCTCCCACAAGAAGAGATCGTAATAAAATCATACAAAGAGTCCCACATAAGAAAAGTGACAATATAACAATCAATGCTGTATCCCTAATTATATTATCAAATTAACTAATTAATCTTGAAGAGTAGCTCAAAGACAAAAGATGCCAGAACTTACTTAATTTTCATTATACTTAAAAGATTTTTGCATGATTTCTCCCACAATAAGAGCTCGTAATAAAATCACACAATCAGTCCCACACAAAATAAAGTGACAATATAACAATCAATGCTGTATCCCTAATTAGATCATCAAATCTTTCAATATGAAGTCCGCCCCAAGGGCATACACAGAGATGCGATGTTGAGTGGCATTATCAATAGTGTCCTGGAGTAACCAGTAGGAAACAACATATTTCTTGTCCTTGCGCTGACCAAATACTTTTTCAATTAGGCCAGTGTATGGCACCTGATCACCAGCTTCATACCAAATATGACAAATATTGTGGCCAACAGATTTTCCGGTTAACAGATCCACCAAAGTCTCCACCTGAGCCTCGTTCAGATTTGGAAATTCCTGTTCCACAGCACTTTGATCTATTGTCTTCATATTCTTGACTCTTCTCGATCCCCCTTCTCATTTTCTCATCCTTTTTTTTGCTCTTTATCTGCCAGCCTTCGAGCCATTTCTTCTATCAGTCCCTTCTGTTTCTTCCTCTTCGTCTTTCTCTGTTTCTGTCCCAGATTGATGGCCTTTTGTATGATCCTATCCCTTCTTTCTGAATCCATGTTGTCAAGATATTCAAGTGTTTTGTTTTTAACTGTTCTTAATTTACAAGAAATGTAGTACTAGGAGCCCTTGCTTTCAGTGCAGCAAACATACCCATCACTTGCTCTGAATCAATATTATGGGATCGTGAAGACTTTGTTTCCGCTCTCAACACGTCACTTATATCCATCTCAAAGTACCTCTTGTACTGTCTTTCAAGTACCTCCACAATCCCCAGAATGCATGCTTGCATCAAATTATTAAAAATGTGCATCTCCACGGGTGCCTCTCAATTTTTGCAAAGTAGCATCAGAAGTGCCCAGCTCACGATCAAACACATCCTTCTGCATGGTAAGGGTATCACTCGGACTCTCTATCAGAGCTTTCAGCCTCACAAGCACTTCCCTCACACGCCCAATTCCATCTACATGGTCTATCTGGTCTGCTGAGGATGTGTAAAATTGCTTCATCCATGGGCCTGTCATCAGTTTGCCTAGCAGACCAAGCACCTGCATCTCAACACGACCCACCACAGAACAAAAGTCATCATGCACACACGAACGAAGGCCACCAAGGGACAGCCCTTGTGTAAGGAACTTCTGAAACAAGGTGTAATGTTCAGTCAGTATTCCACAGATATGAAACAAAATGTGCAACCTGTTTCCCCTATAGCGGGGCAGAATTCCCCAAGAACACTAAGAATCCCTTTGGGTCACCCTTGGAATCCTTAAATCGTAACTTGTTCATTTGAATAACAATATCTCCAGCTAAACAATCTGATCCCTTGATCTTTTTTTGTACTTTTTCTCTTTTCTCATAGGATTTCAATGCTGCTCTTGCTTTTGTGGCAGTAGAATCTAAGGGGTGTAGGTGGCAGTTCAGTTCATTGATATTCTTACCCCATGTTTCCTCTACAATTCGAATGGTCGCATGGTTAGCTGCACACCGATCGGTTAGAGAATTTGAAATATTTGATATTATCTTCTTTCTCGAATCCTGATAGTCCTTATCTTCATTGAAATACACATATACGGATGCCAGATTGTCAACAGTCTCTCATATGTGGGCATGATAGTCCTCTGCAGTGCCCCCCGGTAATTCATCCACAGCGGCTGATAAACATTCATTTGCAGTGGTAAAATGAATCTCATTTACATGACTCCCCTCCTGGGTTGTGGCATCAAATCTCCAATGGTACTGTGTTGATTTGCGATTAGGGTTTCTGCAGTTTGTAGTTCTGCGATTGTTCCTAATTCACGAGCCATTGCCTCAACACTTGTCCTGGCAGGAATATTGTTTAATGTCACACCACAGCGACGCGAGATGTTCTCGATTATCTTTGGGATATGTGCTGTAGGTGTCTGGCTGATGATTCCTTCATACACCGTCATTCTCATTTCTGGAGAGTACGTCTTTCCATCAGTCTTTGTCAACTTGATATCCTCCTCCAGTTCATGCACACGATCTTCCAATTTCAGTTTCTCATCTTGCAAACTGAATATTTCCAAGTTCTTGTCAGCAATTTGGGCTTGTACGTCTTCAATGTATGTGGACATGGAAGTGTCAGTGTCAGGAGAAAACAATTGGTTCTGAGGCTGTTTGTGGTACCTTATTATACGTTTGTGCTTCTTCTCAAGTGATGACACCTCCTTGATTGCACTAGCAAGACGTGAAGCAAGGTTGGAAGAGTCCAGCATCTCCTTGGCCTTCTTTATGAGAGTCCTTTCTTTTAATTTTCTGGTTCAGCCTCGATGTAGAATCTTTTTTTCTTTTCTTAGCTGCAAGCTCTTTAAATCTTGCTATTCTATCCCGCCGCACCTTCAAGAGCTTCTCACGTAGATTTCTTGCAGTTTTGCGCAGAATCTGGCAATTCTTGCATTTAGCAACTGTCCTCGTATTTACAGGTGATTTGTGATGCATTGTAGCAAGTTCCTGTGGTTCAGAATAACCGCTATTTGATGGAGACGGAGGAAGAACACCTCGGATAATATCGAAACGTTCCCAACACACAGCATCAAATTTCATTTTCTGCCCGGTGTCCGTAAGTTTCTTGAACTTTGAAACTGCCTCCACTGCTCTCTTAATGCCATTATTAAGGAGACGCTGCATTACTTCCTGATCAACTGAGGATGGAAGAAAATGTTTGAGTTCTTTCGTTGTGTCAGCACGACTACCGTTGCATACATGGAAGTATGTGTGCAAAACATGTCCCTTCAAGAAATCCTTGCCATCAGATGGAAAAACAGAAAATTTCTCCACCAGGTACTGTCGTTTTAATCCTGTCTTTTCATCAGTAGGCTGCTGGATTTTCCTCTTCTTCTTAGGTGGCATCTTTCTAAAAATGTCCTCAAGATATAATGAAAAGCACCTGAGAAGTGAATGAGAGACCCGGTCAGCAGCAGGAGGGATAATGAAGATGGTGGTGGACAACCAGCATATATACCCCAAGTTGCATGGCAGAGTTGAGAATCTCAGAATGTCAGAAGCCCTCCTCCCCCCATGGCACAAGTCGCGCAAGGCAGAGGTGAGACTGTCAGAAGTCCTCCTCCCCATGCACACAAGTTGCCCTAGGCAGAGGTGACAGTTGACACAGATGATACTTTCCGATTCAAAAATAAAGAAAAGACATTAATAATTGGGTCTACATATTTTTTGTTTACATCCAAAGTGATTTTGAACCGATTTGAGCATGGCAGAGGTGAGCCTGTCACTATAGTGACAGAAGTCCTCCTCCCCATGAGGCATGCGCCAAAGTCGCCAAACCATGACACTGTATGATTCAAAATTAACCACTTTCAACGTATCGGAGCGTGATAATATTTGGTATATAGTGAGAAAAGACATTAATAATTACGTCTACATGTTTTTTATTTATGTCCAAAGTGGTTTTGTGTGTGTACGAGTGCATTTCCTTCTCCCCACGTTGCATCTATATGTTTTTTATTTACGTCCAAAGTGATTTTGAACCGATTTGAGCAACGCAGAGGTGAGTGAGCCTGTCACTAGAGTGTCAGAAGTCCTCCTCCCCACAAGGCATGCACCCCGCGCCAAAGTCGCGCAAACCATGACACTTTGCCCTTCAAAATCAACCACTTTCGACATATAGGAGCAGGATAATATTTGGTATATAGTGAGAAAAGACATTAATAATTACGTCTATATATTTTTTATTTACGTCCAAAATAATTTTGAACCGATTTGAGCATGCGAAAAGTAATGCAAATGATTGAAAGAATGTCACGAATGAACTAAGCAACAGAAATTACAAATTCGAAAACGAGGATATGACGTCATCGGGGTTTCCCTCTGACACCATTATTTAGCCAATGAGAAGCGATTTTGGTCGAGTTGTCCAGACCCGTTTGCACATTCGCGATCACAGCGAGCGGGGACGAAACGGCGGCGACGCATCGCGGCGATGTCAACATACCTAGTATAAGCACTAGATTTCTTTGACCGAAATTGGTGACTCATTCTCTGACCAATAAGCCACCACATCTAGCTCCTCTATTGCATTCCGCCTCACGCCAATTCTGAGTGCCTCGTCACAATTTCCCCAAACTCAACAGTATATAAGATTAATAATGGCTACACATTCCAGTTAACTTTTTTTAAATTCCAGATTGATATAAAAGGGTGAATTTGCAGGTTGAAATTGAGTGAAACTTTTGAAGTTATTATTGGATTGTAGCTCCTCTATTGCATTGTGGCTCGTGCCAATTCTGAGTGCCTAATCACAATTTCCCCAAACTCAACAGTATATAAGATTAATAATGGCTACACATTCCAGTTAACTTAAAAAAAATTCCAGATTGATATAAAAGGGTGAATTTGCAGGTTGAAATTGAGTTATTATTGGAATAGCAAAACTTCACCAAATTGAAATATTGTTAAACTAAGCTGTAAAGGGATTCCCATACTACATAATAGACAAGAATAATCAAGATTGACCAATGCAAACCAATCATAGAGGCGTTTTTCTAGGCCCCTCCAAAAAAAGGTGCGATTGGCTGGATCAGTTTTGTTGTAAGAAAATATCTGCCGCTAGTCGCCGTTTGCGCACATACCTAAATTTACCATATAGAAATGATACTCATACCATTGTAAAGAGCCAAACAAATGCTTTTAAATAACACAAAGATCATGCATATTGGTCTACTATTAAGAAAGTTATGATTCTTTATTTATTTAAAATCGCATGTTTTTTTGTCTTGTAATTAGACTGAAACAAAGCCTCAAAGGGAATGGGTGTGACCCTAAACAATGCAAACTGAATGAAGAAAGTGCATAACTTCAGTAGTTTTCATGATATGTACTAGATAAAAGATTCACCCTTGTACTTGTAGTACACGGGTGAAGGACAACGTAGTGTAAATACGGGCGAAAATAGGTTTAGTATGGAACCAGAACTAGAAACTGTGGCTCCAGTATCAAATGGCTGCATTGCCACAGAGTTGGTGAAATGGGCGAGAATGCAAAAAGACAAGATGGCGGCCAGAGAACACCGTCGATTTCACTTTTAAATCTCATTAAACTAGATATTATATTATATTTTTCAACTCAAAGGTAGCGGGCTATCAATAAGACATATGTAAAGAATAAATGTTGCTTCTTAGATTGTGAAATTAGGCTCTCATTTCCTTAGCCCGCTTTTTTTACCCTTTTTATATAGGGTTGGTATTCACCCGTGTACTGCGAGTATGGGGTGAATACTTTATCTAGATATGTACATGGTTTTTGTAATAGATTAAAGAGAAGAAAAAAGTCCTTTTTAAGGCTGCATCAAAGCCTGAGTTTGTATTATTAATTATTTAATTAACTAAATTTTTAATTAATTAATCTTGACAAGTAGCTCAACCATAAAATATGCCATAACTTCCTTAAATTTTATGATATTTACCAAATTTGGTAATAGATTATAAACAAGAAAAGGTCCAATTTAAGGCTGCATCAAAGTAGGTATCCCAAGTGAAATTTTGTATGTGTTCGGAGTTTGATATAAATGATTCCATCTGTTAGGATATGGAATTCGAAACACAATGATACTTGATTTGTCAAAATTGGTAAAGTATTAAGGCAAATGCAGCCTTTTTAAATTTTACTAACCCTACTTGAAGGTCACGCTGCAAAGTCTAAAAGATAGCATTTCTTATGGTCTCCAAAATTTAAAGGCTTGCTTCACAAGGCAGAGGCTAAAAGTCCCTGGTCTCTACACAGTGTATATATACAGTTACAGGGGCATGGGGTGGCTAGTTTTGAAAATATAGACCTTCAAACTTGGTAAAAATAGCATTTTCCTTGAATTCACCATTTTTGAAATTAGGCCCCAGAGCACTTTTTAAAGTGCGCTGGTGGTAAAAATTGCCACCCAAATTAATTCTTTTTTAATTATCCCTGGCCTATGGTGTAGTGCTAGTAACTCTATTTTTGTTCAAGGCCCCAAACCATTGGGAACAATTCAAATAAATAGGCTGAAAACACCCGAGAGCCAGTTTTGGCAGGTGATCAAATTTGGTGAAAAATCTGGCTTTTTTTGGAAAAGTTTGAAAAATCACAGAACAAAAATTGCACAATGGAATTGGATGAAATTTTCAGGTGCTATTCATCTTCATCAGATACTTCAATACATCCATAACAACATATATTACAAAACAGTTAAATATTTTATAAGTGAGGCGAAAGAATGCACATTTTACCAAGATCATGAAAAATGTTGATTTTGAAAAATCACAGGGAAAAAACCTTCAATGGAATTGCATGAAACTTTCATGTATTCTTCTTTATCAGTTTAGTTGATTAGTGCCCCCTTTTAAGTGTTTTACTAACACTATTTAGGTTTTTGTATTTTACGAATTTTGCAAAATAATTTTATTTCTCCTGTGGGTTCAACACACCGCACCAATGCCTCTGACATCTTTACATACCCATTTGGAATCATGCCATAGCACCTATTCCATGAGAGAAGATTTGTCAGCATATGTTGCGTAGTGCCCCCTTTTATTGTCACCTATTATTAGGTTTGTATATTTTGCAAGATAATTTGTTTTCACCTGTGGGTACTTTAACACCACACCAATGTCTCTGACCTTTGATATAGTTTCAGGTTTTTGTGTTTTACTAACTAAGACTAAGACTAGAGCAAAATATAGTAAGAATAAGAATAGAGATTCAGATACACCAGCCCTGCATGAACTGTCTCTTGTACTTGCAGTACATCTTCTCTATATGAGTCAAATTGGGAACTGACCACAACCTTCAACTACTTCCTTGTGGCAGAACATGATGAATCCATGATGGAATGCAAACATTGATTCAATGTCCTCACCAATATCCTCACTGCCAGACTATTTGAATGTCGGGTTGTATCCCATCTTCATGAACTGTATACAACCAGATAGCTCACTCTTGACTTCAATCACCTGACCTATGAAGAATTCTTCATCATAAGCCACAGCAACCCACACACCTTGGTTTGAAAATTTGAAATTTATATCAGCTTCAGTGTTGCTCTCTGCATCAGAATCACCCACCCATTCGATGTCGTTCGAGCAGTCATCATCTAGATTTATTCCCTCACTTTTTTCACTGACACTATTTGATTCACCAGAATCACTGTCACTCTTTAGCCTTTTTCTTTTATTTGGGCGAGAGGTGGAGCTTGAGTTAGGAGTAAGTTCTACTAGATGAGGGGGCACAGACAGACCAGACTTCTCAGACAAAAAACACATGAAATCATCTTTCAATTTGTCTATCGTTTTGGAACCAACGACTAATCTTGGATCCTTGTGGCCAAGTACCTTCGCGCAGTAGCCCAATTCAGCATGGAGAATTGCTTTCATGTCTTTCTTCAATCTTACACCAGACAAAACATCGAGAACATCCTCTGGGGTCTTGCATGGGCCACCATGTATTTTTACACTGCACCACATTTTTCTTTCAGTGCTTGGCCTGCTGCTGCTTTTAGTTTTTTAGTTGCATGAGATTTCTCCAACCTTTCATGATAGTGCTTTCTTACTACCTTTCCTTGTTTCTATGTTTCATTCTAATTTCTGTCCTCTTTCCCCTCTCCATTTTGAGTAGACTAGTTTGAACAGAAGGTGACTTGGAATTTAGCCAAACAGACAATGTCTTGTTTCGTTTCACCATTTGAATACCAGAGTGGTAGAACAATGATGCATTTCGCCTCTTGTAATAGCTGAAATCTAAATCACCAAACTCATTTTCACTCAGTAAATTTGTGAGTTTTGCATGCTTCCTTTTTTCTTTGAGATCATTATCTGGTTCTTTTCCATACTTTCCATCTGGGAGAAAGTCAACCAACTGCCTTTCAGTTACTTCAATGAAGGAATGCATTAGATTTTCTAAAATACTCTTGCACTGAAAATCAATCTCGTCTGCAAACAATTGAGCAAAAACCTCATCCTTCGGGACACCAAATTCGTAAAAAAAATACCATGTTCCTCTTTTGATAATAACAATGAGGCATCATTGGCCCAGACTTGGAACTTTGCCACCATTTCCTGACTGTACTTGTATTGGTCCAAGTACTGAACGCCACCTCTCAACATCTCCCAAAATAGCCCTGTTATTTTGTAATACACGACACCAAGTGCCTTGATCAGGTTTATAATAGTTGGGCATTGACAATCAGCCAGCACACTTTGCAGTTTTAAGTTGAGATCTGATTTATAATCAGTGAAGAAAAGCTCAATCTCACTGCTGTGATAAAAAAGTGCAGCTGCTCCAAGAAAAAAATTATTAAACCTATTCATTTTGAAAGAAGACACTTGACATTTTGCCTAATTTCTCTCTGCAAAATGCATCCCAATATTGTTTGCATCCATTTTTGGCATCACCCATAGGTCCTAGTACATCACATGCAGTCCTTACAAACCGGCAAGCTGCAGTTTCCGAACCTGACTTCCAATGTTTAAACTTTGGCAATTCATCCCTGCCTAACTTTTCCCCACTTTCTGAGCAAAAAAGGGATTCAATTTCTTTGATTTTTTTTTCACATGCAGTTGACAAGCCCAATAGAAAATGGGCATTGCAGAACAGGAAATGGGTGTCATACTCATTACCAAGAACACTCTTTTTGTACTGGTCAAGATGTTTATTAAACAACTTGTTTACACTGCACCTGTCTGACATGACACCAAACATCTTTTCTAAAATTGACATAGAAACCAGATCCTGCTCTTCATCAACTGAATATATATATGTCACTCTACTCATCAATCATGGCAATTACATTGTCTAACAATGTTGCACTATCCTCAACACATACTGCCTGATATCCAAGGGATAACTGTTCACCAGAGGCAAGAGTAACCTGGCGGCCTAAAACATGCTTTTTGTAACGTGATGTTCCATCAGAATGGAAATCAAAGTCGTCTTCACCACAAATTTCTTCAGCGACTTGGTATTTGCTCAGGATGTGGGCTTTGTCCATCATGTTGACAGCAGAGCTTGGGTATGGAAGATCTGAAGTCAAGATTTTTGTTGGACACCCATTTTGACACGGTCTGAATAACCTTAGGCACATTTTTGGATGGCACTTCACATTCCCCCATTAACTGCATTGTTTTTTCAATCGACTCAAGAAACTGAAACCCATCCCTGGTGGGAAGTTCCTCATCATTAACACTCAAGATGGTGGCATCAAGAACTGTACACTGTTCTTTTAAGGCTTTCACCTCCTTCCTTAAAGCAGTCTCTTCTGACCTGTAGTCACCTGAAGTCACTTTTAAATTAGCCACTCGCGTCTGCAATCCACAGATTTGCTGACGCAATTGCATGATAATAGCATTTTGCACACTCTTTGGTTTTGTATTTAGGCTGGTCGCTTTTTTTTTAAAGGCATGTTCTTTTCGTCTGTTGCGTTGGTACAGTCGACCTCCTTTCACATTTTTCAGTTTGGTTTTGCAATCATCTAGTTCCTGGACTTTTTCACACAAATCACTGGTCAATTTCTTGACTTTTTCAAACACATTATTTCTTTTAACCTCTGAAGTATCTAGTTCCTTTTTGGTTTTAGTCAACTGTCTTTCTAAGTTAAGTTTATCACATTGCAGGCATTTTGACACTTCCTGCACCACTGCTAATTTGTCCTTAAGAGCAAAGACAGTCTCGAAGTGTCAAATCACAAGTCAGTTTTTTGTTCTCCATCCCTAATGTTTGTGATCTCCTCAGTTCCAGACCAGGTGTATTCTGATCCTCAACATCAGGCGTTATCGGCTCTTGAAGATCAGCCACGGCATGCAATTGAATACTGCCATTCAGTACACTGACATGGCCTTCAGATTCTGAGACCTTGTCACCCTCAGTAGATGGGCATTGGGTAGGCCCAACTTCCACTGCCGGTGGGGCAGCAACTGCTATAGAAAAGTGTTCTTTCAAAAAAATCTCTATTTTATCCTTGGTCCTTATTTTGCTTTTGTTTAGCACCTGGTATTCATTTTTAACCTGCTTTAACTTCGAAACAATTTCATGTTCTAAAGGAGTAACATCCAAGTTGCCTATTGTTTTTACCCAATCAACCAAATGACCATGCTGGAGTTTCTCGACAGTGCGAAAACTGTCCAACTCTAGCAGTAGTCCGTTCTGGAGACTGTGCAAAAACAATCACGATGTTCAATGAGAATACAGTTCAGAAGTTGAGGGCGTGTAATAAAAAGTGCATCACACCAAGGGCCTATAGAAGATAAATCTACCCTTTCAGGAAATCAGCTACGAGTTCTATTACTTCTAAGTCAAGTTTTCCCAACTGAATGACAGTGCGCTCAATCATGTGCCGAAACCTATTTTCTGGATAGTTGAACATCTTCCCCATGGCAACCGATATGGACTTCCATGATTTGTTTAGCCTAATTCTAATTTGGTCTACTTGGATTAGCTAGAGGTGTGTTGGTGCATCTGGATCTGTATGTGGAAGAGACGGTGGTCGTCCTCTGCCTTTTGCCTTGAGATAAGCTTGGACTTGTCGACACCAGTCATTTTCTGTAATAATCAAATTAAAATACATTTTTAAAACGTGATCAATATCATTTTAACATTTGGTATGGGCCTAATAATGAATATGGATAGAAATATTTGAGAGTGACCGATGCTTGCTAGATTGTAGGCAAAACCTATGTAGAAGAAATTAATTGTTGGAACACCTGTTATCTATGTCGCCTCCATGCATCTGATATCCATATCGGTGATTCGCATATATTAATTATCTATTAACAGAAATCATCGATACGGTCTTAAAGTGACTATTAATAACACACCAAATTCATCTTTGCGTGATCATTAATAAGAAACAAAAAACAACTGAAGCGGTAGCCGCACGGCGGCCACATTTGTCACATACCTGGTCAACACTTCAAAATGATGTTGCAACTACAGAGGTCTACCAACCGTAAAATATATCAAGATTATAATCGAGAGTGATATTAAATAAATCCTGATTCAAATTCTTATTTATTGATGCCCACTCATGTACTGGGAAACCAACAATAGAAAGCAAAATTGAACTTTGAATCGAAGTAGCATGGTCACAAACGACAACATTTCTGGAACATTTTCCTGCGAAAAAAATATTAGAACAAATCAATCCAAATATACCTGATTTCTAACACTTAATGATATACGATTCACATTAATTAGAATCAGTATTCATTCAGCTATGCACTGATCTAGTCCATTTCACATTTAGTATTGACTTACTGTAGTTAGAAAGTAAAACTTCCAGCCTTGTTGACAAATCTGGACTTGCTTCTGAGTTGGCCATTTTGCTTGAGTGGCTCATGTAGAGCTGGTACTAGATCGCTGTATGCATGCGCGCCGTAGTTTCGCATTCGCGCAGTTAATACCGTTCGGAAAGGAAATTAAATTCTCTTTAATTCGGTACCAACTTTGAGGGGGTTATGTATTATATTTTGGGTAGAAAATATGACCCAAAGTTAGAACATTTGAAACTCTGAATTTGAATCAGTTCTTTAGTAATTTTTATGTAAACAAAACACATATTGTTTTATATGAATAGACCGCTCTGAATCTTGCCTATATAATGCTATCAGTAAAGTTTCCCCTCGAGACTGTCGCCAATGAACAGCGTTGTTGCGCAAATTGAAAGAAAATCTGTCAATGCGAAGTAGATCGTTATGCATGCTGCTCAGCTGGTAATTTGTGTGGAAAATCAGTGAAAAGTGGGAGTTCAAGCTAGTTTTTTATTTAGCTATATTGGGCTTAGTTCTTTGTATAATAAAATGAATCCAAGACCATATGAAAGCTAAGAGAACAACTTTTATTTCTGCTGTCATGAATTTGTAAAACCTCTTCTAGATTTTTGTTACCAGGGAGTTGAAGTGGACCATTTTTTCCCAAGATTCAGGCATTTTCAACAGGTTATCTGCATGCAGTTGGGGTGCCTAATCAAAGCCTGATTTTGTATTATTAAGTAAGAGTAGCTCAAACACAAAATATGCCAGAAATTACTGAACCCTTTCAGACTTTGGTACGGATTAATCCGTATTCAAATGAAAAGCCATTGTGACTTCAGTACATGATTTTCCATACACTGGTTTAATTGTGAATATATGGAGACTGCACATGCACATGTTTGTGTCTGCAACTGAATGATTTTCTGACATTTTTCTTATTGTCACTCGTGCACATATATGATCGTAGATAATAAGCCACATCAGATCTAGCAGTGAAACTTGTTGACTCTTCTAAGGTGTTATTCTGGCTTGTGAAAACAGTATTTTTATTCAAATATATGGAAGCATTTTTTTTTTTTACAATCATTTTAATATTTGTATTCACACCAATTTTAAATTTTCATATTTTTTACTCGTTTGCCATAGTACCTTGCATTAGCCTGTTTGTGAATATCATAATAAAATATACATGACTGGATAGGAAATTAATCCAGCTTTCAGAAAATGTATAATGTATTCTGTCTTTATCTTATTCCCATGACGTTTTTTTAACATTTCCCACCTTGGAGATGAAATATTAATGTTCCCTAAAAGAAATACATCACCTAGGCATTGTTTTGATCCATAAAAATGTAAGTCTGAAAGGGTTAATTTAATTATATTGATATTTACAAGATTTTTGCATGATTCCTCCCACAAGAAATCGTAATAAAATCACACGAAGAGTCCCACATAAGAAAAATGGCAATATAAGAATCAATGCTGTATCCCTAATTATATTATCCTCCCCATGCCGCATACGCCCTGAGCTAAAGTCGCACAACCCATGACACTTTTCCGATTCAAAATTAACCACGTTCGACGTATAGGAGCGTGATAATATTTGGTATATCGTCTGAAGACATGATTGCGTCTATATGTTTTTTATTTACGTGATTTTGAACCGATTTGAGCATGGCAGAGGTGAGCCTGTCATTATAGTGTCAGAAGTCCTCCGCCCCATGCGCTCCCCGCCAAAGTCATGCAATGCAACCCATGACACTTTCCGATTCAAAATTAACCACTTTCGACGTATAGGATCGTGATAATATTTGGTACATCGTCAGAAAAGACATTAATAATTTGGGCTACATATTTTCTATTTATCCCCAAAGTGATTTTGAACTGATTTGAGCATCCAAAAATGAGTGCAAATGTTTGAAATGGTGTCACAAATGAACGAATCAACAGAAATGCAAAATTCGAAAACGAGGACGTTCAGAGAGGTTTCCTGATATGACCTTAGATGTTGCGAGGACGTAAAACAACAAACATTTACATGACGGTATCGGGATTCCCCGGTATCCCCATCCATTAGCCAATGAGAAGCGATTTTGGTAGACATTTCGAGACCCATTCGCGCACTCCCGATCACAGCGATCAGGGACAACACGGCGGAGACGCATCACGGGGATGTCCACATACCTACTGTCAGTGAAGTAAATCCCGTCACAATGTGTCAAATCCTGGCAAATATTTGCCACCAAAATAAACCCGGGTAGTCGCAAGTGTGTTGAAGTGGTTGTAAAAATGTTAATAGCAATTGACATATTCGACTGGGCCTTTATATACGCATATCAAAATATTTCTTTACAAATTTGTATTCGACTTGGACAGGAAGTGGGTTTCTTTTCGTATGAATCAAATCTGTCTTGTGGCTCCACCCATGAGGTCACATGGTGTATTTCAAGATGGCTGATATGGAAAGGTTGAAAGATTCAGCTAGGTACATCACATGAAAATTGTAAAATTGTTGCACAGTACTGCAAATCGGTAGACAGACAGTTATGTAACAACAAAATTTTAATTTACCGTATAGAAATGATACTCATACCATTGTAAAGAGCCAAAGATATGCTTTTAAATAACACAAAGATCATGCATATTGGTCTAGTATTAAGAAAGTTATGATTTTTTATTTATTTAAAATCACATGTTATTTTGCCCTGTAATTAGACTGTGGTAAGATAACATCAACACTCCAACTGGCTAGCATTGAAAACAAGCCTGGGTACCCAGGCTTATATGCTATGGACAGCATAAATACAGCCTCAATTTTAAAAAAAGGAAAAAAAGGTAAATTAATTTTTTGTTGTCACATACCTAATGACACCAATAACACTTTCCGATTCAAAATTAACCACCTTAGACGTATAGGATCGTGATAATATTTGGTATAACGTGAGAAATGACCTCAATAATTGGGTCTACATATTTTTTATTTACGTCCAAAGTGAATTTGACAGAATAGATTAAAGGTTTTTTAAATTCGAGTCAATATGATTAGTAGTTCCAAAGTTGTCTACGATTTAGTCTTCCTAGAAATCAACATTTTGTTAGAGGGTATCCACTGACGTCACGCTAAACGGAAGTGCAGCCAGTGTGGAGATACAACCACAATAACAACCCCAATAAACTCAATGCATTGTCAATGGTCGTGAGCAATCTTCAGACAGAAAAAGTGAAATATCTCTAAAAACCACACCACCTAGAAACAAATCGCTTGGTACACATAGAAAACATATTTACCAAAAAGATTATATGAATTGATACGGCGCTCTTTAGAATTCTGTGCGCTCGCGCTCACAGAACAATCAAAGAAGCGCGGACGCAGTGCTGGAGACGCATCTCCCGTAGAGCGAGAGAGGAGCTGGTGGCTGCGTCAAGCCGACTGGCCCTCCTTCCGGACCCTATGCCGTGAGGAGTTCACTCCAGACATCAGTGACATTGATTCCTTCACTGAAATGCTGAGGTGGATCGCAGAGAAAACTGTTCCGAAGACTTCTGTAACTCCCAAGTGTCTGACGCCTCCATGGTTGGATGACAGCTGTAGGGGGGCTATTAAGGAACGAAAGAAAGCTCAGCGTAGATTTCACAGGAGACTGACTGCTGAAAATCTGGCGCTCTTTAGAATTCTGTGCGCTCGCGCTCACAGAACAATCAAAGAAGCGCGGACGCAGTGCTGGAGACGATTCGTTTCTGGCATTACTATGGGCGCGCCCTTGGGCAAAGTCTGGACGATGATCAGAAGAATCAAGCGAAGGGGAGATGATACTTCTGTAGTCCAGCACTTGAAGCACAATGGCACCATTCTCACATCACTCAATGAAATAAGTGAAGAGTTGGCCGTCAAGGAACGCCAAGAGCGTAAGCTCTTGGACTTTTCCTCTGACGGCAGGGAGCACAACTCCCCATTCAGTATGGGTGAGTTGAGGTGTTCTCTAGAAAGCTCGCATGATACAGCAGTTGGACCCGATGGAATCCATTATCAATTCCTTAAGCATCTCCCCAAATCTGCGCTGAGACTGTTGTTTCAACTCTTTAACAACATCTGGGAGTCGGGTGTCGTCCCTGCCTCTTGGCCGGAGGCGACAGTAATACCGATTCCCAAACCTGGTAAAGACAAGAGTGAAGCTAACAACTATCGTCCTATAGCCCTCACAAGCTGCATCTGTAAAACCATGGAGCGTATGGTAAACAAACGCCTCGTCTGGCTACTGGAGTCAGGACACCACTCGTCCGACCTCCAATGTGGCTTCAGACGAGGGGGCAGCACCCTCGACCATTTGGTTCGCTTGGAGACCTTCATAAGAGATGCCTTCCTTAAGAAGGAGCACGTTGTGGCTGTCTTTTTCGATCTCGAAAAAGCCTATGACACAACCTGGCAGCATGGCATTATGGAGGATCTCCATGCGATCGGCCTTCGTGGTCACCTGCCAAATTTTATTAAAAATTTTCTGGCACTCAGGCATTTTCGTGTCCGCGTCAAAAGTACATATTCTAGTCTGCACTCACAGGAATTGGGAGTACCCCAAGGCAGCATACTGGCAGTGACTCTTTTTGGAGTCAAGGTAAACGGTATTGCTGCCGCTGTTATAAGGGGGGTCTCCTGTAGTCTTTTCGTGGACGATTTTGTTTTGTACTACAGAGGTACTGGTATGAATGTCATTGAGAGATAGCTTCAATTGTGTATAGATGGGATTCACCGATCGTCAGTTCTGAATGGATTCAGATTTTCCAAGACCAAGACAGTCTGCATGCACTTCTGCCAGTTGCGCAGAGTGCATGCAGAGCCAGAGCTGACCCTCGATAGGGATCCCATAAAAGTCGTCAAAGAAACCAAATTTTTGGGTCTCATTTTTGACATGAGTTCAGAGCCTATATATTTTTGACATCAGTTCAGAGCCTATATGTCAAAGCCAACGAACCATCACTTGACACTAGGAGAACCAAACTGGCCATGCAATATGTTGTCAAATTAAAAACAAATGCATTAAATCCTGCGTACAGTTGTGTTTTTGAGACACAAGCGACTCCAAGTATGAAGCCAAGCCAAATTTCATTCGGCCCCTGGGGCTCCGGATGAAACCTCATTTGGAGGCTTTGTACTTGGATTTGGATGTATTGGAGGATACCCAGGTCCTAGAACATCACCCGTGGTCGTTGAGGAAGCCATCGGTCATCCTCCGACTCACGGAACTGAGGAAGTCTGCGACACATCCACTTGAGTATCAACGACTGTACGCAGAGATTCAAGGCCTGTTTGAAGACCACTTCTCCATGTATACTGTTGGTTCCAAAGACCTAAGCCGGGCAGCTGCTTTAGCTTTTAAAAATTCATATGTGTCTTGACACATAACTGATTGTATGCTTTTACATTATATGTAATGGCGATGGTTGAATAAAAACAAACAATTCTCGCCGTGAATATGGCCTATGCTGCCGACACAGCGTAAAGAAACCATCAATCAATCGGGCGCGTGTCAGATCCGCTCAATCAACTGTGCATAGCCCAGACCGCTCAGAATACACACCTGGCTGAAATGCACAAACACTTGGATGAGCACTAACTACTACCACGTGGCTGGTAGACAGAGCAACCACAGATAATTACTCCAAAGAAACGTGATTCATTGCCTATCGCGTCGTACCATATTCATTGTGCTTTATTGTATTACAAATTATATTATGCTACTATGTTAAGAAATTCTTTACAAACATGAAATGTTATAAATAAGTCAAGACACCATTGTATAAGACAGCAGCTTCTTGAAACAGCCAATATGGGCTGACAGTTTCGTTGGTGTATTCGATCTTGGCAAATTTGGAATACGCCATTAGTCAATAAGTAATATAATCAAATGTTAAACGAACATAGAGGGGGGAGGGGGAGAAAAATTATCCATCTTCTAGTATTGTTGTTACGTATTAGTCAAGGCAAATTGACCTACCATAATTTGGTTGGCTATTAACAATAAGAAATAAGACATACAAGAAGTATAGTCGTTCAGAGTTAGTGTTCTAGTTACATCTCGTCCTGATATGACCTTAGATGTTGTTAGGACGTAAAACAACAAACAAATAATTGCCTACACAAAACAAAAAGAGGACCGCTATCGCAGTTGTCATGTAGTCCATGTGAAATTGTTAGTTGTTAAAGAGTTTAACAGAATTTAAAGTTTGCGGTTAATTAAGCTAGATATATATTGATTAAACTGTACAAGTTCAGCTAGTAAATTTAAAATAAGAAAATAACAATTTAAAACCCTGTAACACATTAATCATCTTGATCTACCTTTAATGCTTTATTATTTTTTTTTAAGTGAAGATGTAAGGTATCAGTACAGTGCGTATAGCCGTGTCCGCCATGACATTGCTGGACCCTTCGCGTTGCACACATGCCCGAAATAAATCACTCGCATACTAGTCTTCGTGTCATCAACTTGTCGCCTCCTGTTGCATTACGAGAACACTACTGTCAGCGGCGGCTGAATTACAGAGCCGCCACCTAGCGGGTACTGCCGGAACTAAACTTCACAATTTGGGGTGATCTTGATTTAAAAAAAAAAAAAAATTTACCATTTCCATGCATAACCATTATTACCGGTTAAAAAAAAAATTCAAATTCGATTTTTCTATACGCTTTAGATAATTTGGGACGTTTAAATTTCTTTTTATTAGTAGAGATTTCAACACAGACACAGTGCTTTAATGTGTGTTTTTAGGTGTACGCAACACTTTTGGTGTTGCACTAATCTGGCAACTGGCATCCCTGTCCTTTGAATTTCACCTCAGAAGCCTATTAAAATGCCTTTCAAATGTCGCACAAAAATTAAAATAGTCTATCGTTGCTCCATTCAATGGTTTTTCAAAATTAGTGGTAACAATCATGGTATTGAGCATTTGCATTGGGTGCAATTGACTCTGCTGCCAGTGAGGTCGCCAAAAGTTGTACATGTCACACTCCTCCTGCGATAGTGGCGCCGCAAGTGGATTGGAGGGTACCTAACTGAGTGGGATATCAGCTCAGGATGCTGGTGGCCTGGAATCCCAGTGGGATAGCACTATAAAGTCACCATGAGTGCACACTGTCACAAGTCAGTACCCGTCCTGATATGACCTTAGATGTTGCTAGGATGTAAAACAAACAAATCCTAGAAAATTACATACCCAAAATGTTTGTATTTTAAGCATTTGAATTTCCACTCAAGTTTTGTTCTGTGCATGAATAAAACATAATGGCCGGTACACACCTACCGTTTACGATTCGCGCAATAAAACTCCCGATCCGCTTAAAACTGAAAACGGGCCGATTCATTTTTCGAATCGCGAATCGCAATCGTAAGGCTAGCGCACACCTACCGTTTTAGCCCTAAAAAGTCGCGAATCGCAATCGGTAGGTGTGCTAGGGGAGTGCACACCTCACGACTTTTGGGCAGTTTTAGATCGTATACGCTAGGTGGGTGCGGAAAAACGATCGTAAACGGTAGGTGTGTACCGGCCACAAGAAAAATGATATTTTATATGGATTGTCTGCACACCGCGATGCTGCCCGCGATGCTGCCCGCAGTCAACTTTTTCCTATGGGTCCATGCGTGAGGACTGGTTCATGCGGATTTGCAAGTCTCTAGCATGGGAAATCAAATCACCAACATCCAGATTATGAGTCCGAACTAGTAAAAATTCAGACACTCCGCAAGAGAGAATACCACATTCTCCCTGTTTACCTTCCAGTGTTTAGTTGATCATCCATGCAATAATTTAATCCGTGTGTGTGGGTACGATCCATGGCTGATGGTCAAACACTTGCGAAGTTGGAACCAGAATGAGTTTTGTATTAGAAAGGCCAAGGACCAGGTGGCTCAGTGTTAGGATAAAGAGTGAGAGGAGATATTGTATCTTGTTGGCTGCAGAATTACACCTTTTGTTGAACATCTCGAAAGCTGTCATGCCTTGTACCAACTTAGTAACCGTCCTAATATGATCGTACAAAGTTAGGTTAGGTGTCAATGAAATACAGTGAAAATTGACATTGCCATCAATATTTAGTTATTTTGTTGAAACCTTTTCATCCCATGTTTTACGTTACAGTACTATAGTGGTGTTGAAGAAGCTGTTCTGCGGAATATTGACGCCTGCAAAGAACTTGCAAAGACCACACGATCAGCCTTTGGGCCTTATGGTAAGGAGCCAGTCACCTGGTTTTCATGTTTTCGCAGTAATTTACTTTTGAAACTTGCAGCCTACACAGGTATCTTGTGAATTTATGCCCTGTCCTGCCCTGTGTGCTTGTATGAACTATCTTTATAAGTAAAGAATGATGAATTACTCACCATTATCAAGAGTTGTGTGCTCCCGTTGTTGCACGTATGCGAATTGGACATAGCTATTTGACTCATAGTTACCTTTTCAAAGCAGAAGACCAGCCAGAATGCATACCATGTGGAGTGCCTCTGACTGTGAAACATATTTTGATTGAATGCATTGACTTTGCAAATGTTCAAGCACAGTATTTTAATGTAGCAAGTATGAAATGTTTATTTGACACTGTTAGTACTGCCTTAGTTTTATCGTTTTTAAAGCACATTGAACTGTTTAACCGGTTTTAAGACATTTTGATGGCATTGTATAGCCCTTAGTGTGCTGATATGCTGTTAACCATTTATTCATTCATTCAAGAGTTGTGAATCCTTTTTACTGAAGAACGGCAGTTATGGCTTTTCCTGTCCACCAGATATTAGGGGTTTCAATTTGTAATTAATGGACAATTTAGGTTTTCACCTGGTTGACTCTTTAAACATTACATTCAGACGAAGGTAATTAGTTGTCGACCACAATTTTATAATTGATACCAGGAATTAGTTATATTGCTTATATTTGCAGGACAAAACAAAATGGTTATTAACCATCTGGAGAAGCTGTTTGTCACCAACGATGCCGCTACTATCCTGCGTGAATTGGACGTGAGTGTTTGATTTCTGATAATTTTTTTTAATGTTTGCTCCAGATGTTTAAGACTATACCGTCCTGATATGACCTTAGATGTTGCTAGGACGTAAAACAACAAACAAACAATTTAAGACTACAAAATGTTGAAATACAAGAAGTTACAAACCAAGTGTTTGTTAAATTTTATGGGAATAAAGCTAAGGTTCCATATACATGGAGCCGTGTCTGATACCCCACCCCACTCTCATCGGAAACCATTAATGGCAACCCACATACTAGGATGTAAAACAACAACAGACAAACAATTTAAGACTATACAAAATGTTGAAATACAAGAAGTTACAAACTAAGTGTTTGTTAAATTTTACGGGAATAAAGCTAAGGTTCCATATACATGGAGCCGTGTCTGATACCCCACTCTCATCGGAAACCATTAATGGCCACCCACATCAAATTCAAATGGCAACATGAGTGGGATGAAAACATTAATAAACTGAAAGAAATTGAACCATCTGGGGGAAAACCACCACCACATTCTCATGTGGGGAGGGTCGTTGGTTGGAAGAACCCTCTGATCCGCAAGATTTTAGAAAGGCTACATTATTTATGTTCAGAACTTTACAAAACTGTGCTTTTTTATTGGGTGCCGAGTCATGTTGGCATTCGAGGAAATGAGGCTGCAGACATGGCTGCCAAAGAAGCTCTCGACAAATGCATTACATCTCTTCCCATTCATCACACATACCTCAAAAGGCACATCAGTGTACTCATAAGGAAAAAGTGGCAATTACAATGGGATGAAGCTGTCATGAACAAGCTTCATGCAATTCAGCCCACCCTTGGCAAATTTTCAGGTCATTGTCATAGAAATAGACGCGAAGAGACCGTTGTTGCACGTATGCGAATTGGACATTTGACTCTATTTGACTCATAGTTACCTTTTTAAAGCAGAAGACCAGCCAGAATGCATACCATGTGGAGTGCATCTGACTGTGAAACATATTTTGATTGAATGCATTGACTTTGCAAATGTTCGAGCACAGTATTTTAATGTAGCAAGTATGAAATGTTTATTTGACACTGTTAGTACTACTGCCTTAGTTTTATCGTTTTTAAAGCACATTGGACTGTTTAACCGGTTTTAAGACATTTTGATGTTATTGTATAGCCCTTAGTGTGCTGATATGCCATTTGCTAACACATGTTTTCCTGCTCAAGTAGGACCCTCCCCCTGAATGTATTGGATGTCAGTCCCCACTGACAGTCAAGCACATTTGACTAAACTGTGTTGATTTTTATGGCACTGCACCAACAATTTTACACTGCAAACAGCATGCGTGACCTTTTTACTAAAGTTAAACAAGACATTTTAGCCTTTTTGAGGGCAGCTGGTCTGTACCACCTCGTATAGTTCATTAAAACAATTTGATTAATAATTCTTTCATCTATTTGATTTAATTATATGATTTAGCTTTTAAAAATTCATACGTGTCTATTGACACAACTGATTGTATGCTTTTACATTATATGTAAAGGTGATGGTTGAAGAAAAAACAAACAATTCTTGCCGGGAATGTGGCCTATGCTGCTGACACGCCATAAAGAAACCACCAATCATTAAAACAATTTGACTAATTAATTCTTTCATCTATTTTATTTAATTATATGATTTAGCTTTTAAAAATTCATAAGTGTCTATTGACACTTAACTGATTGTATGCTTTTACATTATATGTAAAGGCGATGGTTGAAGAAAAAACAAACAATTCTCGCCGTAAATATGGCCTATGCTGCTGACACGGCGTAAAGAAACCACCGATCAATCAATCAATCCATATACATGGTCTGCGAATGCGGCAAAAGAATTGAAAAGCATGTAATGGCATAGTAGTGCTTCCATACGTCCGAATGCGAGTGCGAAAGCGGCAAATGGATGGACCGATCTGTGCGAGTGCGAATGGTGCTGCTCTTGCCATAGAAAAGAACAATAACTGACTTTCCTTCACAAAGTTAGAGCGATAAACCCCAAAAATGGCATGGGTATTTTTTTTGTTAGTTTTGTTGTTTACCTACCGCCCAACACAAAAGTTAGGCATGGGCTATTGGGGCTCGGCTTGGGTATCTATGCTGCACACCGTGTATAAGTTCTTACTTCATCTTCCGAATACCGGAAGTTAAATACCCGGGGAGAGGCCAAGCCTCGCAGGACGGAAGTAGCCTCAGTTAGCAACTCGGCAGCGGAGCAGCAACAGCGAGTTGGAGGCTACTACACAAGTGTAGTTAAGTCGAACAGGAGGACTTAAGTTGTATTATTAAGATTGTTAGTACTGGTACGTTGGCAACAGTACATCACTGTGTGTAAACATTGTGGAAATTGGCTAGTGATTAAGTACTAATCCGCCAAAAGATTGTGTCGTTTCAGAACGACGTCCAAAGTAAGACTGCAAAATTCAAACCGTGAAAAAAGATGGCGATGGATACAAAGCCAAAGACGCGCTCAAAGAACCACGATGTGGGTCAAAAGTCGGGGGCAGCCAATACGGCGACTGTAACTGGGCCAGACAGGCTGAATTCGAGGAAATGGTACATTTGAGAGAAGAAGTGAACACTCTACAGGTGGGGTCGGAGCAGTGGCAAGGAAGCCAGAGAGAAGAATGGGAACAATATGTAGGTCAAGATGGCGGCACAAGCAACACATGGCCAGACAATGACGGTGATGATGTTGACCACTGGGAGGATGTTTGTTTGTTGTTTTACGTCCTAGCAACATTTGTTTACATCCTAGCAACATCTAAGGTCATACCCAGTCCTGATATGACCTTAGATGTTGCTAGGACATAAAACAAACAAACATCTAAGGTCATAGGACGTAAAACAACAACAAACAAACAACAACAATCTAAGGTCATATCAGGACGGGCCACTGGGAGGATGAGGAGGAAAGTGACTCCCTCAGCTCCATGAGCACATCAGAGCAGTTGACAGCACTAAGAGCATCGACTCCCGTTAAGCAAACTACGGCAGCTACGCCATTAACCAAACCGGTTGCGACGAGTGTGGGAAAGCCTTCGCCATTCAGCAGCTTCAGGGCGCCACCACCGGCGAAGCCCATGCCAGCTGAGCAGGTCGTAACGCCGACAACATCAGGGGGAGCGAGCACCACCACAACCTCGGTCAAGATATCAAAGGTGAGGAGAGTATTCAAGCTGGATGAGGGATTACATGGGGGAACCCTGTTGAGCGAACTGCAGGAAGCCAGTCACGCCTCGCATTACTATCAGCGAGAGCATGGCAGGGGCGATACATTACTACTACGGTACACCGAAACATTTCAAGACCATTAGGGAAATCTCTAGTCACTATACGGGGCTTGCCGATGTCTCGGCAGCACATTTGCAAATTCTGAATGATGAGATCAGGTTTGCTGAGGGCAGGAAAGGAGAGAGTGCTCTTGTTACCTGCTCGAAGGGCCTAGTGGTAATACTGACGGCGATTGCGCCCGCCATGGATATTATCCTACAGAGAGGGTCAGCTGACCCAGGGCTAGATGCACAGGGCGTCCCTATGCCGCCGACACGGCGTAAAGAAACCACCAATCAATCAATCACAGGGCGTCCACATGCTTCTTTGGGTGTCATTTTTTACAAGAAATTGAATTTTATTTCGCACACTAAATATGTCAAAAAGAAATGTCAAAAAGCTCTAGACCTCCTAACAGTTGTTGCTCGCACAACTCTTCTCTCTATCGTGCACTGGTCCGATCGAAGCTCGATTATGGCTCTATGGTCTACGGATCAGCCAGACCGTCATACATCCAAATGTTGAAACCCATTCAAAATCAAGGACTCAGACTCTGTCTCTGTCTTGGAGCACTTCGAACTTCGCCAGAGGAGAGTCTTAGTGTAGAATCAGAGGAACCTTGACTTGCGCTGAGGAGAGAAAAGCTCGCTCTACAGTACGCATCCAAGATCGCAGCAAATCCCAGCAACCCTGCTTATGACTGCATTTTCAACCCAGGCAATGAAACACTCTTTGCCAATAAACCCAAGGCCATTCCGTTCAGGGAGGTTAAAGACATACATTCTGATCATAAGTTCATCTACACAGATGGTTCTTACAAGGATGACAAGGCTGCAGCGGCAGCTGTCATGGGCAAGCACACCTTCTTGGAGCGATTACCAAAGGGTGCTTCGATATATTCAGCAGAGCTTGATGCCGTATTCTTATCAATGGACCATGTAGAAACCTCTTCCCATAGAAAATTTGTGATATGTTCGGATTCAAAATCATGCCTACAAGCTATTCAGAGCAAGGATTGGAAGAACCCTCTGATCCTCAAGATTTTAGAAAGGTTACATTATTTATGTTCAGGACTTCACAAAACTGTGCTTTTTTATTGGGTGCCGAGTCATGTTGGCATTCGAGGAAATGAGGCTGCAGACGTGGCTGCCAAAGAAGCTCTCGACAAATGCATTACACTTCCCATTCCTCACACGGACCTCAAAAGGCACATCAGTGCACTCATAAGGAAAAAGTGGCAATTTCAATGGGATGAAGCTGTAATGAACAAGCTTCATGCAATTCAGCCCACCCTTGGCAAATTTTCAGGTGCTTGTCATCGAAATAGACGCGAAGAGACCGTTGTTGCACGTATGCGAATTGGACATAGCTATTTGACTCATAGTTACCTTTTCAAAGCAGAAGACCAGCCAGAATGCATACCATGTGGAGTGCCTCTGAAACATATTTTGATTGAATGCATTGACTTTGCAAATGTTCGAGCACAGTATTTTAATGTAGCAAGTATGAAATGTTTATTTGACACTGTTAGTACTGCCTTAGTTTTTATCATTTTTAAAGCACATTGGACTGTTTAACCGGTTTTAAGACATTTTGATGGCATTATATAGCCCTTAGTTTGCTGATATGCTGTTAAGCATTTATTCATTCATTCCACATTCTTGATGCGATTAAGTTAGCAGTCGCAACCCACAGCCAGGCGAGATTGGACTGCAAGGCGAGTGTCACTAAGGTGGTACATTTCCGATTGGGAAAAGAGCTTATGAAGGAAAAGGAGATGCGTACTGAGATCTACCCGAGCCAACTCAGTTCCTGCTAGGTGAAAACCTAGGCGAGAGGAACAGACAGCTGCTAAAGTCAGTGAAGGCGTCAGACAACTGCATATACAAACTCATATACTATGAACACTTTAAAATGTTTAACGTAAAAACTGCACTTGATTTGTTAAATGTGGGCACTTGGATGGCGAGACACTGACTACTCAGTACCAGTAAAAAAAAGTCACAGCGTAAATACCTGCGGTTCCATATGGAACACACCCTACTCGAGTATCAGGTCCTGCCAAACGGGTTGGCGCCTGGACCACATATTTTAACCAAATAACTGAAACCCATTTATTCAGAAATGGGCTCAAAAGGGTTATATATTTTTCCCTTAACTGGACCACAGCTATGTGGAGATCGAGTCTCACTGGGACCAGACGGGATGGCCAAATGAGTTAGAGCGTCCGTCTCCCGTGCTGGTAGATCGTGGGGTCATGGGTTCGAGTCCCGGTTGAGTCAAACCAATGACTTTAAAATTGATACTTGTCGCTTCCTAGCCAGGCGCTCGGCATTATTAGGATATGGCAAGGACTGGTGTGATCAGTGTCAGGATAATGTGATTGAGTGGGATACCTGATATGACCTTAGATGTTGCTAGGACGTAAAACAACAACAAACATCGAGTCTCACTCACAGGGGACAAAGTAGAACAAATAACAAATACGGCAGAGAAAGTGCTCTCCACACCAGCACAAACAATTCGCCAGGTGGCAGGCTTGGTGGGATATGGTAGCCTACTCACCAGCAGTAGACTACTCAGGGGCTCATTTCAAAAGACTAGAAAGATTTAAGATTAAGGCCCTAAAACGCAGCAAAGAGAATTTTGACGAGGACATGTGGGTTTTGCACGGTGGAAAGGCAGACCTCCATTGGTGGTTGAGGAACCTAAACAGACCAAGAATTATAAGGAGGGATGAACCCGACCTAGAGCTACTAACAGCTGCATCCCTGATGGGTTGGGGGGCACATACCAAACTCGAACAGACAGGGGGGCGTTGGTACCCAGACGAGCTAGCACACAAAAACGTGTTAGAATTAAAAGCGATCCTTTTCGGATTAATGAGTTTGCGCAGATTAGACCACACACACATTAGGATAAGAACAGACAACACTACCGCCCTAGCATACGTAAAAAAAAAAATGGGCGGCACAAAGTCGGAAGACTGTCTGATCGAGGCGATAAAGATTTGGGAATGGGCAGAGCAACGGGAGAATTGGCTTACCATTACTCATATACCGGGAGTTGAGAATGTCCTGGCAGATCTTAGATCAAGAAAATTCTTGGATCATCTAGAATGGAAATTAAATACTGAACTGTGCTCAAAATGAGCATCACGGTTGAATGCACAGCTACCTGTGTATGTGAGTTGGGAACCAGAACCCGAAAACTGGAAGACAGACGCGTTCTCACTCAAATGGGATAATCAATTTATCTATTGCTTTCCCCCATTCAGCCTCATCGCCAGGGTAGTGAGAAAGCTACAGAAGGACGGGACCAGGGCGATCGTGGTCGCACCCAATTGGTCAGCTCAGCCCTGGCACCCATCACTCCAAGAAGAGTCATTGGAATAACTACACTTCCTCAGGAAGGGGGCAACCTCTCTGGGATAGGCCACCAGCAACCAGACAGGTCAGACGAGGGGCTAAACGAGATCAAATTGACGGGGTACCTCTTCTGGCCAGGACGTTAGAAGGGTATGACATAGACATTAAAACTCTCCAGTACTTTAAACATATGTGGAGAAATTCCACAAGAAAGAACTATTTAACGCATGTAAACAGATGGGTGCTATGGGCCATCGAAAAGGGGTCAAGGTACTGAACCCTAAGATAGCAGATGTACTACACTACCTCAGACTCTATTTTGAATCAGGGGTAGTGTACGGTGCACTAAATGCAGCAAGGTGCACACTCAGCATGATCCTGCCCCACTCAGGGGGGCAGAACAATTGGGGAACACTACTTGGTAAAGTGGCTATGCAAAAGCTGCCACGAACAGAGACCTCCACAGCCAGATATGACAGTTTCTGGAGTGTGGACATTGTCCTGAATTGGATACTAAAACTCCCCAATAATGTCAAAATGAGTTTAAAACTGTTGTCATACAAACTGGTCATGCTGTTGTTGTTAGTCTCGTCCCAGAGGGGATAGACAATCCTGAACCTGGCAGTGGACAAGATGAAGAAGCTCTTAAAGCACAACCAGCTGGGCAAGCCACTGGACTCGGTGAGGTTCTATAAATACCCAGCGGACCGAAGACTATATGTAGTTCGGACGATTTGGAAATATGTGGCCAGAACTAAGCCCATCTGGAGACAGAACACACAACTGCTCCTATCTTATATAGGTCCGCACGGACCCATATCAAGGGCAACACTGGCCAGGTGGACGATATGCGTTTTAAACCTAGCAGGCATAGACACTACCCGGTACAAGGGTCACGGCACGAGAGGGGCAGCGGCTTCCTCGGCTCAGGCGATGTGCGCAAATCTGAACGCATTCATACGGAATGCGTCATGGAGAGACAGCAAGACGTTAGCACAGTTCTACCACAAATCCCTGGATGACCCTGGTGAGGTACAGAGGACCACCCTGAGCAGAGCTACGAATAGACATAAGGAAACCAACATCGTAAGACGTAGAGGGGAAGACAGTTAGCTGTAGTAAGACTGTCCTACCCAGATAACAAACATACAACTACCATATTATAGGGACATAGTCAATGCATAAGCTTATGTATGAATGTGAAATAAAGTGTCCCAACGGGAAGTAGAGAACATAAAAATTGTTAATATATAAATATAGACTGACACACGGGTACGTGAGTACAAAAGAGGTGAAATGGATCTCCTAATACGAGTGCGCCAGCACATGACTTATACTTACAGAAAGCCACAATAGGGAGACTGAGACGAAAGAGAGAGAGAGACAAGAGGAAGAAGACTACGAGGGGAAAAGAGGAGTCAAGAAAGGGAAAAAGGGTGGTGCAAAAAAAAAAACCACCATGCTTCCAAGACTCCCCTGGTACTTAACTTCCGGTATTCGGAAGATGAAGTAAGAATATGTTAGTTATACTAGACTTACTTGTAAGTTGAAGTATTACTGAGATTCTTATGAATCTAGGAATACGAAGGTAAGGATCAGGGGCCCACCCTCCCACACCTATGAATGAGTAGAAGAGAACCCAAGCAAACTCGAGGATAAAGAACAATCAAGGGTTGACTATTCATAGGAAATTATTATTATAGGAATAGGGGTCCTGATCCTGGTTTTAGGTTTTTTGCTCCCCTCCAAACTTCGAAAACTGAGGCTACTTCTGGCCTGCAGGGGCTTGGCCTCTCCCCTGATCCTTACCTTCATATTCGTAGATTCGTACGAATCTCAGTAATACTTCTTATAAGTAAGTCTAGTATAACTAACATATGTTATCCCTAGATGGACACTTTTTTTTTATTAAAGTGATATATAGTTATAATGAACTAATTCCTGTGTGACAGGTGCAGCACCCAGCAGCCAAGATGTTGGTACTCGCGTCACAACAGCAGGAACAGGAGTGCGGTGACCACACTAACTTTGTCGTGATCTTCGCTGGGGCCCTCCTCCAGAACGCCGAGAGCCTCATCACCATGGTAACTATTCAGCTATTCATGCGGCACTAGTTAGCAAAGTAAAGTCACCGGTCTCAATTCAGCTGACCTAGTGCATTTAGAAATCTTCTTTTAAAAGGCTACATGTATACAAAGTTTAGTTGGGAACAGACAATGCCACTACGTTGATGCCCCGCTGTGGATCACTTCGGACTGATCATGAAAATGTCTACATAGCCTACTTACTACGAGTAGAGGGTGAATGATGTACACGTGGCTGCTGATTTGTCTATATGCCATGTAAGACCCATTTTTAATTTGTTTATCAGACGGGATGGCCGAATGAGTTAGAGCGTCTGTCTCCCGTGCTGGTAGATCGTGGGGTCGTGGGTTCGAACCCCGGTCGAGTCAAACCAATGACTTAAAAATTGATACTTGTTGCTTCCGAGCCAGGCGCTCGGCATTATTAGGACAGGGCAAGGACTGGTGTGCTCAGTGTCAGGATAATGTGACTGAGTGCGATACCAGGTCATGGTGCTGGCGGTCTGGTTTCCCAGTGGGACAGCACTATAAAGTTGCCATGAGTGCGCACTGTCACAAGTCGGTACCCATCCTGATATGACCATGGATGTTGCTAGGGCGTGAAACAACAAACATAATTTAATTTGTTAAATGACCAACAGGTGAGGCCTTTTAAAACTCCTCCCCTCCGATAACTTCTGCCCTTTGTGACACATTCCATGCTTTGCTGCTTGTGCAATAGGGCTTGTCGGTCACAGAATGTATGGAGGGTTACACGCTCGCACTAAAGAAAGCCCACGAGATCTTGCCAGGTGAGTTTGTCATGTTTATTTCGGAATGGACAAACCACTGAGATAGTTTTACACATCCAAATTTGTATTTGTGCTGGGTTGTATAGCCCCGACGATCTTTGATATAAAATATCAATTTGATCGTTATTATCTAAGACTGGTTTTAGTTGGAAGTGAAATCATAAACATTAATTTTGCTGTGCAAGGACTTCAGTAATAAGTAACATGTTCTTACAACTTGACCGATGCTGCAACAAATGCTTAAAAACTGCACCAATATCTAAGCTGGATATAGGATCTAATCTAAATAAAGTGTTTTGTCATTGGACTATGCAGCTTTAATTGTAAAGATTTAAGTCTATTTTGCTTAGGTCTGGTTCATTCTGCTATGTTAATTATATGTGATATCTATGGTTAATTATGTGATATCTACGGAATTTCGGGTTTTTCTGGCCGCCAAAACCGGTATTCCGGGTGTTCTTTTTAATTCCGTTTTTTTTTTTCATGGCTGCCGAAACACCTGAATTACACTATGTGCATCCCTCTCGCGACTCAATTGGATGCTGTATGTCCCCACAATAACCTAAAAAAAATGTAAGTTTTTTTCCCTGCACCCAATCACAAGAACCTAGTGTTCAGCTAAATGTTGATTCTTTTGTCACACAGAAATCTCCATTAGCAAAGTAGAAGACATCCGAAATCAAGATGAGGTTCAGAAAGTAATCCGATCTGCAATCATGAGTAAGCAGTACGGCAATGAAGATTTCCTCGCTCCTCTCATTACGAAGGCCTGTCGTAAGTACCCCAGATATGAATTGTAGCTCATCATCATCATCATGCTGTCGGTCGCGATGTGACAAAGACTGCTTTCATTACTTGACTGCCGCTCTCCATTTAGCTCTCTGCTGTGAGAGTGATGTCCATGAGTCAGTCTTAATGTCTCTCAGCTTCAGGTTTGTCTTGATGGTATCCTTGAACCGGAGACGAGGGCGCCCTCTCTTTCTGTAACCAGACCCCCGTGGGGAACCGGGGTAGAATAGTTCCCTTGCACCCTCTTGCAGATCGTAAAAGCCGACAAATGGGCGACTCGTTTGCCGTGAGTTGCAGCTCGTGTCGGTGGAGGAAGGGATCCTGGTGCATGAGGTCTTCAAGGAGCTGTGGCTTCCTGTCGACCAATACTGCACTTTGGCCCCGACTTCACCTAGACGAGGGGTTCGACTGGCCCGGTCCAATCAATCGGCTGGTCACGCCAAGCCCTAGGAGTAGTACTATGAAGAATGTAATTATCTAGACACTCGTATTTATACATATTTATATATATACCTAAATCCAATTTATTTTCATTTTTCACTACTCCTAGAAGGCGGTGGCTAGGGTCAATCTGGTAATGATCTTCCATTTTGGTAGATCATTGCTTGAGTATAGCACCCTTGTATCCAACCAGACGGGATGGCCGAATGAGTTAGAGCGTCCGTCTCCCGTGCTGGTAGATCATGGGGTCATGGGTTCGAGTCCCGGTCGAGTCAAACCAATGACTTTAAAATTGATACTTGTCGCTTCCTAGCCAGGCGCTCGGCATTAGGATAGGGCAAGGACTGGTGTGCTCAGTGTCAGGATAATGTGACTGAGTGGGATACCAGGTCATCGTGCCGGCGGCCTGGTTTCCCAGTGGGACAGCACTATAAAGTTGCCATGAGTGCGCACTGTCACAAGTCGGTACCCGTCCTGATGACCTTAGATGTTGCTAGGACGTGGGTGGGGATCAAGGGTGACGAATCACCAACAAACTAAATATGGATACTAAAAACCCCCCCTCAAACTGGAAAGAAAAGAAGAACAGACTCGGATTCCGATTCGGAAATCCAAACCCAATGGCCTAGATTCATAATGATTGAATCTAGTGTACCCGACTAACCCATTACGAAGCTATCCCCTTTTGCCATACAAAAAGGCATCATGGGGATTGCTGGCACAGTCAAGGATGTTAAAAAACTGCGGTCTGGCCATATTCTTGTGGAATGTGCGAGGAAGGCTCATGCCGACAATCTGCTACGGGCAAGCACGCTAGCAGGCGTCGCCATCAAAGCCTCTCCTCATCGCACGCTCAACTGTAGTAAGGGAGTGGTCCGTACTAGAGATCTGGACGATTGTGATGAGGATGAAATCGCACAGGAACTCAAAACCCAAGGTGTATTAAACGTTCGACGGATAGTGATTAAGAAAGATAAGAAGTCCATAAAACCAGGGACGTACATCCTCATGTTTGATACACCGTTTCCTCCCAAGAATTTGAAAGTTGTATACCTTATCATTGCAGTGGATTTGTTCATACCAAACCGCTCCGCTGTTTCCGATGTCAGAAATTCGGTCATAGTAAGGATTCATGTCGTAATGAAACGACATGTTTCCGGTGCGGTCAGAAGGATCACGATGGCACTGAGTGCCATGACCAGGCAAAATGTGTCAATTGCCTGGGTGACCATATGGCTGCATCCAAAGACTGTCCTGTTTGGATCAAAGAGAAAACAATTCAACGCATAAAAACAGAATGGGCTGAGCTACCCGGCAGCTCGGAGGATGGTTGAAGGTCATACACCTTCACCAACCACCAGGAGCTATGCCGCGATCGTGAATCCTTCAAACAGGTCGAACCAGACGGGGTGGCCGAGTGGGTTGGAGCATCCGTCTCCCGTGCTGGTAGATCGTGGGGTCGTGGGTTCGAGTCCCGGTCGAGTCAAACCAATGACTTTAAAATTGATACTTGTCGCTTCCTAGCCAGGCGCTCGGCATTATTAGGATAGGGCAAGGACTGGTGTGGTCAGTGTCAGGATAATGTGACTGAGTGGGATACCAGGTCATGGTGCCGGCGGCCTGGTTTCCCAGTGGGACAGCACTATAAAGTCGCCATGAGTGCGCACTGTCACAAGTCGGTACCCGTCCTGATATGACCTTAGATGTTGCTAGGACGTACAACAACAAACATCAAACAGGTCAGTCGACTTCCAGACCGAGTTAACGTGGTTGACTGGGGAGAAGCCCAAGGCTGTACCCCCAGTCTATCACTTGACCGAGCCGACAAAGAAAACATCGGTGCAAACGCCAGGGATTCGGAGTCGGAGTCCGCGTAAGGAAACCATTCCTATTAAAAAGGCTACGGTTTTGAAACGTAAACCAAAAGTTGTTTCGGACAGAGTCCTGAAATGGTCTCTGTCCCTAACAAAAAACAGATATGAGGCACTGGAAGAAGTAGAGATGGCTGAGGCCTCGCCTAGTCGAGATCGCAGTCACTTCCCCCAAACCTAAGCGATGGGGGAGAACACCTGTCACTGCCCCAAAATGACCAGTGACAGGCGGTTCTCTAATTCAGTGTAATTGTAGAGGTTTCAAGGGCACTTTAGCCACTCAACCCTCTTACCATTTCCTTACAAGAAACTCACTTGAGAACTTCTGAGAGTTGTAGTCTTAAAGGCTACATCAATTTTGACAAATCCGCACTGGATGGAGACTGAGCCGCTGGGGGCTCCTCCATCCTGGTTAGATGTGATATTGTATGTACGCCAAGACTATAACTCTCTGTTCCATCAATGTTCCTCCGAGCTCCATTCTCACCTTGCAAGAATTGGATGCTCTTGTGAGCCAGTTACCGTCCCCATATTAACTTATGGGTGACATTAACGGCCACAACCCACTGTGGGGAGGAACCACTAGGGACCCAAAGGGCAAGAGGATTGAGGACCTTCTGGACGGTCATGCACTGTGTGTATTGAACGATGGTTCATGCACATATCTGCACACCGCCTACGGAACATACTCTGCCATCGACCTCAGCATTGTTGAACCAGAGCTGGTGCTGGACTTTTCGTGGAAGGTCTGGAACGACCTCTGCGGGAGCGACCACTTCCCAATTATTCTTAATTGTGAAGGGGCATCTCCCATAGAGCGAGAGAGGAGCTGGCGGCTGCGTCAAGCCGACTGGCCCTCCTTCCGCACCCTATGCCGTAAGGAGTTCACTCCAGACATCAGTGACATTGATTCCTTCACTGAAAAGCTTAGGTGGATCGCAGAGAAAACTGTTCCGAAGACTTCTGCAACTCCCAAACGTCTGACGCTTTCATGGTTGGATGACAGCTGTAGGGGGGGCTATTAAGGAACGAAAGAAAGCTCAGCATGGATTCCACAGGAGACCAACTGCTGAAAATCTGGCGCTCTTTAGAATTCTGCGGGCTAACGCTCGCAGAACAATCAAAGAAGCGTGGAGGCAGTGCTGGAGACGATTCGTTTCTGGCATTAACATTGGGCAAAGTCTGGACGATGATCAGAAGAATCAAGAGAAGGGGAGATGATTCTTCTGTAGTCCAGCACTTGAAGCACAATGGCACCATTCTAACATCACTCAATGAAATAAGTGAAGAATTGGCTCGTGCCTTTGCCGGAAATTCGTCTTTGGCAAGATGCCTCCCGGGCTTTCTGGCCGTCAAGGAAGGCCAAGAGCGTAGGCTCTTGGACTTTTCCTCTGACGACAGGGAGCACTACAACTACACATTCAGTACGGGTGAGTTGAGGTGTTCTCTAGAAAGCTTGCATGATACAGCAGTTGGACCTGATGGAATCCATTATCAATTCCTTAAGCATCTCCCCAAATCTGCGCTGAGACTGTTGCTTCAACATCTGGGAGTCGGGTGTCGTCCCTGCCTCTTGGCGGGAGGTGACGGTAAAACCGATTCCCAAACCTGGTAAAGACAAGAGTGAAGCTCACAACTATCGTCCTATAGTCCTCACAAGCTGCATCTGTAAAACCATTGAGCGTATGGTAAACAACCGCCTCGTCTGGCTACTGGAGTCAGGACACCACCTGTCTAACCTCCAATGTGGCTTCAGACGGGGCTGCAGCACCCTCGACCATTTGGTTCCCATGGAGACCTTCATAAGAGATGCTTTCCTTAAGAAGGAGCATGTTGTGGCTGTCTTTTTCTACCTTGAAAAAGCCTATGACACAACGTGGCAGCATGGCATCATGGAGGATCTCCATGCTATTGGCCTTCGTGGCCACCTGCCAATTTTCATCAGGAACTTTCTAGCCTTCAGGCATTTCCGCATCCGTGTCAAGACTACCTATTCCAGCCTACACTCACAGGAACTAGGAGTGCCCCAGGGCAGCATACTGGCCATGACCCTTTTCGGGGTCAAGGTCAATGGTATTGCTGCTGCTGTAAAGCGAGGGGTCTCCTGCAGTCTTTTCGTGGACGACTTTGTTTTATATTACAGCGGTGCTAACATGAATGTCATAGAGAGACAGCTACAACTAAGCATAAATGGGATCCATCGATGGTCAGTTCTGAACGGATTCAAATTTTCCAAGACCAACACAGTCTGCATGGACTTCTGCCTGTTGCGTAGAATGCATGCGGAACCGGAGCTGACCCTTGATGGGGATCCCATTAAAGTCGTTGAGGAGACCAAATTTTTGGGCCTCATTTTCGACGCAAAACTGTCTTTCGTGCCACATATAAAGTACCTGAAGACAAGATGCCTGAAAGCACTAGACATTCTGAGGGTGTTGTCCAGCTCAGTGTACCGAACCTTGGTTCGGTCACGAGTGGATTACAGCAGCATAGTATACGGTTCCGCAAGGAAATCGTACATTGGGCTACTAGACACGGCCGTCCTGATATGACCTTAGATGTTGCTAGGACGTAAAACAACAACAAACAAACAAACTAGACACGGTCCACCACCAGGGGCTTCGCCTGGCCCTTGGGGCCTTCCGCACCTCACCGGTTCAGAGCCTCTACATCGAAGCCAATGAACCATCACTTAACAGCAGGAGAATCAAACTGGCCATGCAATATGTAGTCGAGATCAAAACTAATGCATTGAATCCTGCACACAATTGTCTATTTGAGCAACATGATGAATCCAGGTATGAAGCCAGGCCGAATTATATCCGGCCACTGAGGCTCCGAATGAAATCTCATTTGGAAACCTTACACATGGATTTGAACGTGTTGGAGGATGCCAAAGTACCAGAACATCCCCCGTGGTCGTTGAGGAAGCCATCGGTTATCCTCCGACTCACGGAACTGAGGAAGTCTGGGACACATCCACTCGAATACCAAGGACTGCATGCAGAGATTCAAGGGCAGTTTGCAGACCATCTCTCCATATACACTGATGGTTCGAAAGACCAAAGCCAGGTAGCTGCTGTGGCAGTCTGCCAATGCAAAAAAAAATGTCGTACGCTTGCCCGATCAGAGCTCGATTTTCACTGCGGAAGCTCGAGCACTCCTTCTCGCTTTGGAGTGTATCGAGGTATCCAAGCACACTAACTTGTTCTCCTGCCTCCTGGCTGTTGCTGGTCTGAAAACAAATCACCCTATTCTAGCAATGGTCATCTATAAAATGAACCAACTGGCAACGGATGGGTATGACATCCACCTGTGCTGGGTTCCCGGCCATGCCGGCATACAAGGAAACGAACGAGCTGATCGGGCTGCGAAGAAGGCCCTGAACTGTGATCTTGAATCGTGTCTGATCCCTCACTCTGATCTGAAACCACTAATAGCTACCCACACAAAATCCAAATGGCAACATGAGTGGGGTGAAAATATTAATAAACTTAAAGAAATTGAACCATCTGTGGGAAACCCACCACAGACCCATGCGCGAGGTCGGCGGGACCAAGTAGTCCTTAGCCGCTGCCGTATTGGCCACTCTTGGCTTACACATGCTTTTCTGCTCAAGGGGGAACCTCCCCCTGAATGTATTGGGTGTCAGTCCCCACTGACACTCAAAGACATTTTACTCAGTTGTGTTGACTTTTTGGCCCTGCGCCAACAATTCTACACTGCAGCCAGTATAGGTGACCTTTTTACTAAAGTAGAACAAGAAGACATTTTGGCCTTTTTGAGGGAAGCTGGTCTGTACCGGCTCATATAGTTCATTAAAACAATTTTTATCAATTAATTCTTTCATTTAAGAGACCAGACGAGATGGCCGAATGAGTTGGAGCGTCCGTCTCCCGTGCTGGTAGGTCGTGGGTTCGAACCATGGTCGAGTCAAACCAATGACTTGAAAATTGGTGCTTGTCACTTCCTAGCCAGGCGCTCGGCATTATTAGGACAGGGCAAGGACTGGTGTGCTCAGTGTCAGGATAATGTGACTGAGTGGGATACGAGGTCATGGTCCCGGCGGCCTGGTTTCCCAGTGAGACAGCACTATAAAGTTGCCATGAGTGCGCACTATCACAAGTCGGTACCCGTCCTGATATGACCTTAGATGTTGCTAGGATGTAAAACAACAAACAAACAAACGTGTCTGATACCCCACTCTGATCTGAAACCACTAATAGGCACCCACATCAAATCCAAATGGCAACATGAGTGGGATGAAAACATTAATAAGCTTAAAGAAATTGAACCATCTGTGGGAAAACCACCACATTCGCATGTGGGGGGTCGGTGGGACCAAGTGGTCCTTAGCCACTGCCGTATTGGCCACTCGTGGCTAACACATGTTTTCCTGCTCACGGTGGACCCTCCCCCTGAATGTATTGGATGTCATTCCTCACTGACAGTCAAGCACATTTGACTAAACTGGCACCGCGCCAACAATTTTACACTGCAAACAGCATGCATGACGTTTTTACTAAAGTTAAACAAGAAGACATTTGAGCTTTTTTATGGGTAGCTGGTCTGTACCACCTCATATAGTTCATTAAAACAATTTGATTAATTAATTCTTTCATCTATTTGATTTAATTATATGATGTAGCTTTTAAAAATTCATAAGTGTCTATTGACACATAACTGATTGTATGCTTTTACATTATATGTAAAGGCGATGGTTGAATAAAAAACAAACAATTCTCGCCGTGAATATGGCATATGCTGCCGACACGGCATAAAGAAACCACCAATCAATCGATCAATCAATCAATTCTGTAACCAGAAGACAGTTGAGAGTAGAGGATCTGCTTTGGTAGCCTGACTGATGACATCCTGATGACGTGTCCAGTCCACCGGAGATTCTTTTTGATCAGAAGATCTTCCATAGAGGGCAGCCCCATCCGTTCGAGTATTTCCTTGTTTGTCACTTTGTCCTTCCAGGTTAGCCTCATGATTGAGCGCAGATGTCGCATCATGAAGGCATGCAGCTTTTTCACCTGTCGTCTGTACAGGCCTCGGCTCCGTATAGTAGGGTAGCTCAGCGATGAGATATTTCATCGCTGAGCTACCCTACTTTTTCTCATGTCATATGGATCGACCCCCCCCCATATGCTTGGCACTGAGAAATTTACCGGAAGGTTGATTGCCCGTTTTTATTCGGTGGCGGGCTGGGCTGTATTGTCTAGTCAGAGAGCGGGACGTAGCTCAGGCGATAGTGTCCAAGTGTGATGGTGTGGGTCATCCGATCGATCCTTCTCAGTGGGACACCTTTGCAGCCAAACTGACCAACATTGCAATACTTATGCTAAGATAATAATATCTCTTTTAATGACAGGGTTATTAGGCAGACACACAAAACATGACTACCTACCCAGTCTTTGTACTCATCTCTACACATGACTATGTATACTCATGGGAACACCCAAAACTCGAGATCGCTTTTGATCTTGCCATATCAGATAATGAGTTGTTCCCTTGATATCAAGTCATGGTTAGAGTCAATAAATGTTAGTATTCAATGGTCAGTCACTACTGTGTGCAACGGCAACACCCATTATCACCCTACACGCCCCAACTTAATCATAGGCATCCTTTCTCTTTGCCATGTTCCTTGACAGTATATAAGGTATGGTCACCCAGATTGCGCTAGTATGGTGCTGGTCTCATATAAGTAGCTACAATATCTTCATCCTAGTCACCTCTTTAGATTCAAATCAACATTACTGAGTTGGATTTACTTGTATACTGCCTGCCTACCTTACACAATATATATTCCTGACTGGGTACTTCTGTTGAGCTTGCCATAATGACATTTGTCACCTCCTAACCCCCCTTAGCCTAGGCCGACATACACTATCTTTATATATCAAATACAATGCAATTTTCCTAACCCTCTTAGTAATACAGTACTATTCAACATTAGTAATTCTGATTTTGACACCAAGCTCGGAGCCACCTTTTATCATTTCCCACTACCTGCTCCAGATTAAATTGTCCTAGTGTCACAAACCCAGATAACCAAGATGCCCCAGACTGTACCCGGCAGGCCCTTGGCTGCAGAGTATCAATGCAACCAGGTACCAGTCAGGTGACCTAGCCTGTACCCGGCAGGTCCTTGTCTTCAGAGCACTAAATAAAAACCACCCCAAAATTCCCAAATATTTTACAGTATGGTGAGGCTGACGCCCGCCTGCGAGAAACGTGCGTCAGTGTGACGTAGGTGCCGCGACGAGTCAAACGCGCCCACGTTAGTGGGCGTGACGTTGGACCTCCTTAGTAACCCGTAGAACATGGCCGGGGCCGCCACCCATGCAGCCGCGTGGGCGGGGATCGTCACGTCAATACCCCGCAGTATGGCATGTAGGACGGCCGCGGTAATGGGCGCCTTGCGGTGTGTGGCGTCGCTGCGCTTGCGGCAGATGCCGCGCAGAGTGATGGATAGGTAGTAATCTCCCTCCAGGGGATTAGTTCCCCTGTGGGAAGGGGGTTCGTAGAATAAGAATTTTCCCACTGTATCCCTCTGTAGCCTGTCGTATGAGGTGACTAAATGATGGCAACCTGTTTGCCGTGGGTTGTGACCTGTGTCGGAGGATGATGGGATCCTGGTGATTGAGGGATAACCAACACATCACTTCGGCCTCGATTTCTCCTAAACAGGTGGTCAAGTTTGGCTCGGCTTGATCAATCGGCTGGTGGTGTCATGCCCTAGGACTGCCATTCAATTATGTGATGATTCATTATTCATTCATTCATTCATTCAGTACTATTTGAAATTTATAATGCATTGTTGTAATTGTATTTGGTAGTTCTAGAAGGCGGCTGCTCATGAGCTAATCAAGGTGAAGTAAATTTTTTTATTTAAAATTTTGCTTCCTGCGAGTATATTATTTGCATAAGAGTGCTGGGCTCTACCCACTCCTCTGTGCATCTTAATAGGGTCAGAGTAGGGCTGGGGATTGCAAATAACAAAGTTTTTGAAAATACTATGGATATTTCAATTTCACACGGCAAAAGATTGAGGAAGGATACTTCCTCTGATGATGACGCCAAAGGAACGACCAAAGGACATATGACGACATTTCCAAGATTTTTTTTTAGTAATTATGGGCTCAGGCAGTGATACTCCTCTGTCAAAGATGTCACCATTCGCTATAGCGAAAGGGATCAAAGGCATTGCCGGAGATCCCATCAGTGTTAGAAAAATGGGAAGTGGTATCTTGGTGGAAGTCGGCAAAAAATCACACGCCGACAATCTGCTAAGAACCACCAACCTGGCAACGGTTCCTGTGAAGGTCACACCACACAGGACTTTAAATACAAGGAAAGGTGTCATACAACGTGCAGATCTAGTTGATTGCTCTGAGGATGAAATTGTTACAGAATTGGCTGACCAGAAAGTTTTACATGCATTTCACATCCATACCAAAAGAGAAGGTGTCAGAAAGCCGACTCAGACTTTCATCTTGACATTTGAGACCAGTGCTACCAGATTCAATTAAAGATGGATATTTAAATGTCAGGGTTGATACATACATCCCTGGCCCGCTCCATTGTTTCAAATGTCAAAGATTCGGACATGGTAAAGGTAGATGCAGGTAGCAATTGGTTTGTGCTAAATGTACTGGAAATCATGATGACAATTCTTGTGAAAGTACCATTTTTAAATGTGCCAACTGCAAGGGAGATCATATCGTACTCTCGGCAGTGCACAAAATATGAATTTGAAAAAGAAGTGCACAAGATTAAGCATACAAGACAGGTCAGTTTCCCAGAGGCAAGAAAGATTGTTGAAAGTGTGAATGTCGACCTCAGAGCATCATATGCAAATGTGATAAAGTCTGTTGCCCCAAGTCCAGTCAAGTCAGTCTGTGTTTCAGTTGAAACGCAGACTGAATTGTCCTGGCCAATTGAGGGTGCTAATGAATTTATAACATTGGAGGACTACCGTATCACAACACCTAAGCCTAGCACTAGCACTTCAATTTCTGTACAAACCAATACATCTAAAGAACAAGTAACATCAAATAGCAAGAAAGTAACACAAAAGAGCAATAGCAATGCGTCAATCAATTTAAAATCACAACCTCCCTTAAACACAAACTCGCAAGTGACAAAGAAAATATATAATAAATCACAAAGAACTGGAAGACAATCGAAGGGCTCAAACGACCCTGTCAAATTATTCAACAAGTTTGGGCACTTGGATGATATGGAGGTGGAGAGTGGAACGAGAGCTAGGTCTCACTCTCCAGTTCACCCTCCCTAGCATTTTAGTTGTTTATAACTATATATTTATTGTTTTAAATGGCTGCTGCAACTATGATACAGTGGAACTGTCGTAGTTTACAGGCAAATCGAAATGAACTGGAACTAATCATTCAAAAATATAATTCATCTGTAATTTGCCTGCAAGAAACAAAAATAGATAATGCAAATATGACTTTAAAAGGTTTTGCATCTTATCACAAAATGGGCACAACAGATGCTATGGGTAGGGCACATGGTGGGGTGTCTATTTTTTACTAAAAGCTCTCTGCCACAGAGTGAAGTTATTTTAAATACAAACTTACAAGCTGTCGCTGCCAAAGTAACTCTTCACACCACAATAACATTTCGTTCATTATATCTTCCTCCTTCTAGTCCTGTAATACCTGCAGATTTAAACAATCTTTTTGCTCAATTACCCCAACCCTGTATCATAATGGGAGATTTTAATTCCCACAATCACCTCTGGAGTGCCACAGACAATACCGATCCAAAGGGACGCATTGTAGAAGATTTCATGAGCAGCCAGAATCTCTGTCTGTGGAACGATGATAGTCACACATATCTCCATACAGGTACAGGTTCCCTAACTTCAATTGACCTCACCATGTGCTCGCCCCAAGTTTTCCTTGATTTTTCTTGGGAGGTGGAAGAAGACCCCACACCTCCCTGCTCCCTGCCGTCTCCCTGCCAGCATTTCTTCTTTGGATTATCACCACCTCGGACCACTACCTTACGCACCATGCCTCAAGGAAAAGGCCGTGGCCGCAAGAGCTCCCGGGCTGCCCCCCGCACTCCGGGGCCGTCGCCTACACCACCAAGGGAGGACTCACCAGCCTCCGCCCCAGCGTCCCCCGCGCCCCCTTCGGGCCACGCCTCGGGCACGGAGATGTCTGCCCTCATGGAGGCGATGCAGAAAATGCAGCTGGAGAACCGGAGGGCGACCGCCGACGCAGCCGCCGAGAGCCGGAGGGCGGCCGCCGAGGCAGCCGCCGAGGCCCGCCAGGCTACCGCAGAAATCCACGCCCGGATCGACGCCCTCGCGGCCGGTGAGGCGCCGGCGGCGCCACAGCATCCCCAGCCAACACCTCGGGCGCGCGCCACCGCCCGGCCGCCGCCGCCGCCCCACCCCCTCCCAGTACCGCCCCACCATCCTCGCCGCCTGGCCCCACACCTCTGGCGAGGCATGGGACCGCTACCCTCACATCCGCCATACCTACACCACCCTCCGGGAAGCGGGCCTCCCTAATTTTTTGGCCGCCCGCATCCCCCTCCCCTCAGGCCTCCACATCCAGGCCTGGCGCTCCCGCCTCCAAGATTACCCTGACCAAGCCGTCCTCGACCTCCTCGAGTTCGGTTTTCCCTCGAACTACTCTGCCCCGACCATCCCCCGCCCCACGTTCACCAACCACCGCGAGCCTCGGGAATTTCTCTCCCACATCCAGACCTTCATCGAATCCGAGCTCGCCCTCGGCGCCCTCATCGGCCCCTTCCTCGTCCCCCCCTTCTCCCCCTGGACCCAGGTGTCGCCCATGATGACCCGCCCCAAGTCCGACCCCGGTAAGAGGCGGGTCATCGTGGACCTCTCCTATCCCCGAGGTGCCAGCGTCAACTCCGGCATCCCCCGCCGGGAATACCTCGGGGAACCCCACGCATATACCCTCCCGTCCGTCGCCGACGTGGGCCGCCGCCTCGTATCCGAGGGCGTAGGGGCCTACGTCTGGTCGGCGGACATCTCCCGGGCCTACCGCCAGCTCCGGGCCGACCCCCTCTCCTGCCCCCTGTTCGGGATATCCCTCAACGGAGCCACCTACATCGACCTCGCCCTCCCCTTCGGCTGCCGCTCCTCGGGCGCGGCCTGCGTCCGCGTCACCTCGGCGGTGGCCTGGATCCTCCGGCGCGAGGGCTACCACGCCCTCGTCTACGTCGACGATTTTATCGGGTGCGAGGGCTCCTACCTGAGGGCCTGCAAAGCATTTGACGCCTTCATGGCCCTCACCACAGCCCTCGGCCTCGACGTGGCACCCGGAAAGTGTCATCCCCCGGCTGTCCGCCTTCAATGGCTCGGGTTCGCCCTCGACACCGAGGCGATGACCATCCGGGTCGCCCCCGGCAAGATCCAGGCCCTCGTCGACGACTGCGAGGCCCGCGTCGCCCGGCCCACCCTCGGGAAGCAGGAGCTCCAGAGTCTCTTGGGGCGCCTCAACCATGTGAGTAGCTGCGTGCTCCCCGGCCGGAAGTTCATGGCCCGGCTCCTCGGGGCGCTGCGCAGCTGCTTCGGGGCGCCCACCATCACCCTCGCCGACGACGCCCTCCGGGACCTGAGGTGGTTCGCCGCCTACGGCCGCATTTCCAACGGCCTGCACCTACTCCGCGCCCCGGAGGGTCGCCGGTGGGTGATAGAGTGCGACTCCTGCCTCACCGGGGCGGGGCGTTCTCCCACACCCACTACTATGCCCGAGGATACACTAAAGCCTTCCAGTCACGTTTTAACAGCATCCACGAGCTCGAGGCGATCAACCTCGTCGTCGCCCTCCGCGCCCTGCTCCCGGACGACGTCGCGGGGGCGACGGTCGTCATTAACACCGATAACATGGCCTCCGCCCTCGCCCTCGAATCCGGCCGCGCCCGAGACGTCACCCTCGGGACGTGCGCCCGGGAGCTCTGGCTGATAGCGGCCACGGGCTCCTTCACCCTACACATCACCCACAAGCCCGGCGCCGACCTCCTCCTCGCGGACGCCCTCAGCCGCGCCCACCTCCCGGGCCCTTGGGAGGCGACGGCCCGCGACGAGGTGGCCCGCCTCGGGCTGCTCCCCGTTACCATCACCCATGACGCCTTCCCCTTCTTCCCCGGCCTCTAGGTTTCCTGCCCGAGGAAGTTGCTGCCGTCTCCCGCTTCCGCGCTGCCTCCCTCGCCCCGGCGACCTGGAGGAACCGTCGTCGCCAGGCCGAGGAGTTCGTCACCTTCGCGGTGGCCCGAGGCGTGGCGCCCCTCGCGCCCACGCCCCTCGACGTCGCCACCTTCACGGCGGCCCTCTTCCTGCGCGGGTTGGCGCCCGCCTCCGTCAAGAACACCGTCTCGGGCGCCCGCTCCTGGGTCGAGGACGCCGGGGGCCTCACCTCCGGCTTCGACGCCCGTTTCCCTAAGGACGTCTGCCGAGGGGGGGAGCGATCCTCCTCCCACGTTCAGCGGCAGGCGCCCCCCCTTTCCCCGGAGCAGCTCGCCCTCGCCATCAAACACCTCTCCCGAGCAGGGCCCGCCTCGCTCGTGCCTCGGGCCGCGCTCCTCCTCGGGTACTTCGGGATGCTGCGCCAGTCCAACCTGCTGGCCCCGAGTCCCGAGGGGTGGGGCGGCCCCCACACCCTGACCCGCGAGGACGTCCGCTCCGCGCCCGGGGGTCTCCGACTGCACATCCGGAGCTCCAAGACCATCTCCTCACCCTCGGGCGCGGTCGCCCTCTTCATCCCCGCCATCCCCGACTCCGCCCTCTGCCCCGTCGCGGCCTGGTTCGGCGCCGCCGCCCTCTGCCCTGCCGCCCCTGACGCGCCCCGCCTTCATCATGCCCTCCGGCCGGCCCCTCGACCCTCGCTCTCTCACCACGCTGCTACGAGGGGCCCTCGCCGCCCAAGGGGTCCCACGGCCCGAGGACTACACCCTCCATAGCCTCCGCCGGGGCGCCGCCCAGGCCTGCCAGCGCGCCGGGGTGCCCCTTCCTGAGATAATGGCCCAAGGTACATGGACCTCTGCTGCCGTCCACGCCTACGTGCCTCGCCTCGCACCCTCGGGCGCCCCTCGAGCCCTCTCCGCCGTTTTGGTGGAGGGCTCTTCGGCACCCCCTCACTCAGAAGACACTGAACACTGACTTTGATACCTGATATCTTATTGACTTCATATTTTACCTCTCCATGATCTTACATTGTTTATTTACTCTTCATGCCATTTAACCTTGTAGCTCCTTATGGGCCTTTACTCTGATTGTTCACCATGTTCTGTGAGGCGCCAATAAAGCGTCTCATTTCTCCACCCCCGCCTTGCTTTCCTTCTTTTCGCGCATCGGTCGTAATGCGAAGCATTGCGTTTGATGCGAGGAAAGAAGGAGACCCTCCCCCCGCCCGCGTGTCCCGCCACCTCCACACCTCGGCCGAGATCGCTCACTCACTGCCACCTCCCCCCGCCCGTCCTTGATCTCGCCCCACACCTCACCCGACCCCCGCTGCTCGCCAACCCGCACCTGCCACCTCCCCCCGCCCTCCATTGTCACGCGCCCCACACCTCACCCGCCCCCCGCTGCTCGCCACCCCCCGCGCCCTCCCCCGGGCCGCTAGCACTCACACCTCACCTGCTGCCGCCTCCCTTCCCCCCTTATAAGGCCGCCCGCCAGCTTTCCTCCTCACTCTGCTCCCTGCCGTCTCCCTGCCAGCATTACGACCAATCCCGATACCCAAACCGGGAAAGGACTCCACCAATCCCAATAACTATCGACCAATAGCACTCACAAGCTGTGTATGTAAGACCATGGAACGCATGATCAATGAAAGGCTTGTTCGGTTTCTTGAAGCGGCTGCTATTATCTCCTCTTCTCAAAGTGGTTTTAGAAAGACCAGAAGCACCATGGACCATCTGGTATGCCTTGAGACATTTGTGAGAGATGGTTTTATAAAGGGTGAACACGTCGTTGCCCTTTTCTTTGACTTGGAGAAGGCATACGACACCACATGGAAATATGGCATTATGAAAGACATTCAGGATAGTGGATTGAGAGGCAGACTACCTCTCTTTATAGAGCAATTTCTTTTAAATAGGTGTTTCCGAGTCCGTGTCGGAAGTACTCTCTCAGAAGCCTTTGACCAAGAAATGGGTCTACCCCAAGGGAGCATCTTATCGGTTACACTGTTCATAATCAAAATTAATAGCATTGTGGGTTGTGTCAGACCTGAAATTGATAAATCTGTCTTTGTAGATGATTTCCACCTTTGTTACAGGTCTAGAAACATGGCAGCTATAGAAAGAAAACTGCAACATCACCTGAACAGAGTAGCCGAATGGGCTGACGAAAATGGTTTTAAATTCTCTCTCAGCAAAACTGTGTGTGTGCATTTCTGTCAACAGCGGGGTGTACACTCAGACCCAGAGATCTATCTCAACCAAACACAGATTCCTGTGGTTGAAGAAACCAAATTCTTGGGTGTCATTTTTTACAAGAAATTGAACTTTATTTCGCACATTAAATATGTAAAAGAGAAATGTCAAAAAGCTCTAGACCTCCTGAGAGTTGTTGCTCATACCAATTGGGGGGGCGTGACCGCACCACTCTTCTTTCTCTCTATCGTGCACTGGTCCGATCAAAGCTCGATTATGGCTCCATGGTCTATGGATCAGCCAGACCGTCATACATCCAAATGTTGAAACCCATTCAAAATCAAGGACTCAGACTCTGTCTTGGAGCACTTCGAACTTCGCCAGAGGAGAGTCTTAGTGTAGAAGCAGAGGAACCTCCACTTGCGCTGAGGAGAGAAAAGCTCGCTCTACAGTATGCATCCAAGATCGCAGGAAATCCCAGCAACCCTGCCTATGACTGCATTTTCAACCCAGGCAATGAAACACTCTTTGCCAATAAACCCAAGGCCATTCCAACTTTCGGTATACGTATTAAGGAATCATTAGAAACACTCGAGTTTGATGTAGATAACATTGCAAAATTCCAATATCCAGACACACCACCTTGGACATACGCTGTCAATGTGAACTTGGCTCTCTCTGAAGCAAGGAAAGACTCAACTGACCCTCTGATCTACAACAGTATGTTCAGGGAGGTTAAAGACATACATTCTGATCATAAGTTCATCTACACAGATGGTTCTTACAAGGATGACAAGGCTGCAGCGGCAGCTGTCATGGGCAAGCACACCTTCTCGGAGCAATTACCAAAGGGTGCTCCGTTATATATTCAGCAGAGCTTGATGCCATATTCTTAGCAATGGACCATGTAGAAACCTCTTCCCATAGAAAATTTGTGATATGTTCGGATTCAAAATCATGCCTACAAGCTATTCAGAGCAAGGATTGGAAGAACCCTCTGATCCGCAAGATTTTAGAAAGGCTACATTATTTATGTTCAGGACTTCACAAAACTGTGCTTTTTTATTGGGTGCCGAGTCATGTTGGCATTCGAGGAAATGAGGCTGCAGACGTGGCTGCCAAAGAAGCTCTCGACAAATGCATTACACCTCTTCCCATTCCTCACACGGACCTCAAAAGGCACATCAGTGCACTCATAAGGAAAAAGTGGCAATTACAATGGGATGAAGCTGTCATGAACAAGCTTCATGCAATTCAGCCCACCCTTGGCAAATTTTCAGGTGCTTGTCATAGAAATAGACGCGAAGAGACCGTTGTTGCATGTATGCGAATTGGACATAGCTATTTGACTCATAGTTACCTTTTTAAAGCAGAAGACCAGCCAGAATGCATACCATGTGGAGTGCCTCTGACTGTGAAACATATTTTGATTGAATGCATTGACTTTGCAAATGTTCGAGCACAGTATTTTAATGTAGCAAGTATGAAATGTTTATTTGACACTGTTAGTACTGCCTTAGTTTTATCGTTTTTAAAGCACATTGGACTGTTTAACCGGTTTTAAGACATTTTGATGGCATTGTATAGCCCTTAGTGTGCTGATATGCCGTTAAGCATTTATTCATTCATTCATTGCAGCTTGAGCTATTTTCCGTTCCAACCAGTGGTCCACAACTGGTTCATCAAAGGCTGTGGTATGTACTGTCCTATCTGTGGGAAAGTGCATATAAAAGACCCTTGCTGCTTGTCGGGAAGAGTAGCCTGTGTGGCGACAACTGGTTTCTTCCAAAGAAATGTCAGAATGACCATATGTTTGGCATCCAATAGCCGATGATTAAAATCAATGTGCTCTAGAGGCGTTGTTAAATTAACAAGCTTTTTTGTCTAGTCAAGGTTGTGTGATTTAGTTTTCAACAAGATCTTGCTGAGATCAAAGATAAAACATGGTTAGTAGTATTTGGGGACCAATCGAGTATTGTGATATGTATTTATTGTCTTCTATGCCGTATCCGTCCTGATATAACCTTAGATGTTGCCAGGACGCAAAAACTCCCCAACAACCAACCTATTACGTATGCAGCTTTTTTGTGAACTGAGCACTATTTCTGTGTGCTTATTTTCAGTTTCTGTAATGTCACAGAAAAGTTCATTCAATGTGGACAACATCAGAGTGTGCAAGATTCTGGTAAGTATGCTCCCAATGACGTCACTAAATTTAAATGGTCGACCACACTTATTAAATGGATTATTCATTGATAATCAAGAAGTAGCGTACATTTACAAAGTATTGCATGTGATGTGACCTTTGCAGTGTTACCTATAGCTTATAGTAGAAGCTAAACCCTGAATTATAATCTGTTATCGACTGGACGGGTTGGCTCAAATTGTAAGGGTGCTGGCTTCCCCAGCGGAATGTGGTGAGTTAGAATCCTATTAATTTAGTTAACGCACTATATTTATCGAGTGGACTGGATGGCTGAATCATTCAGCATGGTGGCTGGCTTCCTGGTCAGAAGGTCGTGTGTTCGAACCTTTGCTGAATCAAACCAGCTCAACTTTACTAGGATATGGCAAGGACAGTATCCGGTCAAGCTCAGTATCCGGAGAATGTAACCGAATGGGATTTTGGTTTACTGTGACGGCAGGGCGGTACCGATGTGGGGCAGCACTATGAAGCTGTTATTGCATTCATGTCACAACTGTCTCTGTTTTGATAGGACTTGAAACTAACTCACTATTATTAGTATTAATGTTACAGTATTATGAAGCTATTCATTTGACGCCCAATAGCCGATTATATGAAAATCAATCTGCTCTAGAGGCACCGTTAAATAAAACAAACTTCATGAAGCTATTCGCGGTATTTGGCTGAAGCTAACATGAATCCAAGTATTGGAACTAGATTATGGCAAATATTGACATGGCTGCGATTTGTGCTGCAGGGACAAGGGACACACTGTTCCACAGTGCTGCAGGGAATGGTGTTCAAGCGGCTCGTGGAGGGGGACCTGCTGAAGGCAGAGAACGCACATGTGGTCGTGTACACGTGCCCACTGGACATCATGCAGACGGAGACGAAGGGCACAGTGCTCATCAACACCGCCAAGGAGCTGATCGACTTCAGTCAGGGAGAGGAGTCGGTGGTCGAGGAGGTGAGCGCCCGGTTACACCCATTTGTAATGTAGGTTCTAGCGGTGGACCGACATTGGTCGACCAGATGGATGGCCGAGTGAGTTAGAGCGTCAGTCTCCCATGCTGGGAGATCGTGGGGTCGTGGGTTCGAACCCTAGACGAGTCAAACCAATGACGTAAAAATTGATACTTGTTGCTTCCTACCCAGGCGCCCGGCATTATTAGGACAGGGCAAGGACTGGTGTGCTCAGTGTCGGGATAATGTGGCTGAGTGGGATACCAGGTCATGGTTCCGGCTGCCTGGTTTCCCAGTGGGGCAGCACTATAAAGTCGCCATGAGTGCGCACTGTCACAAGTCGGTACCCGTCCTGATATGACCTTAGATGTAAAACAACAAACAAACAAACAAACCACCATTGGTCGAGATTACTTCTTATATGCTAGGTAAGAATCGATTCAGAAATGATTATCTCGTTGAGATCAATGAATAGTTGTGCAGAGAATTTGTGTGTTATTTAATGGTATTTTTGTTGTGGGTGGGTGTTTTTTTTTTATTGTGGGGGGGGGGGTGGGATTTGTCAAACGGGTTGCTAAAAAAAAGTTGATTAAACATTTCATGATTTGATCAAATCATTAGTTATGAAACCTTGTATGACATTTATTGATGCCTTGAAGGAATGTTACATTTATTCAAACTTGTTGAAAGCTGCAACTAGTGATTTTGATTTCATTTTCACCTTACAGCAAATCAAGGCGATCGCTGACACTGGGGTGAAGGTTGTCGTGTCTGGCGGTAAGGTCGGTGAGCTCGCCCTGCATTATGCTAACAAGTACAAGCTGATGGTTGTGCGCCTCCTGTCCAAGTGGGACCTGCGGAGACTGTGCAGGGCCATCAGGGCCACGCCACTGCCACGTCTCGTGAGTATCCCTCGGACATTTCACCTTCAATGGTGACATGGGCTTCAACTCTTTGAATAACATGCATGGTCATAAGATTTGAATTTCGGAACACTATGGTTCACACACAAAAAAAGCGATAACATGGTTTTCATTGTAAGCATTCGAGAAACACTGGAAACATTTAATTGTGCCCAATTCTGGTGACGGTTAGCCTATGTTGGGCCTGACCTGTACGAAGTGCAGGTGAATTTCCACGAAAACTCCACCGACCAGTCAGTACAGACTAGCCATGGAGAGCGTTCCCCTGTCCTTGTTTTAATTGTATCGCCCACCTAGCCGTCGATTTATTGGGTTTTTTCGTGTGTTTTTTTTTACTTCGCAATCACTTTCATCCTTATACGTATAACTAAAGCTGCATATTCGTAAACTAAAAACAGATGTTTGAAATTGTATTAGCTATGAGTAAGAACTTTGAATAATAATAATAATGCTTGTTTTTTTTATAATTAGGTTTGTGCCACAAGCGCTTATATGGGTGAATCGTTTGTAAACCTTGATGTATTTGCCAGTGTAAATAAATACTAAATTTTATTGAGGTGTGAAAGCTGTATGGGTGTTTTGCAGACTGCACCAACGGCAGAGGAACTGGGATATTGTGACATGGTGCGTGTAGATGAGATTGGAGACACACCTGTGATCATCTTCAAACAAGGTATGAATCACGCTTACTCACTTTAGTCCTTGCGTTGTTGATGTGTATCGGATGAGCTGACTGAGTGGTTAAAGCCAGGGTTCGTACTGGTCATAAAAAAAATAAAAAGTACAAAGTTTTGACAATGCAAAAATTAAGTACTGATAAATGATTAAAAATTACACAAAAACATGACAAATTTGATTCATAGGTCACCAAGCATGCTGACATCAGAAATGTAACTTTGTTTAGCCTGACTTTTTCAACACGTAACTTGCACTTTACAGTATATCTGTTGTTAGGCCAAGTTAATTGTTTGTATGCAGTAACTCTAGGTAGGATTATGCATTTTTGTTTTCCAACCTGTCCTTATATCACGGATTGAACAATTGGTCTTTGGAAGGTGAGATTTTGTGTCATTTTGAAATAATTTCCCAAGTTTACTGCAGACAGACAATAATTTTGGGCCAACCTTGGCTCTCCTCCAAAGATTATATTGGCATTTTTCCCAACCTGATGGGCAAAAGAACAAGTGGAGCATGCCTGGAACCTGGAGATAGTGCATGCTGGAAAAGCTGTGGTACATCATTTTAGTCCTTAAAAAAGTGTTAATGGTCCTAAAAGGTCGTTTAAAAAGGACTGAAAATGAGTGGGAACCCTGAGAACGTCCACTGCCCAGCTGGCATCTAGTGGTGGGCTTGATTTTGTTGCTACCTGAGGTACAGCATTGAGGGATTAACTCAGTGTCGCGAAACTCAGGATATTGGGTCACGCTAGCACGGATGAAAGGCAAACTAAAAAGTAACTACCGTGGAAATATCTCTATTTTTGGTTCCTAATTAACTAGTTGCTCAGTGTCTTTGATTTCATTGGAGCTCTCCTTTTGCTTGTGTGGTTGGTTCCATGTTGAAGCTGTTTAATGTCGGTTTGTTTGAGGGTGAGGTGTTGTCTTTGTCTTAGTTCTTTTTTTCTCGTGTAAAAATAATTTCCCCAAGGTGAGATACACATTATTTAGGGAATGCAGATAACTGGGCATCTCAACACTAAACATAATTTTGTACTTCATTCATTCCTACAGAGACTGCAGAATCTGCTGTGGCCACTGTAGTGATTCGCGGTGCATCTGACAACATTTTGGACGACATTGAGCGAGCTGTTGATGATGGTGTCAACACATTCAAGGCTCTCACACGGGTGTGTTCATGTCCACCAGGGGCGTTAAATAATGTGGATAGTTCTATTAAGCTTCTCCCTGTTTTAAATGTTCTGTCAATTAGTACTACGACGTGTACATGTTCCTCGAGATGGCTAAAGATCAAACGGCAGCTAGTTCCCACCAGCAATGCCTTCGATCTTTTGGATGAGGATGTGGAGGCCATGGATGTTTCGTCCATGGACAAATCACAACTAAAACGACCTCCTCCAAAACTCAAGGACAGAGGCCCAAAAGGGTCTCTGTCCTTAACTCAAACCAAGAATCCGGCGCTCGAAGAAGCAGAGAGCACTGAGGGCTCGACTAGTTGAGGGCGCAGTCTCTCCCCCCCCCCCCCCCCCCTCCAACCTAAGGGGAGGGGGAGACACACCTGTCACTGCCCCAAAATGACAGTGACAGGTGGTTCTCTAATTCAGTGGAATTGTAGAGGTTTCAAGGGCAGCATTGAAGAGTTATCTCTTCTGTGCCACAACCTCAACCCTCTTTCCATTTGCTTACAAGAAACTCACTTGAGAGCTTCTGAGAGTTGTAGTCTTAAAGGCTACATCAATTTTGACATGGCCGCACCGGATGGAGACTGAGCGGCTGGCGGCTCCTCCATCCTGGTTAGATGTGATATTGTATGTACACCAAGACTATAACTCTCTGTTCCATCTATGTTCCTCCGAGCTCCATTCTCACCGTACGAGAATTGGATGCTCTTGTGAGCCAGTTACCGTCCCCATATTTACTTATGGGTGACTTTAACGGACACAACCCACTATGGGGAGGGACCACAAGGAACCCAAAGGGCGAGAGGATTGAGGACCTTGTGGACGGTCATGCACTGTGTGTACTGAACAACGGTTCGTGCACATATCTGCATCCCGCCTACGGAACATACTCTGTCATCGACCTCAGCATTGTTGAACCAGAGCTGGTGCTGGACTTTTCATGGAGGGTCTGGAACGACCTCTGCGGGAGCGACCACTTCCCAATTATTCTTAATTGTGAGGGGTCATCTCCCGTAGAGCGAGAGAGGAGCTGGCGGATGCATCAAGCCGACTGGCCCTCCTTCCGGACCCTATGCTACGAGGAGTTCACTCCAGATATCAGTGACATTGATTCCTTCACTGAGATGCTGAGGTGGATCGCAGAGAAAACTGTTCCGCAGACTTCTGCAACTCCCAAGCGTCTGAACCAGACGGGATGGCCGAATGAGTTAGAGCGTCCGTCTCCCGTGCTGGTAGATCGTGGGGTCGTGGGTTCGAACCCCGGTCGAGTCAAACCAATGACTTAAAAATTGATACTTGTCGCTTCCTTGCCAGGCGCTCGGCATTATTAGGACAGGGCAAGGACTGGTGTGCTCAGTGTCAGGATAATGTGACTGAGTGGGATACCAGGTCATGGTGCTGGCGGCCTGGTTTCCCAGTGGGACAGCACTATAAAGTTGCCATGAGTGCACACTGTCACAAGTCGGTACCCATACTGATATGACCTTAGATGTTGCTAGGACGTCAAACAAACAAACAAACCCAAGCGTCTGATGCCTCCATGGTTGGATGACGGCTGTAAGGAGCAAAAGAAAGCTCAGCGTAGATTCCACAGGAGACCGACTGCTGATAATCTGGCGCTCTTTAGAATTCTGCAGGCTCGTGCTCGCAGAACAATCAAAGAAGCGCGGAGACGGTGCTGGAGACGATTTGTTTCTGGCATTACCATGGGCACGCTGTTGGGCAAGGTCTGGACGATGATCAGAAGAATCAAGCGAAGGGGAGATGATTCTTCTGTAGTCCAGCCACAATGGCACCATTCTCACATCACTCAATGAAATAAGTGAAGAATTGGCTCGCGCCTTTGCCGGAAATTCGTCTTTGGCAAGCTGCCTCCCGGGCTTTCTGGCCGTCAAGGAACGCCAAGAGGTTAAGCTCTTGGACTTTTCCTCTGATGGCAGGGAGCACTACAACTCCCCATTCAGCATGGGTGAGTTGAGGTGTTCTCTAGAAAGCTCGCATGATACAGCAGTTGGCCCTAATGGAATCCATTACCAATTCCTTAAACATCTCCCTATAAAACCATGGAGTGTATGGTTAACAAACACCTCGTCTGGCTACTGGAGTCAGGACAACACTTGTCCGACCTCCAATGTGGCTTCAGACGAGGCCGCAGCACCCTCGACCATTTGGTGTGCATGGAGACCTTCATAACAGATGCTTTCTATAAGAAGGAGCAAGTTGTGGCTGTCTTTTTTTACCTTTAAAAAGCCTATGACACAATCTGGCAGCATGGCATCATGGAGGATCTCCATGCGATTGGCCACCTGCCAATTTTCATCAAGAACTTTCTAGCCTTCAGGCATTTCCGCGTCCGTGTCAAGAGTACCTATTCCAGTCTACACTCACCGGAACTAGGAGTACCTCAAGGCAGCATACTGGCCATGACCCTTTTCGGGGTCAAGGTCAATGGTATTGCTGCTGCTGTAAACCGGGGGGGGGGGGGGGGGGGTCTCCTGTAGTCTTTTCATGGACGACTTTGTTTTATATTACAGCGGTGCTAACATGAATGTCATAGAGAGACAGCTACAACTAAGCATAAATGGGATCCATTGATGGTCAGTTATGAACGGATTCAAATTTTCCTAGAACAAAACAGTCTGCATGCACTTCTGCCTGCTGCGTAGAATGCATGTGGAACCGGTGCTGACCCTCGATGGGGATCCCATTAAATCTTTGGGCCTCATTTTTTATGCAAAACTGTCTTTCGTGCCACATATAAAGTACCTGAAAACAAGATGTCTGAAAGCGCTAGATATTCTGGGGAGCGGACAGAGATGTTCTGCTCTCTGTATACCGAACCTTGGTTCGGTCACGAGTGGATTATGGCAGCATAGTATACGGTCCCGCAAGGAAATCGTATATTGGGCTGCTAGACACGGTCCACCACCAGGGGCTGCGCCTGGTCCTTGTGGCCTTCTGCACCTCACCGGTTCAGAGCCTCTACATCGAAGCCAACGAACGATCACTTAACAACAGGCGAATCAAACTGGCCATGCAATATGTAGTCAAGATAAAAACTAATGCATTGAATCCTGCACATCTATTCAAGCGACATGACGAATCCAGGTATGAAGCCAGGCCGAATTAAAACCGGCTGCTGCGGCTCCGACTGAAACCTCATTTGGAGGCCTTAGGCATGGATTTGAAAGTGTTGGAGGATGCCAAAGTCCCAGAACATCCCCCGTGGTCATTGAGGAAGCCGTCGGTTATCCTCCGACTCACGGAACTAAGGAAGTCTGGGACACATCCACTCGAATACAAAGGACTGCATGCAGAGATTCAAGGCCAGTTTGCAGACCACCTCAATATACACTGATGGTTCGAAAGACCAAAGCCGAGTAGCTGCTGCGGTAGTCTGCCGACGGAAGAAATTTCGCGTAAGCTTGCCCGATGAGCTCGATTTTCACTGCGGAAGCCCGGGCGCTCCTTCTTGCGTTGGAATGTATCGAGGTATCCAACCACACTATGTTATTTACAGTGATTCGTTCTCCTGCCTCCTGGCTGTTGCTGGACTGAAAACGAATCACCCTATTCTAGCAACGGTCATTTATAAAATGAACCAACTGGCAGCCAATGGGTATGACATCCACCTGTGGTGGGTGCCTGGCCATGCCGGCATACAAGGAAACGAACGAGCTGATCAGGCTGCGAAGAAGGCCCTGAACTGTGATCTTGAACCGTGTCTGATCCCTCACTCTGATCTGAAACCACTAATAGCCACCCACATAAAATCCAAATGGCAACATGAGTGGGATGAAAACATTAATAAACTTAAAGAAATTGAAAACCACCACAGACTCATGGGGAGGTAGGTGGGACCAAGTGGTCCTTAGCCGCTGCCGTATTGGCCACTCGCAACTTACACATGCTTTTCTGTTCAAGGGGGACCCTCCCCCTGAATGTATTGGGTGTCAGTCCCCACTTACACTCAAACACATTTTGTTGAATTGTGTCAATTTCTTGGCCCTGCGCCAACAGTTTTACACTGCAAGCAGCATGCGCGACCTTTTCACAAAAGTAAAACAAGAAAACATTTTAGCCTTTTTAAGGGCAGCTGGTATATATCATCACATATAGTCCCTTAAACAAATTAGATCAATTAACAACCTTTAACTTTTATCTTAATTCTATTTCCTTTAGCCACAAATTATGCAACTGTGAGCTTTTTAAATCCAGTGTACTGACACAAAATTGATTCTGTGCTTTGGCATCCTGTAAAAGCGATGGTTGAATAAAAAAAAAAAAAAATTCTCGCCGTGAATATGGCATATGGTGCTGACACGGCGTAAAGAAACCACCAATCAATCAATCAATCATTTTTTTTAAGTTCTTAATCTTTTCTCTTTTTTTAAATTAAAAAAATCTTATTGACTTACACTAACTACAATTATTGGGTGGTGTATTACGTGATTGTGTGTTTTGGCTCCGTGTGGTGTATACTTTTTTTCTTGTGGAATAATCGTTGTCCTCTGTATTCTCTCAGGATAGTCGTTTGCTAGCTGGAGCGGGTGCCCACGAGATAGAATTGGCTAAGCGCATAGCTGCTTATGGCGAGGTGAGTTTCGTGTTATGTATTTCGATTTGCGGCACCGAGGTTATTGGAGACCACTTTTGTGAGTGGTATGTATAAACAAAATTGTCCAAAAGGTAAACCACAAACTGTGGCTATTTTCAAAGCTGAGAGACTACATGACACAGAAAATGTCAATAAAAATCTTCAAGGGCATGGTGCCCCGATTTTGACTGTCGAGATGGGTCGTTCTCAGAAACTGTGTACCACTTGAGGTAATCTACTTGAAATGCATATTTCAATGGAACCCATTATTGGAGTGTCAATATTTAGATTTCATCATTTAGCCCAATGTGGGAGATATTTTAGATCAAAAGTAAATGTTAATATTGTGTATTATCTATCTTATTGGGATGGAAATAGCTAAATACATAGAAAATTACATCACTAATTTGTGACATTGTCAACAGCATTCAAAATAAAGTGTCACAAACTTAATGAAAACCTCTGAACAACAGCTCATTTCACTTCAAATGGTCATATACAATGTCTTCATTAAGTTGAAGACATTTATTTCTAAAAAAAATATTAAAATTATGAAATAATTAACCTTTTCTGGAGTCATTAACATCGTAACATTTCGTTTCCACTTGCAAGTACTATGAAACTCTGTATCAAACACTGAGTACAGATACAGTACAAGAACTATTTTCACCATTTGACACTCTATGCATGGACCCAGTTATGGTATAGTAGAAGATAAATCCTGAAATTGCCCTTAAACATTGAAATTTGAGCTGAACATTTGTGTAAAAATTGTTGTTTCCACTTTGACTGTTACCGTGCTAATATTTTTTTGCTTTTCTCTTTAATATTCACAAATAAGACAAAACCATAGCAATGAGGTTTCAAATTATTATTACTACTGTTTATAAAGCAAGTGGCATGTGAAATGTCCTAAAAATGTCAAGTTTTGTGTGGAAAATATTTGATTTTGGAGTCAGATTGGTTTCCATGCTATACTGCTATTTATTGGGTGTGAGCATCATTTGACCTACTTAAAATGCCAGAATATGTTTATTTTCAATTATTCAGATGCAAAAGGACATACACATTGAGGAAACTTGTTTATAGGACTTTGGCAGCATTTTGATTTTGTGGTACTGATGTCACACTATTGGTACACAACTTCTGAGAACGACCCAGATGTAAACTACATGGGTGCGAAAAAAGAATTTCTTAAAAAAACTGCAAACACTACAGAACAGAGCCCTGAAAATCTGCCTCAGAGTAGACAAGCTGCACCCCACCTATGACATACACAAAAGAACCAAAGTAAAATTGCTAGAAAATAGAGAATAATTCATCTGAAAACGTTAGCATACAGCTATAGTCAAAACAATAAACTCCTAACAAAACCAACAGACGGGGTGGCCGAGTGGGTTGGAGCGTCCGTCTCCCGTGCTGGTAGATCGTGGGGTCGTGGGTTCGAGTCCCGGTCGAGTCAAACCAATGACTTTAAAATTGATACTTGTTGCTTCCTAGCCAGGCGCTCGGCATTATTAGGATAGGGCAAGGACTGGTGTGCTCAGTGTCAGGATAATGTGACTGAGTGGGATATCAGGTCATGGTGCCGGCGGCCTGGTTTCCCAGTGGGACAGCACTATAAAGTCGCCATGAGTGCGCACTGTCACAAGTCGGTACCCGTCCTGATATGACCTTAGATGTTGCTAGGACGTAAAACAACAACAAACAAACAAACAAACCTAACAAAACCACAAAGGACTACTAGAGCAAATGATGCGTCACTACTACAGCAGACCAGAAGCCAAATAAAAGCTCACGAAAGAAGCACGCTGGAAATGGCTGGCAAGGTGTGGAATGCCCAAACAGTGAAGGAACGACATTCCTGACCTAAAAACATACAAAAAATATCTGTGCAAAATAAGGCTAGGAAACCCCTCTAAGCTGCACTGGAAAGGGGCATGTGTTATGTCACGGCCCACCAGCGGGAAAATAAAACACATATATGCCAAGAAAATCAAAAAAAATTAACATAGACTACTAACCAGACCAACCAACTATCTATCTGCTACTGAAATGCAGGCAATCAAATACCTTATCAGCAGCTACTGTTTGATAAGATAACACCAACACTAGAGCTGGCCAGCATTGAAAACAAGCCTGAATACCCAGGCTTATACGCTATGGACAGTATAAATACAGCCTCAATAAAACAAATATTAAAAAAACTATAAAAAAATGTTTCAAAGAGCCTCAGACTAAAGGTATAGCGTCTGAACTGAGGTGCTTCTCGCTACCTTACCTTGTTCTGTGGAGTTGTAGTAGACAGCGACGATTAGTTGGCTCAGTGTCAGGATAATGTGGGCTATCCTGGTATCCCAATGGGGTGCTTCGCTGCAAGTTTGTGCACCTCCTGGTATTTTCTCCAACATAAAAACAACCTTCGCTTCCTAAATTGTCTACTTTTTGTAGACATGTCCTGGGTTGGAGCAGTACGCTATACAGAAGTTTGCCGAGTCTCTAGAGGTCGTCCCTCGCGCTATTGCTGAGAACGCTGGGATCAAGGTGAGTACTTGATGCGGTCAGAACTTGGAGCGGTTGTCAATCTAGACTACTACTCCTGCCTAAAGGTGAATTGTGTAGTGAGCCTACAAAAAGACATGCAGCCAAGCCAACGAGACTCCATGTTCATATGAAGGTTTACATGTTGTATGTCACAGTTGAGAAACGTTAAATATGATAGATGCCTGGTATCGATATGCAAATTTTCACTATCATAAAATCATATAAGCATATTTTGGATACATTTTGTGGAATAGATAAAATATGTGTAGAGGGTCTGTACAAGGCCTGGAATGTCTTGAAAAGAACCTCATTTGTCCCATTTAAAGGCCTTTTAATTTAACCTGTTTTGGGTAATTGTGGGGAATGAACGTGTGCTCATTCGGGGTCATTGCGGGGCGGCGAGGCCCCCCCCCCCTCACCTCCCACCACCACCTGGCGGGCCACAGAGCATGGACACCAATGCTCACGCCCTCAGCTGGTCACTCCGCCTCACACATCCGGACTGACCACTACACAATTTTACTTTGGCACCCGGGGCATCTCGCAAACACCAATGAGATATGCCCAGACACGGATCGGCCGGGAAAAAGCGGCGGGCTGCACGCAATGTCACGGTCCAGGCCTGGGGGATCCTGCTCCATACTTCCCCTCGGGGAGGAGAGCCCCCTGGACAATGGAGGCTCACCGCGGGGAACGGGGTGCTTTGACATTGACGACTCCTACATACCGCCGTGGCAATCCTCCCCGCGGCCGGCCAGGGTGGCCGCGTCCCCACGCGATGTGCGGCCCGGCCCGGCCCGGCCCGGCCCGTACATGGCGAGGAGGTGGACACCCGCATGGAGCGACGTTTGGTGGAAATGGAGGCTAGATTCGACGACCGGATCGTGCCCTCCACGACTCCATACTTCTCATAGCCGAGGCGGCCGGCGGGCGGGACCCGCCCAAGATCAATCCGCCGGTGCGTGCTAACGACCGCCCCGGCCGCCCAGCGCCTGGCGTGGCCCGCAGCAGGCCCAGGTCAGGGGAGTGCATCCGCGGGCCCCTGCACGGGTAGGGGCAACACGGCCGGTTCTCCCGCCCCGCATCGTACAGGGCTTGGCACCGGATCCCCTCCTCGCAGTCGCATCCCCGGTCGGAGCGATCGTCCCGGCAGCCGACAGCCTCTGGGATGGCATCCCTCGCAGGCAGGCTAGGGCCCAGCAAATAGAGGTGCTCGATGACGAGATGGATCGTGACCGCGCGCGTTACCGCAGGCTGGAAGGTAGGCGAACCATCATGCGTGACATGTTCGTAGCGAACCCTATATCCAAGCCTTAGATGTACCTGGAGTGGGCTGAATGCCAGTCCGCTGCCCAGAAACTGGTCGCGCGCGGTACCATGACCGAGAGGGAGTACCTCTGTGCGTTCATGGTCCTACTCGACGACGAGCCGGTATACTACCCGCGTGACTACAGGGACATGATTGACCATTACCGGTGCATCACTGAGGAGTGCATGACGAAGCCTTGGCCCATGGTCGCAGCGATTACCTGGTCCGATAGGAACGCCATGCTCCACGAGCGGCTCACCTATTACACGGCCGTGCCCACCCCGACCCAGGTGGGCGGACGGGAAGAAAACATGAACAACACCCCCGTGGGGAACCGGGTTAGAATAGTTCCCTTGCACCCCCTTGCAGATTGCAGGCGACAAATGGGGCGACTCGTTTGCCGTGAGTTGCAACTCGTGTCGGTGGAGGAAGGGATCCTGGTGCTTGAGGACGGTGAGCAGCAATTGCTCTCACTGATCCAACACCGCACTTTGGCCCCGACTTCACCTAGACGAGTGGTTGGATTGGCCCGGTCCAATCAATCGGCTGGTCACGCCTTGCCCTAGGATAGTAATCAAATACATCAAAGCACAACAGATCAAACCTACTGTGGAAAAATGGTTATTGCACAACCTGTGAACGAAAACTATTCCTAGAAGGCGGTGGCTAATGGGTCAATCAAGTAATGATTGCAGATTTTTTTGCCTCATTATTTGAGTATACCGTCCTTGCATCCCTGGTGTGCATCTGACGGATACCGCAGCTCTGCACATCCCCTTGTAGGACTCCGTGGTGGGTGGGGACCAAGGACGACGAAAAATTAGTAACTAAATATGGCAAATAACTACCCCCCCAAAAAAAAAAGACAAATGGCTGACAACTCGGACTCCGAAAACGACGATCCCATTATGGAAAAAAAAATTGGCCGCGATTCATTGTGATCGCTTTCACTGACTCGGCTGCTAAGCCCTCTTGCTTTGCCATTGATATAGGCATCAAGGGGATAGCGGGCACCGTCAAAAAGGTCATAAGAATGAAGTCTGGTGATTTTCTGGTTGAGTGCGCAAAGAAGGCCCAAGCCGACAACCTGCAACGTGCAAGCACGTTGGCAGGTGTCGGCATAAAGGCCTCTCCTCACCGTACCCTCAACTCTAGTAGAGGTGTTATCCGAACTAGAGATCTGAGTGAGGTCGGTGAGGATGAGATCGCACTCGAGCTGAAACCACAAGGTGTACAAAACGTTCGAAGGATAACCATACGGAAAGAAGGTAAGGAAATTAAAACAAACACCTATATCCTCACGTTTAGTACACCAGTGCCGCCCCAGAAACTTAAAGTTGGTTACCTCAGTGTTGGCGTGGATGCTTTTATCCCGAATCCTCTTCGCTGTTTCAAATGCCAAAAGTACGGACACGGAAAGGATAATTGCAAACACGAGGTAACCTGTTTCCGATGCGGCCAGACGGGTCATGACAACACTGATTGTCAGAACCAGGCAAAATGTGCCAATTGCCTGGGTCCCCATATGGCCGTGTCGAAGGATTGTCCTGTTTGGATGAAAGAAAAACATATCCAGCGGGTTAAAACTGAAAACCGGATAAGCTACCCGGAGGCTCGGAAGCAGGTGGAGGGGCTTACCCCTTCACCACTTGCCAAGAGCTATGCCGCGATGGCAAAGCCCGTTACCAGGACAATCGATTGCCAGACGGATTTGACATGGCTGTCGGGAGAGAGGCCCATGGCCCGCTCACCGACCCAGAGTCCGAGTGTAAAGCAAATTGGGAAAAAATCTGAAATGAAGTCTGCCTCTGTTCAGACAGAGACGGCTTCAAGTTCTACACACAAAAAATTGAAAAGGGAAAAAAAGCGCTTTAGTGCGCGAAGGACCACTATCGGGCCGTATGCCCAAGGGGGCAGCATCCCCCATCCCCACCGGAAATCAGTTTTCTGCATTGCAGGATATTGATATGGCCGAGGTTCCCCCGAGCCGCGGCCGTAGCGTGTCCCCCAAGGTGAAACTTGTGGGACGTGTCCCTGTCACGCCGCCAATATGACAGGCACACATATAATACAATGGAACTGCCGAGGTTTTAGAGCAAACTTCAATGAAGTGCGATTGCTTTGTGAGAGGCTTGACCCTCTTGCCCTTTGCTTACAAGAAACCTACATAAAGACTACTGATCAGATTTCTTTAAAACATTACAATATGTATCACTCTTATGCACCGGATGGGGAACGAGCCACTGGTGGCTCGTCCATTCTGGTGCGTGAAGATGTGATACACACCCCTATCACCTTAAATACAACTTTTCAAGCAATAGCCATTCGAATCAGTCTAGATAAAACCATTACAATATGCTCCATATATATCCCCCCTAACTCCATATTTTCAACACAAGATTTGGAAACTTTAGCTGATCAGTTGCCTTCCCCCTACATTTTAATGGGGGACTTCAATGCACACAACCCCATGTGGGGTGGTGCAAACACAAACAGCAAGGGCAGGGGAGTTTAGAACTTCCTGAGCAATCGTGCTTTAAGCTTTCTGAATGATGGGTCCCATACTTATGTTCATCCTGGGTATGGGACCTGCTCTGCAATCGACCTCACTATTTTGCAACCGGGTCTCCTGCTGGACTTCTCATGGAGAGTCTGGAACGACCTTTGTGGAAGTGACCATTTCCCTATCGTGATTACGACTAAGGGACCAGCTCGGAACCGGAAGGAACCGAGCTGGCGGCTGAGCAAAGCCGACTGGTCACTGTTCCAGTCACTCGCCCGTGAGAGGTTCGCGGGAGTAGCCCGCAATGATCCTGTTGCAGTGAAGACATTCACAGAGATCTTGGGGTCGATTGCAGAGGAAACCATTCCTAAGACCTCGGCATTTCCAAAACATATAACAAATCCTTGGTTTAATGTAACTTGTAAGAACGCTATCAATGAGCGGAAAAAGGCGCAACGTTTGTTCTTCCGGCGGCCTACTGCTGAGAACCACGTTCGTTTTAAAATTCAAAGGGCTCGGGCTCGCCGAATTATTAGGGAGGCGAGGAGGCTGTGTTGGAGACAATATGTCTCCAGCATAACCACTCACACCCCACTTTCTAAAGTATGGACCATGATCCGGAAAATAATACAAAAATATGCTGGATCATCGGTCCAACATCTAAAACACAATAATATTCTTTTAACTTCCGTAACTGATATAGCCAACCTTCTTGCCAGTACTTTCTCCCAGAACTCATCTGTGCAAAACTGCCTTCCGGCCTTTGCACAGATGAAGTTGCGCGTGGAAAGACAACCTATAAATTTCAAATCTAATAACACTGAGCACTACAATAGTTTTTTCACAATAGATGAATTAAAGCACGCTTTAAATAGATCGCATGACACTGCAATAGGTCCAGACAAAATACACTACCAATTTTTAAAACACCTCCCACCAGCACCAATAGAACTGCTTCTGCACCTTTTTAATAATATTTGGCGCACGGGAGACATCCCAACCTCCTGGCAAGAGGCTATCATTATTCCCATCCCCAAACCGGGGAAAGACCATAGCGAGCCCGGGAACTACCGCCCGATAGCGCTTACAAGTTGCATTTGTAAAACTTTCGAACGAATGATTAACGATCGCCTCGTCTGGATCCTGGAGTCGGAGCACCATCTGACCGACTTCCAGTGTGGTTTCAGGCGGGGGAGGAGTACCCTCGACCACTTGGTCCGATTGGAGTCATTCGTTCGAAATGCCTTCATAAACAAAGAACATGTCGTGTCCGTGTTTTTCGACCTCGAAAAGGCATACGACACGACATGGAAGTACGGCATCCTGAAGTACGGCAATATGGGTTTTAGAGGGCGCTTGCCCATTTTCATTTCTAAATTTTTATCAAACCGGAACTTTAGAGTTCGGGTCAATGCTACCCTCTCTGATCCTTTTGATCAGGAGATGGGTGTACCTCAGGGTAGCATTCTATCTGTTAGCCTTTTTGGCATTAAAATTAACAATATAGTCAAATCCATTAAGAGTACTGTATCCTGCAGTCTCTATGTAGATGACTTTTTAATATGTTATAAAGGTAAAAATATGAACACTATAGAACGGCAACTCCAATTAAATATAAATAGCCTTTCCTCATGGGCAATGGAAAATGGTTTTAGATTCTCCAAATCGAAAACCGTTTGCATGCACTTTTGTCTTTTACGGACTTTGCACCATGAACCTAATTTAACAATTGGAAATGATCCCATAAAAGTCGTCAAAGAGAAAAAGTTTTTAGGAGTCATCTTTGACAACAAATTATCTTTTATCCCTCATATAAAGTATTTAAAGTCCAGGTGCCTTAAGGGACTGGACATTTTAAAAGTTCTAGCCCACACACAGTGGGGAGCAGATAGCACTGTTCTGCTCCAATTATATAGAACTTTAATACGTTCAAAATTGGACTATGGCTGTATTGTTTATGGTTCAGCCAGGAAATCATACATATCACAGTTAGACACTATACACCATCAAGGCCTTCGGCTGGCCCTGGGGGCGTTTAGAACCTCGCCCGTCCAGAGCCTTTATGTCGAAGGCCGAGAGCCTTCCCTTAAGAGTAGAAGGCTCAAACTGTCTATGCAATATGCGATAAAATTAAAAGGAAATATTTTAAATCCTGCATATAACTCCATTTTTATGCCACCATATGAACGCCTCTATGAATCAAGGCCAACATACATAAAGCCGTTAGGCCTCAGAATAAAGCCTCATTTGGAGGCCTTGAGGGCAAATATACATAACATAGCACCCTCACAATATTCAGATGTTCCTCCCTGGAAGCTGAGGAAACCAAACATCATCCTCCAGCTGGCCATGTCAAGGAAAAGTCAAACGCACCCACTTTCATATCATGAAAGCTTTATCGATGTGCGAAGTGCTTTTAGCGCCCACCTAGCCGTTTACACGGATGGGTCAAAGACAGACAACAGAGTCTCTGCGGCAGCAATCGTCCACGGACGTGAATTAGGTACGCGTATTCCAGATCAGAGTTCCATCTTTACTGCTGAGGCACGAGCACTCCTACTCGCGTTAGAGTGCATCGAAACCTCAGCCAGTCATAAATTCATCATTTTCACTGACTCTTTTTCCTGCCTTCAGGCTTTAAACAATAGGAAACTGGACCACCCAATACTACTTAAAGTACTCATTAAACTAAACTCTCTTTCAATAGCAAAATTTGACATTCACCTATGTTGGGTGCCTAGTCATGTGGGTATCCCAGGAAATGAGAGAGCAGATCAAGCGGCCACTCGAGCCCTGACTGCTCCTTTGGAACACTGTCATATTCCCCACTCTGATCTGAAACCTACCATTCAAAAATACATTTGGAACCTATGGCAGATCGAATGGGATGAACACCCAGACAACAAACTCCATAGAATTACCCCCTCCGTGAACGGACTGCCGCAGAGTCGCCTGGAAGGGCGACACGACCAGGTTGTTTTAACAAGATGCCATATTGGCCACTCCTGGCTAACACACGTTTTTCTGCTCAAGGGGGAGCCTCCCCCTGAATGTATTGGATGTCAGTCCCCACTGACATTAAAACACATTTTATTAAACTGTGTGGATTTCATGGCCTTGCGCCAACAATTTTACACTGCAAACAACATGCAAGACCTTTTTACTAAAGTAAAACAAGAAAAGATTTTAGCCTTTTTGAGGGCAGCTGGTTTGTACCAACTCATATAGGTTTTTAAACAAATTTCATCAGTGAATAATACTATACTTTAGACTTTTATTTAGCTATATGATTGTGAGTTTACAAAATTCATGAGTGTCCATTGACACAAAATTGATTGTATGCTTTTACATGTAAAAGCGATGGTTTGAACAAAAACAAACATTTCTCGCCGTGAATATGGCCTATGCTGCCGACACGGCGTAAAGCAACCACCAATCAATCAATCAATCATCAACAACAAACCGGGGCGCGCCCGCATCGAGGCAGAGGCTCATGAGCGGCCGTGCCCCGCATTTAACTCGGCCCGCCGCTGCACCCTCCGCCAGCACCACCAGGACGGCCCCGACGAGGTCGTCCATGCCTGTGCCCACTGCTTTAGGGTCACGCAGGCATTCTATGACCACTCCGAGCAGCAGTGCCGCCGCAAGGCACGGGATGGTGCAAAAAACTAGATGTGGGGGAGGCGGCCCAATGGCCCAGCCCCACCCCCACCCCGCCCGTGTCGCCGACGGCAGGCCACGGGGGTGAAATCAAGCACGGCACGACCACTGCCCCCGCCATGGTGGGGACCTCAAGCCGGCACACGGGCACCCTCTGAACCCACGGGCCCCAACACGCTGACCCCCGGCGCGGGCCGGCTGATGGGGCGCTCACTCCCGCCCGCCCAGCACTCCTTGGGTGCGGCGGTAGCCACACCGGTGGTGGGATGGCCATCAGCCATTACCGCCGTCTCGCCTCACCGCCATATTGCTGTCTCGCCTCACCGCTACATCTGGCGGTCAAGCCACGGCTGGACATCCCGACAGACGCACCGCCCATCACCGCGCCGTCTCGCCTCACCGCCGACCGGACGGGATGGCCGAATGAGTTAGAGCGTCCGTCTCCCATGCTGGTAGGTCGTGGGGTCGTGGGTTCGAGTCCCGGTCGAGTCAAACCAATGACTTTAAAATTGATACTTGTCGCTTCCTAGCTAGGCACTTGGCATTATTAGGATAGGGCAAGGACTGGTGTGCTCAGTGTCAGGATAATGTGACTGAGTGGGATACCAGGTCATGGTGCCGGCGGCCTGGTTTCCCAGTGGGACAGCTCTATAAAGTCGCCATGAGTGTGCACTGTCACAAGTCGGTACCCGTCCTGATATGACCTTAGATGTTGCTAGGACGTAAAACAACAACAAACAAACGCATCACCGCCACATCTGGCAACCCAACACACGCACCGCCCCGCCCCCATCACTCCTGCCCCCGCACCCACGCTGGCAGATGCGGGCGACCCGTCGGTTGCGAGCAGCATGGGGAATGCGGGCGCCCGGTGCATTGCGGGCGCTCGGTGGATTGTGGGCAACGCCCCCCCACTAAATGCGGGCAGCGCCACATACGTGGGCGCCGCGCAAGTATTCACCACCTGGCTCCCGCCAGCGCCGCCTCCAGGGGCCGGGACCCGACGTCGGCAGGGCCGATTCCGACGCACCCACTAATGGCCCCGGCACCGACCGCGGTGGCGAAGAGGCCCATCCCGACTTTGACCGGATCCAGACCCACTGCGCTCAGGACGCCACAACCCTCCCTGGGAGCCGCATCGACCCCACCCCGCGGGCATTCGCCGTGACCACTGGCCGCGCCCCACCTCCGCGATAGATGGCAGCATAGCGAATATATATGCGGTTGTCCGCGCCACGGGGATGCCCAATGCGGTGGAGGCCCGCATACAGGTACCAAGTGGCATTAGGGTCGACCGGTGGAGCGCCCTGCTCTCTGGGTCCCCCGACCACCACCAGCTGGTCGACTTCCACCGGTTCAGCTTCCCCCCTCGGCTACCTCGGCCCCCACCTCCGGGACAGGACAGGTCGGGAACCAACCCAGCGCCGCCAAACACCCGGAGGCCGTGGGAGAATACATCCGCAAGGAGATGGAGTGTCGGGCGCTTCACGGCCCCTACCGTGACCCACCCTTCCAACCATGGTTCCATGCCTGGCCCATGATGACGAGGGAGAAGGGCGTCCCCAGCAAGAGGATGATTATCACCGACCTCTCGTTCCCCCACAAAACATCTGTCAATGCGTACATCGTCAAGAACACCGAGCTGGGCCACACCGGTGACCACTGCCTCCCCACGGTCGAAGGGTTCACATGCGAGCTTCGGGCCAGCGGCTCGAACAGCTTCATGGTCACCATGGACATTAACAGGGCCCACAAGAACTTTAGGTCGTGCCCTCTCGACTGGCCCCCTCCTCGGGGTTTCGTAGCGAGGTGGCTACTACCTGGACACCGGGTCCAGCTGCCACATACAGAGGGTGGCTGAGGCAGTAGTTTACATACTACGCGGACGCTGGATAGCCGCCACAATATATCTGGACGACCTCATAGTCGTCGCACCCGACCGCCGACGCCCACTTCCGAGGCGTGTTTGACGAGCTCAGCCTCCCCGAGGCGGCTGAGAAGACCCAGCCCCATGCGGCGGCCGTCCGGTGGCTCGGTATCCTCATAGATGCCCCCACCATGACCCTAGCCATGCCGGCCGACAAGGTCGCGGGCACCATGAGGATGGTACACGCCACTGCCGCGAGGGCCCGCATAACCAGGAAGCAGCTCCAGTCCCTGCTCGGAAAGCTCCTTCACCTCTCTAAGTGTGTCCGCTCGCCAGGCTCGTCGGACGACTGCTTGGGGCCCTCAGGGCCATGTCCGGGACCAACGCCCGCGTTGACAACGAAATGCGGGCAGATATCGCCTGGTTCCCCGCATTTGCTGAAGGTTGGAACGGCACCACAATCATCCCCCAACCACCCAGGAAGGGACATAGATGTGGGGGCATAGGTGGGGCCGATAACACCCATGCTTACTCCATGCCCCTCAGGGACGGCTACTGCAACGCCGACGACAGCATCACACAAATAGAGGTTCCTAGCCAGGCGGTCGGCATTATTAGGATATGGCAAGGACTGGTGTGCTCAGTGTCAGGATAATGTGACTGAGTGGGATACCAGGTCATGGTGCCGGTGGCCTGGTTTCCCAGTGGGACAGCACTATAAAGTTGCCATGAGTGCGCACTGTCACAAGTCGGTACCCATCCTGATATGACCTTAGATGTTGCTAGGATGTAAAACAACAAACAAAACAAACACAAATAGAGGCCCTCAACGTGCTGGTCGCGCTCCACACGCTGGGTCGCCCCCATGATACCGGTGGCCACATAGCTATATGGTCCGACAACGCCGCCGCCGTCCAAGTGCTTTCGACTGGCAGGGGACAGGACCCCCGGCTGCTCGCAATTGCGAGGGCCAACTAGATGTTCCAGGCAATCCGGGACATCCGCATAACCTACCACCACATACCCGGCCACCTGAATGTCATAGCTGATGCCCTGAGTAGGGCCCACATAAGCCATAAGCACCAGGCTACTGCCATAAACATTTGCATTGAAAACTGCATAACCCCTGTTACACCAGCTCTGCTACATTATGCTCCCCTCCAACCTCTTTCTGCTCGCAGGCACAGAATATGCGGGGCTCGCCCGGGCCGCGATGGCCAGGCAGATGGAGGCCAGGGCATTGGGGTCGTGGGCCAACTACAACCCCACCATCACCAACTACGTCGTGGTGCAGCCCCTGTCCTCCACACCGCTCCAGATCAGGTGCTGGATAGAAGAGCATGCGGCCTGACTGTGCCCATCATCTGTGGCGAATTAGGTGTCGCATCTCAGGCTCTTCTTCCGGCTCAGGGAGGGCTCCACTCAACCACATAACGGTGTGGCTGGCGATGGACGCACTCCGCAGGTCCAAGATCCACAGGCCCAAGGCCCCCCTGCACGCACCCATGAGCGTCATACGGCAGGTGGTCATCGACCTCCGAACTGACCCGCCCGGGGTGGTGGTGGCCTTCGCACTGCTGGTCATGTTCTTTGCGGGGGCCTGGCAATCTGAGGTCGCGCCAAGGTTGGCGGCCACCTTTGACAGAACGCGGCACAACACCAGGGCGGACATCTGGGAGCGACGGTGCCCTGTGCATCAACCAGAAGTGGGCCAAAAACCTGCAGGCCAACAACCAGTCACACGTTCTGGTGCTGGCCTCGGCCCCTGATCCCCGCCCGGTCCGGGCATACCGCGCGATGCTCCGCATTGCCCCCACCACCGCCACCGCCTCCGCCCAGGCCCTCCTGCTGTTCCCGGGGGACAAGCAGCCCATGACCATCCCCTACATCGCGCGGAGGTGGAGGGAGGCCCAGGTGGCGCGGTCCAACCGCCCCTCATACACACTCCACGCCATAAGGAGGGTGGCGGCGACGGTCGCATTCGCCTCTGGCAGCTCTGAGCTCGAGATGCAGCGATTCAGGGGATGGACCTCCGATGCCTACAAACGCTACATCAGTACCCAGGCCTCCAAGAAGGTCAACGCCGGGCTCGTACAAGCCATGACACAGTAGCGTCCATTACAACCAAACCTACAACAAACGCTGATACTACATTGGCTTGGCCGAAAAAATATAAACAAAACCAATAAATCATCAATTAATTATATTGCCGTAATTAAACAATGGTCACAACCATTCCTCTAATTGACACTTATTAATTAATTAACCATTAATTATTATTATATAATATTCTCCTCACCTCGCCTTGCTCACCTGTCGCACCTCATTCATGCCATTCTCATCCCCCACTCTGATCACCACACCGCAAACCAGAAAGCCGTTCATGTAATGCCCCTGGGGGCTGCCCGGAATAAAGACATGTTATCCCAACCGTGCCTCCTTGTCCTATGTGCCATGGCCGCAATGAGTCTTGAAACGCTTTGAATTCCATTAAACTGTCCCCACTGATCTAAATTAGTCTGAAATCACAATTTGCCATTGTTTTTTGTGAAATCCAAATGAAAATAGTCTTGAATTCCTATCATGAAAATAGTCTTGAATTCCTATCATGAAAACCCTTGAATTCCATATTTTCACATGTGTACGGACCCTGCATGGAGTATTGCTAACATATTTAATATACAGAGGCAAACATAACTATTTGACTTGCTATCTCCTCCCCCACCCCCATCCCCCAAAAAAGACCGTAACAATGTAATGTAATTGTGTGTATGGTACAGTTTTGAATAACGACGCATATACATAGCACTTCGCAATATCACTGATACAATACCCAATGATAGGAAGTGTGTATTTCTCCCCTTAGGCCACCGAGGTTGTTGCTAAGCTCTATGCTGCTCACCACGAAGGGAGGGACACTGTCGGTGTGGATATTGAGGTGAGTTATGTCTCGGTGCGTTGCTTATAGGAACTAACAAAAATGTCAGTAAAATTATACTGCGAATGTTTTTCAATGCTAAAGTTGTGTCTATGTGTTCTATTGATCACTGTTATTTTTGTGTGGGTTGTCTTTTAAAGATTACCCTATATGTGTCTGAAAGATATTAAATTTCTCGGTGGCATGACATTTAAATTGATGACTTGATAACATTGATTTATTCATTCTAATTTTATTTTTTTATTTACTTTGGATCTTAGAATTAAACAACTAAAATGGTGTCACTAAGCGGGTATTTGTCCATGTACTTATATCAACACAAAATTCCAGAAACATTTGAAGCATTTAGCTCTGTCTAAGGCTCTCGATGATGGATGGTGTTGGTTTGTCCGTCGATGAGTGTTAGGCCGCCACAGTACTAAATGAGGGTAAAGTTCCCCGAAAACATGAAAATTCTGTCGTAGGTTTAGCACTGCCAAGGAATCGCTGAAAAATACCGGTAGTCAGTTTTCATTTGGTACTCCTAGCACTATCCACCTCTATTCCTCTGACCCAGTACAGGCTAACCATGGAGAGCGTGCTACTATCCTTGTGATGGTAATAGCTCCACTTAGCCGTTGATTTCTGAGGGCGTTTTCATCCCTTAGTCGGGAGTCGGGCATTGGGAGTGCCATTTGTAACCGATTGCCTGAGTATTGCATTTTAGTTAATTTTCTTGACCGATGGGGGAAGCTCACATTCCCTTTGTAACATTGGTTGATGCTACTCTTCAGGGTGAAGGTCCCACCGTGATGGACTCCAAAAAGCGCGAGATCTATGACCTGTACCTTGGCCGCTACTGGGCCCTCAAGTTCGCCACTGTAGCAGCAAACACCGTTCTACAAGTCGACCAGGTACCTTCTTCGTACATTAATATATATTAAAAAGTACCAATGATCCTTACACATGGACATCACTAGCTGTGATATATATGTGCGTACACACATACTTTATAGGTTCTTTTTTCGCCCGGGTGCATATTCAATATAGCAATTAAAACTATTGTTCTTATTACCAATTACTGTTTCAGCAAGAAAATCATGCATATCACAGTTAGACACTATACACCATCAAGGCCTTCGGCTGACCCCGGGGGCTTTTAGAACCTCAACCGTCCAGAGCCTCTGTCAAAGGCCGAGAGCCCTCCCTTAAGAGTAGAAGGCTCAAACTATCTATGCAATATGTGATAAAATTCAAAGGAAATCCTGCATATAAGTACATTTTTATGCCACCATATGAACGCCTCTATGAAGCAAGGCCTCAGAATAAAGCCTCATTTGGAGGCCCTGGGGGCAAATCTACATAATATAGCACCCTCACAATGTTTTAACAAGATGCCATATTGGCCACTCATGGCTAACACACGTTTTTCTGCTATGGGGGAACCCTCCCCCTGGATGTATTGGATGTTAGTCCCCACTGACATTAAAACACACTTTATTAAACTGGATTTCATTGCCCTGTGCCAAAAACTTTACACTGCAAACAGCATGCATGACCTTTTTACTAAAGTAAAGCAAAACATTTTAGCCTTTTTGAGAGCAGCTGGTTTGTACCACCTCATATAGCTTTTTAAACAAATTTCATCAGTGAATAATACTATCATTTAGAATTTTATTTAGCTTGACCAGAAACTATATGATTGTGAGTTTTGAAAATTCATGAGTGTCTATTGACACAAAATTGATTGGATGCTTTTACATCTAAAAGCGATGGTTTGAACAAAAACCGTGAATATGGCCTATGCTGCTGACACGGTGTAAAGCAACCACCAATCAATCACCAATTACTGTAATGTCCGTACAGCATTTTAATTTATGTGATACATGAGATATTCTGTTTCTCTTTCCTACCATAAATATTTACTCTTTTTCAGATCATCATGGCAAAGAAGGCTGGCGGGCCAAAGCCACCCAAGGACAACAAGAACTGGGACGAGGATTAAACCAGAGATTTTGAATTGTTCAGTGCCTGATAGCTTTAAGTTATTCACAAAATAAAAGTTTCTACCAGCTCTATGCTTCTAAGCGTTATCTGCTGGGTGAAAGGAGAGCGGGCGTAATCTGCGTGTACCGGGGTCTGCTAATTACAGTAAAACCTGGCACACCGCATCCTGCCGGCCATTCTGGACGTAATCAGGTTCTGTAAGGCAAGGCAAGGTATGAAGATCACACATAGAACATGACATCAATATAAGTTTACTTCCAATGTGCGCAGTATAATTCTTAAAACGAAAACATGCTGTCATCTATAGATGGTCGGTAATGTGACCTTGCAACAACCAACTATTAAAGTGCAGAACACTCCTAATTAGCAGAATAATATTAGTGTTGCGTCTTCGTGGACCAAATATTTTCTCTCGTGGCACGATGTGAATCAGGAGCATCCACTCCAAACTGTAAGCATTAATCAAACTGATGAATGTGTGTGCTTCAATGTTCGCTTCCGTTTGTACAGTGAATAAAACTTTCTAATACAGGTGTACCTCTTTTATTGCTATTAATGCTTTTATACAAAATAATTTAGGATTGCCATGAATTAGGCGATATCACAATGATTCATGGCAAACCGATAATAAATTACATGTAACGGGTAAGGTAAATCGAATTAATTGTAGCTTAATTTAGTCATTTAATGTATTGCAAGTGGGCTGACTGGAACCAATAGCAGGGATGAATTTTCCATAATCCATTACTACAGATATTGTTTTTCCTACTCTTTTTTTTCATTCGATTTTTCTGTTTTAGATAATTTGATGTAACATTTTTTTTTCCATAATTCCACTAATTTCCAAGAGATTTCTACTGGAAAATCTTTAATGGAACGGGCAATGTATGAAGAATTTGGTTTGCTGTGATTGGTCAATATTCGATGACAACTTTCAAGACTAAGCATTGACACCACTGGTGGGGGCCTCCTATCGCATTACGAGAACACTACCGTAAATACTGAGTGTTCCACTAATTTCATCAACCCCAACTGGCATCCCTGCAATAGATCCCAGCCGGTTAAGCTGGAAAGTAACCGAATAGACAGGTTCCGGATTCTGCTGGTAGCTACAAAGGAGTTTTGCATTTTACCATAAAATGAAACCAGTACTAGGATCGTTTGTAACAAAATGGACACTAGTCGATTCATAGCTAAACGTAACAACATTTTTATGTGGACCATGTCAGCCCTATTTTGTCACATGGGAAGGTTGTTTGCAGCCGGGGAGAAATGCAAAATTGAAATTTTAAATGGTAGTGGTCCGCCCTTCAGACCGTATTCGATTAACACGACTAGGGTCACCCGACTTGCTAGAATTTCAAATTGAACACAGCAAGTGAAATCGACCTGCCGTGTGCAAAAAGTCCTGACACCAGTAACCCACCTCTTGGCTGGGTTTGGCTAGGAGCGATGACATCACATTTGTGCTATACTGTCCTGTAGCATTACAAGTCTTATGTGGGCTTTTTATTTTTTTAATAAATCAGATTAATGGAGTGGAAATATAACAAAACTATGCAATCAGCAAATACTATTTTGCTGTAGTTACATTGTGTAGAAACTAATGCTCGGATCTGTAGCTGTACATAAGGTCTGAGGAAAATACAGACAGAGAAAGGAAGAGAGTGAAGTCTAAGAGAGAGTCCAGCTTGCTTATGTGGGGTGTTTGTGACCTAGTGATCACTGTCTGCAGGACTGCAGTATTGTTAAAACGGCCCATTTTTGGTATTTTTTTGGTTTTTTTCTCTTTCTTCTCTTCCAGCTCTTCTACTTGTGGGGTGTCAGGGGGGGGTGGGGGGCTCTTCATGGCGTGCTGCTGCGGTGGCTCGGCAGGTGGCAACACGGTCTTGGGGCTCATGGTCTTGTGCCTCAACTGGAGAGCAAAGCGTCATCCGGTGTCGTTGGCAACACGGCCATGGGCGGCACATTGGTCATCCAGGCCCCCGTCACAGGGTGGGTGATCCAGGGCCAACAGAGCTGTCACACCCGGTGTATCTTATCTGGGACCGCACGGGGCTCCCGGTGTAGGGGCAGTGTCCGGGACCTCAAGGGAATCTCGGTGTGTGCAGGTTTTAGTGGGTTGTGGTTTTTGTGGTCTGGATCTCACAGGGCTCTCGGCCTGGGGGTGTGTTGTGCTGAGGGATGGTGGGATGGTGGGTGGGTCGGGGTTAGTTTGCCTCCCATTTATTTTAGCTTTGGATTTATTTGGGGGCCATGTAAGGCTCCCTGATGGGACCCCGCGGGGCTCCCTGATGGGACCTGATGGGAGACCTCACAGGGTTCCCTGATAGGCCCTCGAGGGGCTCTCTGGTTTGACCATGTGGTGCTTCCAGCCCCTGGGATCGTGTGGGGCTCTCGGGGAGGTCATAGGGCGCAGCTTGGTGCAACCCTGCAGGTTGGTGGTTGCTAGTCACCGTCGTTACTGTCGGGTTGAGAGTCGTCGGCGATGGGTTCAGGGCCGCCGACGCTCTCGAAGGTGGTGTCTTTGTCTATAGAATCTGCTGAGTGGCTCCCAAACCTCGTGAGGATGGCGAGCGCAGCTTGGTTGTCAAGACAGGTTGTGTGGTGGGTCAAGGAAGTCTCAGATGGCGGTCCTGTCAAAGGCCACACATGATGCCAGGTGGCCAGAGAGTGGCTAGCTTTGTGGTCCTTGAGCTTGCGGCCTGCGTTGAGCGAGTTGGTGACTACTATGCAGCTGTAGTGTCGCAGGTGGGTCAGTGCATGGTGGATGGCAGCGATCCCTGTATCGAGGGTAGAGGAGTAGTCCATGACCCTCATCTAGCCTGCCCCTCTGGTAGGATGTGTCCAGCCCCGGCTCGGCCTGTGTCAGGGTTGAGCGAGCCGTCGGTGTAAACCGTGGTGGATTGAGGGAAGTCCTCTTTGGCCCGGACAAGGGTTTCCTTTGTCAGGGTTTTGAGGACTTTGTCGGGTAGTTATTTTTGCTTGAGCAGAGGCTGGTCTACGGGCACGGAGTACCAAGGAGGTCTCGCCCGGAGGTCAGGATCATCAGCGAGTGCCAGCCCATGGGATTGTTTCAGGGTGTGGATGACCGTCTTCCTTCTGCAGGAGAGGACGAGGCGGTCTTGGACCGTTTTGCAGGCTGCGGTGCGGTAGAAGGTGGAATGGCCTTCAGTCAGAGCATGGCAGAGGTGGTTTGCCAGCAGCTGTTGTCCGTGTAGGTGGTGTGGTGGGAGGTTGGCCTCAAGGAGGAGGATCTCAACTCTGGTTGTCCTGTGAGCTTGGGTGATGAGTCGCGCTGCCTGGTATTGGATTCTTTCCAGGGTGAGGAAGTCATTGGTCAGGATGCTACTGTGAGGGAGGCGGGCCCTACGGTTGTCTCTGCAGTAACCAATCCAGGAAACGGTGTTGGCTGCATAGAGGGCCCACCCAGCCTCTTTGTAGAAGAGCCTGAGCACTTCGGCTGGGGCTCCCCAGTTGAACCCAGAGATTCTGGTCATTAGAAGAAGTCTTTTGTTCATTTTTGAGGCCAGTTGCTTCACAATTGGTCTCATGGTGAGTTTGTGATCAAGCCTGACTCTGAGGTAGTCGAAGGTGTCCATATATTCGATGTCCAGATCTGCGGTTCGGAGTTGGTGGGGAGGCTGATCAGTGAACATCATAGTGGCTTTTGTTTTGTTTGAGGATATTTTGAGTCCCAGATCACGGCAGGTGTCGCTAAGTAGGAGCCAGACATCCGCCGTGAGGAGGGGCACGTCGAGAAGGCCTTCGAGCTGGTCGACCACAACGTTATCCTGACCTGCATCGTTGAGCTGGGAGTCACCGGGAAGCCTCTGGCATTCATGAAGAACTACCTACGTGACAGGTGAGCCAGTGTCCGCTTCCAGGGCAGCACCTCTGCCCTCAACCATCTCAAAAATGGCATCCCTCAGGGACCTGTCCTCAGCCCCTTCCTCTTTAATGCTGTAGTCGCCGCCCTTATAAGGTGACTGAAAACAGGCATCAAAAGATAATTTAATACCTGAAACACAACATCCAAAGAGGTCACAAATGACGAAACACCAACAAAGTCAAAAAAGCTTTCCCAACAAAAAGTGTGGCAAAGCACACAAGCCATTGAAAACTGGCGATAACGTCAAGTACAAAAACCATGCGGGGGAATGGAAGAAATGGGTGATTTTTGGGGTGAACAGGAATTTCGGGAAGGGACTACCAAATTTTAAATGAGTCAGGCAACAAGTTATATAGAAACAGAGTACAAGTCATAATGGCTCTGGAAGCAGTTCACTCCGAACCAGTCAGTCTCACAGAGAGTGCTGAGAACGCAGACTAATGTAAACAACACAGCTAATCTAACTAGGTCAAGGCCTGTATGCAGGAGCCGGTGCTATTCGGTGGTAGCCAGGCCAAACGGTGGTAGTCGGGAATTTCACGGGTAGCGGCAAAAAGCGGCATGCACGAGTCGGTGATAGGCCTAACACCAAAGGCTTAATCGGTGTTACCTTACCTCTGATAGATAGGAGGTATAGCGAGTGCATTAGGCCCAAATCTATTCAATGCGACCATATTTAACAGAATTACATACGCAATAAGTGAAATTTGATCAATTTAACTGTAAATTCGAAGCGTTATTAAGGCTACCGGCGCATTGGTGGCGATATTAATAGTTATATTTTTGAATCGACGAAGGCACAGTAAATAAACCGATTTGTTTACTTTACGTTCGTCGATTCGAAAATATAACTATTAGTATTACCGCCAATGCAGCAGTAGCCTTAATAACGCTTCGAATTTAGGGTTAAATTGATCAAATTTCACTTATTGCGTATGTAATTCTGTTAAATATGGTCGCATTGAATATATTTAAGCCTAATATATGTGTACAGATGCAGAGGGATTTCCCAAATCTATAAATAAATTCACGGGGTAACTATAATCAAAGTGGTACGCGCTCCCGCATAGCACTTGACACAGTTCCCGACGTCGGCGATAGCTACACGGTAATAGGCTGTACCACCGAACTTCGCTACCACTGGCTCCTGCATACGGGCCCTGGTCGGGTGATTGGGCCGGCAGACAGGCTAGACCTTTAAAGTTAGTCAGCTGCGAGCTGTGATACGCAGCGAAGAAGGAAGAGAAGGCAGGGGTGGAATAAGAGCACTTTATTCAGGTGCGAGAGGGCATAAGCAATGAAGAAAGTACAATAAACATGGTAACACAAAAGCAATGAATGATGGACAATGTAGAGTAAAAAAGTCAATGTTCAGCGTCATGGGGGAAGGGGGGGCCCCGAAGAATGGCAGGAGGAGGGCTACAGGAGGCGGTATGGCTGGAGGCAGCTGGGAGACCGGTGTGGCGGTTTCAGCTCGTTCCCGTGCTCAGCCGTGTCCCGTTGCTTCTGTGCATGTGCGGATTTCTCAACTCGGGTCACCCAAGCCACTTATTGGTGCATGCGCACATCCTACAAACTCGGGTTGAATAATCGAATACGCTCGGGTGGACAATTTTTTCTTTTTTTTTTTAATAATTAAGTACAGCAAAATAGGATTTAAAGTATTTTATGATGGCCTAGTTTAGCTATATTTCCATTTCATTAATCTAAGTTATTCTTTTTTCGCACACAACACGTGTATTTGTCGACTCCACTCGCCGTGTTCTATTTGAAATGCGGATGACCCGAGTCGCCCGGGTCGTGTTAATCGATTACGGCCATGTTTATTAGATTCTGACGCATGCGCAGAAGCGAGGGACACGGCTGAGCACGGGAACGAGCTGAAACCGCCACACCGGGTTATAAGGCGGGGAAAGGGGGGGTGTGTTGCATAACCCAACCCTCGCCGGCGGGCAGGAGGAGAGGGGGGGGGGTACTCCTCCTCCGCCGCGAATCAAATGCAATGCAAGCATTACGACCAATCACACATGAAACTATGTGCGTGTTAGTTTAAGTTTTATTTGCTTTCAGAAGTCATTCATTGTATTTCAAAGTAGACACTATGTCATAGGGAGGATAAGCAGCTGGACAAAAACCCAAAGGACATGAGTGAATGGGTACATTTGGACATTGGCTGATCTGTGGTCGAAAGCTAAGTACTTGTGATGTTACTTCTTTATTATTGTATTATTGTATTTTAACCTGTAAACCTGGTGTGAAGGTGACGATGTTTAAGATATTGCATATCTCAAAAATACTTGTGATAGGGGGATGTAATATATGCATAAAAGACATCCAGGCACGAGCAGAGACCAAAGGAATATGTAAATGAGATGATCTCAGAGTTAAAGGGTGCCGGCGGTTCAGTGCCCTGGACGGTGAATAAAGCATTCAGTATCCAGAAGTCAAAGTGTTCAGACGTCGTACTTTCACAGCATTCATTATGAGAATTTCAGACAGAATATGCATTGAATCTGGAGTGGTTCACCCATAATTAGCTAGTGATAGAAATTTGATGATGAAAATATGTATTTCATATCATCATATTTTTTAATCGATACACTATCTTCAGGTTTCTCCCGATCCAGAACTAAATGGCCAACTTCAAAACCCGCAAAATGGATGTGTCACAAAATAATGTAAAGGCCTGAATAAACGAAGCAAAAAAACAAGAGGGGTCTAAGAAATATATTGGCAGGTAACCTGCTAATTATATAGGTTTCTTATATAGCCTACGTTGGCCCTAATCTGGGTCAAATGGGGCTGTCACATTACAAAGCATCGCGCAAACGTATGGCGATGTATGTGATTTTTTGCCGGTACGTTTGGATACGTTGTTATGCTTAAAGGCACGCATTGGTATACATCAATGTACGTTGATGTTCGTCAACATACGGCGGCACGCGTCAGGGAGTCGGTGAAGTTTTGTGCATGCACAAAACTTTTGATGTACGACAACGCATGGGTGCTTACTTTATGCCTACGTTAGGCGTACATCGAGATATGTTAGACACGCGTTGGAGGAACGTTGTTCTTACCTTGTCCTACATTGACTTTCGTTCCTTTGACGGAGAGCGTTCAGTCCGGGCATTGGCAACGTAACGCCAATGTTTGACGATGTTGTTCTAATGTATGCATAACGTATGGCTGACACACGGTTGGCGTTTCTCCACCGTGTCTCAACATATTTGACGTATAGAGCCCGCATCTAGTGCTCGCTTAATGTTGGCCGGCGTTCTGCGAACGTATTGTGAGCCTTTTGGCTTGGAGTATATAAAGAGATCGGATTTCATGTTTGACCAGAACAGCTCGGCTCTTCGGAGATAATCGATGTCCCTGCAAGGCTCCTGTAGGAATACCAACTAGCCATTCTCCAACATCACCATAATGTTAACCAATTGATACTTTACCATCTCAGAAGAAGGAGACGACGTCGACTGAAGAGAATGTGGACAAGAGCATGGATCAGGAGGCGGCGACAGTTTGGTTTGTACGACCAGCTTCTGGTGGAACACCGTAATGAGGACACAGCTTCTTTCATCAACTTCATGCGGATGCCTCCCCAGATGTTCGACGAGATGCTAGCCAGAGTGGGTCCTCGGATAACTAAAAAGTACACAACCTTCAGAGAGCCTATCAAGCCTGGCCTGAAGCTTGCCCTCACTCTGCGTCACCTAGCATCTGGGAGCAAGTATGCCTCCATGAAGTTTGGGTGGAGGGTCCCCCACAACACACAATCAATCATTGTGAGAGAGGTGTGTAAAGCAGTCATCGCCGAATACATTGACAAGACCTGCCCCACGACTCCTGATGGATGACATGCCATCTCGGAAAGGTTCATGGGGAGGTGGAACTTCCCCCACACATGCGGAGCACTAGATGGGAAGCATATTGCCTGCCGGTGTCCCCCAAAGAGTGGATCCCTCTACTACAACTATAAGGGATTCTACTCTATAGTTCTCCTGGCGCTCATTGATGCAGACTACAAGTTCATCTGGGCGGCTGTCGGTGGAACGGGTTCGGCATCAGACGCGCAGGTTTTCAATGACTCTGAGTTGAAGGCGAGTATCGAAGATGGTACCTTCGGTTTCCCTGCCAGCGAGCCTATCATGAACAGCCAGGACGCTGTGCCCTACTTCCTGATCGGTGACGATGCCTTCGCCCTACACCTGACAATGATGAAGCCGTACAGCCGGAGGGGTATGACGCATGAGGAACGCATCTTCAACTACAGATTTTCCCGAGCTAGGAGAGTCATGGAGAATGCGTTTGGCATCCTGTCAAACCGATTCCAGGTTCTGCTCACCATGATGCTTCACCTCCCCTCCACGTGAAGTTGATCATCACCACATGCATGATCGTACACAACATGATGAGGATGCGATATCCCATGCTCCAGAATCAGCAGCTAGACCATGAAGAGAATGGCAACCACAATGTCATCCCCGGAGCATGGAGAGAGGGCCTAAATCTGCCAGACCTAGCCACTCAAGTACCTGGCATGAACACTGGCTCCAGGGCAAGAAAGGAGCAGCGGAATCTCAAGGATTGGACCAACTCCCCAGCCGGTTCAGTTGAATGTCAGGACAATATGATCTAGTTGTAAAAAGGCTATGGCTCGAATATGTGGCGGTGTAGGCAGGCGATAGTGAAATCAATACAGACAAAGAGAAAGGAAGAGTATAAAGTGTAAAGAAGAAGAGAGAGTCAAGCCCTCTGGTTTATTATTTATATGGTTACATGGGTTCATTGTAGATTATCACCCCACCCCTTTCCCCAAATGGAAAACAAGCATTCTTGGCCCTACCAATAAGGATCCAGCATTCCTGGTCCCCATGGATACCAGTGGTCTGCCCACCACCACCAAGCTGTATGGTCCCATGGCCACCACCAACCTTGACCTTTGAGTGTGATGATCACTATCCCAGCAGAGGGGGTAGGCCCTGAACGCACCCACACCCAGACCTGCCAGCACCACTATGTCTATTTACATCCCACTCAGGCACCCCCAGCCCATACATATATACATACATGCGCCTGGTCACGTACACAGATCAGTAATAGAACATTTGCATTCCCCCCCTATGCCACATATCGGAACATTTTACAACTTGATCCAATTAGAACAGATCCTTATTAAGAAAACAGTGAATGAATAAATACATTCATGCTGCTTATTTTAATCCATTGCCTACAGACATTTTGCCAAATATGTGTATGTATGGAAACAACAAATTGCATCGATTGACAAGAAATAAAGGGTGGAGTCAAATTCAAAGAGGAATCAAATTCAAAGGGTGCCTGAGCTGAGTATTCTACACAATTTTGAAGGACTAGTAGATTCACCCAAGGCAAATAATAACAAAACATGAAGATGTGCCCTGAAAATTCAGTTCATGCAAAGAAATATATCATTACTACATGCATTATTGAATGGTAGCAAAGTGACAGGACGGAGCCAACACTCTAATATATACATGTACTCTTTACAATAAATGCATGAATTTAAAATTGTCACTAAATATCACATGTATTACTATTAGTGTTTGCAGTCACCAAGTCAAGGAGACCAATAAAAGTATGTTACTACCCCATGTACACAAGTTCATATCTGAAATTAGACCCTCATCAGTTGAGTTGTCAATGATGTTTTTAACAATTCCTTCAATTTCTCTTCCTTTCAGAGTCTGGTGGTAATTCCAAGTTCCACCAACTTATCCTTTACTTCTTGCAATGTCATTTTGTCAACATCCCCTATATTAACCATATAATTTGGAGGGTTTTCAGGTTCAAAAGTAACTATTCTACACTTTATGTAAATTTCCTCACCCCAATATGCGTGGTCTTTCTGTTCATATTCTCTTGGGTAGCGCTTCAAGTTTTGCAAAGAGATTTGTCTTTGGGAAGCTTGAAGTATTCCAGCACATGCATCTATCTTATTTGAATGTTGCTTGTGGATGCAGTTAGCTGTATCATTAAGTTTTTCCATCCCCTGGGCACTAAACATTCCAATTCCACAATGTATCTTAGCTAACTTGGGGACATGATAGACCATGATATGCAAATATGGAATAACCCTTGTCGCTCATACCCTTTTCGCTTACCCTCTAGTGAAAGAAAGAGGAGCACCCAATCTCTAGCCTTTGAGAAAAGATTACTCTCCTCAACCTCCAGAGAAGATTAATAATATTTAGAAATTAATGAGTACAAGCTGGCAAATTTGTCCCATATATCAATGACAATTTTCTCTGTCTCTTCATGCAAAGGGATCTCAGAGGGAATCTGGCAATTTTGCAAGGAGCTTTTTCCTTCATTTCCTATCAAACTAGAACATGCTATCTTTCCAGTTTCTTTGCCATTCGCATCCCTTGTTTCCTAAACCTTGCAAGTTACACAACATTTTTGTATCGCTGTGACCAGACAGTTAAGGTGGGATGTTTTTGAGCCAACAATTTTAGTCATAGCACCAAGTTCTTCCTTTACATCCTGGTCTACTGCATCTGTGATCAAATTTTCAATTTATCTGTCAGTCACCCTCAACATTAGGTGTAATTCATCAGTAACAACATTTGTAGCAACAGATAAATTCACCAGAGATGGATATTTACAGTCTGGCCCCAATGATTTTGAAGTCTTGTCAGTATCATTATTCCTCGTAATGTCACCCTCGTTGTAGAAATTTTCTGGTTTTGACATATTACCCCTATCGCGGGTGTGGTTTGCACAATGTCTACATGCATGGTTTGATGTAGCACCGTATCTCCATAGCACCATCAACATGAACTTGTAATCTGCACCTAAGCAAACATTGATATTATATTATTGTTCACCGATATCAATAGTAGCCTACCCTGTTTGGATAGCAAATCAGTAGCACTCCAAACGTTTGCAAATGAAGTTCTGTACATTTCATATGACTCGCGTGCTTTGACAACGCCAACAGCACAGTGTTCTCCCTGACATTTCTGATCTATATCTTGTGAAAATAATGAAAAACTCATTACACAAAGTCCAATGTTCCACATGATGATTGTGCCATCACCACAGAATTTTACAGTAAATGATGGTTTCTTTTCATTTTCAAGAAGTTCTGGGTTTTGAGTTAAAAAAGACTGTACAGCATATCTTAAAGCTTCAGGAACACATATTTCAGCCCCTTCACATGGTCCAAGCGTTCTCTGGATGTGACACATCACAGTCATATCTTTTCGGAGTTCTTTTATCACATATGTTTTTTGAAGTCCATCACATACTGTGGCAAGTTCATGATAACAGAGATCTGATACATAGAACCTATCAAGTAAATATAGAATCTTTTTGAGTACATCTTTCTCAGACTATGAAGTTTCACAATAATTTACATCATGAGAAGTACCAGATGAGTCTGACACAATCTGACTGTCCAACTTGAGACCAAAATTATTAAGGAACCACATGGCACTTAACTTCTTTCAGCTTTCTTAAAGGGGCGAGCTATACCTCGTCAGGAAAACAAACAAACTCGGAATAGTTCAGATTTGTGCCACAGGCATGCTTAGTACTGAACTTTTCCACTTGGAGGTGTAGAGTGACCTAGATTGGTCATGTGACAGCTGTTGTTGTGAACATGGCTGGGTCAGTGGAGAGAAGGGAGGGTAAAACTGAGGTATTTTCAATTTTCATTAGAGTAGTTCGAACAGGAAATATATTTGCTTTAATGTAAAATATATGCTAGTACAGTTCCATTGCATAATTCAATGAGAAACTCATATAGATGAAAAATGTTGAATGTAAAAAGGTTTTGGACTCCATGGGGTTTGAACCCACACCCGCAAACAACTTCAGGTTACAAGTTCAACACCCTAACCACTAGGCCACAGAGACCACAGTTCAGGCTATTTGTGTATAGGACGTCATATATACAAGATCTGTATGTATGTATGCATGTATGCGTGCATACATATATGTATGCATGTATACACAATATCATATATACAGGCTATGCATGCATGCATATATGTATGCATGTATACTCTCAAAAGGTGCTAAGCAATACGGGACAAAACTTTGTCCATAGTAATGATCAACACAATATCTACTCATGCATTTGCTCAGGATAAACTGATTTGTTTTTTACATGGTGTTTCATAATCCCAATAGAATACGTATTGATTTGAAGCAAATGTCCCTGTGTTTTCAGTGTAACCGTTTCTGTGCTGTTTTGTGTCAATCGTTACTATGGACAAAAAAATGAAGAGCTAGCACCTTTTGAGACAGGCTCATTATATACGATGTCATCTATACAGGCTATGTATGCATGCATGTATGTTTCCATTTATTTATTTATTTACATTTTTATTTGTGTATGTACATTGCATCATTCAATCAGAAACACATATAGAACAATAAACATTATATACCATGTGTATATCATATGTATGATGTATATACTGTAATATATGCGTAATAGACATCTAGCCACATCTGTAATATATGCTAATAAGATGCATAATGTTCCAGACAGTGAGTGAGACAAAGGAGTATGTAAATGAGATGACATCATCGAAAGTTTAGCTGGCAGTTCAGTGAGCCCTGGATGGGAATAAACCATTCAGTAGCCAGAAGTCAAAGTGTTCAGACATTGTACTTTTACATGGTGTCAGATGAGGAAGAATGCCGCCCGCTAATACACTGCCGGGTTTGCGGCCGCCATGTCAGCTTGTCCTCACCCACAACGCATGATCGAACTGGAAAACATGGATCAGAGCATATGAGATATATGCCATTGCTGCAGGTGTATTCACGAAGGCGGAATGAGGGCAATGCTGCATCTTCCTTCATGTCACCGGCGAGGACACACAAAAGGTATTTGCCAACATGTCCATCGAGCTCACTGATCGAGACAAGATCGGACTGCTCACAGATGCGTTTCAGACCTACTGTACAAGTAAAAGTAACTTGATAATAACACGCTATCGGTTCAATTCTCATAACCAAGCTACTGAGAATATGTCTACGTATGTTACTGCGTTAAGAGACAGAGTGAAAGACTGAGTATGGATCGGTGGAGGAGTCGCTGTTGCGCGATCGGCTGGTGGATGGCGTAAGGAACACAAATTTGAGGAACAAACTGCTACAAACGGCTGATTTGACGTTAGAAAAGTGCATCAACATGTGCAAACTCAGTGAGTTCAGTTCTGATCAGTTAGGGGACAAGAAATCAGATGGTGAAGTAAAGGAAATTGATTTTCTGAGGAACTATGGTACTCCGTGTACTGGTGCACTGGCGGTCTGGTCATCGGCGATGCCATCTTGGAAATCACTATCTTGTAATGCTGGCGGTGCCGGTGCTGGAGAGTTCAAGATCTGCTGTCAAAACTGCGGATACGAACACCGCCGGGGAGTCTGCCCAGAGAAAGGCAAAGCTTGCATACCCTGCAAGAAGATCGGGCACTTCGGTAAGGTCTGGCGAAGCAAGACCCGGATCTGGCGGAGGTCAATGTTTTGACAACGGATCTGTTCATCGGTGCCGTTGACCACAGTGCCGAGCAAGACGCCAAGATGTGGTACGCGACTGTCCGAGTGAACGGTTGCCCTGTCAAGTTCAAGCTCGACACCGGGTCGGAGGCGAACGTGCTTCCCAGGTTCATTTTCGACGAACACCCGGTGTTCATTGGTCACGTTCTCCGGGCATCAGATCACTCCTGACGGTGAGGCGTCTGTCGACGTGAATAGCAGAGTCAGCCTATTTTGGGGAAACAGGCTTGTGTGGCATTGAACTTGTTGCCGCGTGTCAATGAGGTGTGCTCTGCCATGCCGACGAACATTTCCAAGCCAGACGACGGTCCCAGCACGCAGGCTGATCAGCTGGTAAGCAAATACAAAGACGTTTTTCAGGGTTTAGGTCTGATCAAAGCAAAGGCTGTCATTCATGTTGATAAATCTGGACAACCTGTTATAGATCTGCCTAGAAGAATCCGATATGCAATTCAAAGTAAAGTACATAGTGAAATTGATCGTATGGTAGAAATGGGTGTAATAGTTGAGCAGGATGAACCTACCGAGTGGGTTAATTCTATAACTATCGTAAAAAAAACAAATAAGATAAGGCTTTGTCTGGATCTGACTAAGTTGAACAAAGCTATAAAGAGAGGGCCTTTCCCTAGCAAAACAATTGACGAAATTATTGCTAAGATGGCACATGCAAAATATTTCTCAGTTTTGGATGCAATGGCAGGGTATTGGCAAATAGAGGTAGATGAAGAAAGTTTGTGTCTGTGTACATTTAGCACTCAGTGGGGCTGATACAGGTACACCTGCCTGCCTTTTGGCATCAAAACAGCTGGTAACATTTTTATTCAGGAAATGCACCATGTCATGGGCGACCTACCTGGTATCGGGATAGTAATGGACGACATTTTGGTATATGGGTCAACAGTGGAGGAGCACAACGAGAGGCTCAAGGCCGTGTTGGACCGAGCTAGGTCAGTAAATCTCAAATTAAACGAGGCAAAATCTTTGTTATGCAAAACTACAGTGAAGTATGTAGGTCATCAACTTACCCAACAAGGTGTCAAGGCTCATCCAGACAGAATACAAGCAATCGTAGACATGCCAGAGCCACGCGACAAACAAGGCATGCAACAGTTCCTGGGCATGGTTGGGTATGTGCACAAGTTCATACCTAAGATGTCCGAGATTGCCAAACCACTGCGCAGGCTCCTCGCAAAGGATGTGGCGTGGCACTGGCAAAACGAATAGAAGTGTGCTTTCGATAAGTTGAAGGAAAAGTTGAGAACTGCTCCTGTGTTGTCATATTACAATGTAAACAAGCCTATTGTCATTCAGGTAGATGCGTGTCAGTCAGGTCTAGGTGCTGTGTTAATGCAAGAAAACAAGCCAATCGCACTCGCACATTATGCGCTCAATTCAGCACGGTGTGGTTACGCCATGATAGAAAAAGAAATGCTCACCATATGTTTCGGTTTCATGACTATATCTTTGGCAAGGGGGTTCAAATTCAAACGGACCACAAGCCGTTGGTGGTGATAATGCAAAAACCGATTCACAAACTTTCGGCCAAAATGCAGAGAATGCGGATGTGATTGCAAAACTACAATATTCAACTGTGTCACGTGAAGGGTTCTCTAATGTTTTTTGCAGACACGTTGTCCAGAGCACACAGTGCCAGTGTAGGTCATGAGACTCTGTTCGATAACACATTCAGCGTTGCCACAGTGGACATGCAATCGTCAAGTTTGTTAAGTAAAATTGTCAGAGAGTATGAAAAAGATGTATCCATGTCCATGTTGATCACACACATTGAGGATGGGTGGGACACTACACGCATACAGACACCGTTGTGTCTCAGACAGTACATCCCACACAAAGACGAGTTAACGGTAGAAAACAATCTAGACATGAAAGGCAATCATGTGGTGGTCCCTTCGGGTCTCTGCGGTGAAATGATTGAGGCGTTACACGAAATGCACTTGGGCGTAGCGAAATCCAAGCAGCTGGCGTGAGACTGCATGTTCTGGCCTAACATAAACAAACAGATTGAGGAAAAAGTCAGTCGGTGTGACACTTGCCAGAACAACCGGAAAAGTTTCCATAATGAGCCATTGATAAACCACCCGATAGCCTGTCAGCCGTATGATAAAGTAGGGGCAGATTTGTTTGAATTAAACCATGAAAATTACCTGATAACTGTGGATTATTACACAAAATATCCAGAGGTGACGTTGTTGAGAGATACGTCGTCGGTCACAGTCATTGAGGCGATGAACGATAATTTTGCTAGGCACGGTATTCCTAGTCAGGTTATTTCGGACAATGGTCCGCAACTTAAGAGCCATGAGTACAGGGAGTTTGCACAACATTATGGTTTTAAAGCCGTATATTCCAGTCCGCAATATCCACAGAGCAACGGCCAGGTGGAGAGGTTTGTGCAGACAGTGAAAGACATGTTAAAAAAATGTGCAAAAACAAAGACAGATTTTCAGTTAGCTTTGTTAAACTATCGAAACACTCCATTGCCTGTCTTGAATGCATCTCCGGCTCAGCTGCTCATGAGCAGAAAGCTGAGAGGCAGGTTGCCGATGGCGGAAGAAATCTTGATACCCGAAACACAAAATCTGAAGAAAGTACAGACAGCGAGAAGACAGTAAAGTCAGAAGGTTTTTCATGGCAAGAAATGCGGTAACCCGCACAAGCCTATGATAGTTGGGGACAGTGTAAAATACAAGAATAATGCAGGAGAGTGGAAAAAAGGAGTAATTTTGGGTCGTACAGGTGTGTCAGGGAGAGAATATCAGATTTTAAATCAGTCAGGGAACATGTTGTACAGGAACAGGGTTCAAATTCTAAAGGCGTCTGAGGGGAGGCAGCCCGAGCCAGTCGAGTAAACGCAAAGTGGGTCAGCATCGCAGCCAAATATAAACAGTGCGGCTAATCTAAGTGGGTCAGGTCGGGTGATTAGGCCAGCGAGCAGGTTAGACCTGTAGTGAGTCAGTCACATTGAATATATACACACAAACGCATGTGCATGTTAGGCTTAAGTATTGTATTTTCAGCTGCATTTGGTGTGGGTGTTGTACTATACAGTTTTGGATGCAATGACAGGGTATTGGCAAATAGAGTTAGATGAAGAAAGTTTGCGTCTGTGCACGTTTAACACTCCGTGCGGCTGGTACAGGTACACCCCGCCTGCCTTTTGGCATCAAAACAGCCGGTGACATTTTTATTCAGGAAATGCACCGTGTCATGAGCGATCTACCCGGTATCGGGATAGTCACGGACAACATTTTGGTATATGGGTCAACGGTTGAGGAACACAATGAGAGGCTCAAGGCCGTGTTGGACCGAGCTATGTCAGTAAATCTTAAATTAAACGACACAAAATCTTTGCTATGCAAAACTACAGTAAAGTTTGTAGGTCATCAACTTACCCAACAAGGTGTGAAGCCTGATCCAGACAGAATACAAGCAATAGTTGACATGCCGGAGACGCGTGACAAACAAGGCGTCCAAAGGTTCCTGGGCATGGTTGGATATGTACACTAGTTCATACCCAACATGTCCGAGATTGCCAAACCACTGCGCACGCTCCTTACTAAGGATGTCGCATGGCACTGGCGAACTGAACAGCAGGGTGCGTTTGATAAGTTGAAGGAAAAGTTGAGAACTGCTCCTGTGTTAGCGTATTACAATGTTAAGAAACCCATTGTGATTCAGGTAGATGCTTGTCAGTCAGGTTTAGGTGCCGTATTAATGCAAGACGACAAGCCAATCGCACTCGCATCTCGTGCGTTTAACTCAGCGCAGTGTGGCTATGCCACTATTGAAAAAGAAATGCTCGCCATATGTTTCGGATGCCAGAGATTTCATGACTATATCTTTGGCAAGGAGGTTCAAATTCAGACGGACCACAAGCCGTTGGTGGCGATAATGCAGAAACCGATTCACAAACTTTCAGTCAAAATGCAGAGATTGCGAATGCGTTTGCAAAACTACAATATTCAGCTATGTCATGTGAAGGGTTCTTTGATGTTTTTTGCAGACACGTTGTCCAGGGCACATAGTGCCAATGTAGGTCATGGTAGCCTGTTCGATGACACGTTCTGCGTTTCCGCAGTAGACATGCAATCGTCAAGTTTGTTGAGTAAGATTGTCAGAGAATATGAAAAGGATGTGTCCAGGTCCATGTTAATCACGCACATTGAAGATGGGTGGGACACTACATGCATACAGACACCGCCGTGTCTGAGACAGTACATCCCACACAAGGATGAGTTAACGGTAGAAAACAATCTGGTCATGAAACGCAATCGGGTGGTGGTTCCTCCAGGTCTCCGCGGTGAAATGATTGAGGCGTTACACGAAACACATTTGGGTGTGACGAAATCCAAGCAGCTGGCACGAGACTGCATGTTTTGGCCTAACATAAACAAACAAAATTGAGGATAAGGTCAGTCGGTGTGACACTTGCCAAAACAACCGCAAAAGTTTGCATAATGAGCCGTTGATTAATCACCCGATAGCCTGTCAACCGTATGAGAAAGTAGGGGCACACTTGTTTGAGTTAAACCATAAAAATTACCTGATAACTGTGGGTTATTACACAAAATATCCAGAGGTGACGTTGTTGGGTGATACGTCGTCTGTCACAGTCATTGAAGCATTGGTCGTAATGCGAAGCATTTCGTTTGATGCGAGGGGAGGGAGAACGACTCACCCCGCCCTGAGCGACTCCTCCTGCCACTGCTCACCTCCCCCCGCCCCTGAGCGACTCACCCCTGCCACTGCTCACCTCCCCCCGGCCCTGAGCGACTCCCCCCCCATCTGCCTCTGCTCACTTCCCCCCTTATAAGGCCGCCCGCCGGCCTCCCTCAGGCACTCAGCCTCCAGCCGCCTTCCTGCTCTCTGCCCCTTCTTCTTCTGCCTCTCTCCAGTTTTCCTGCTTTGGCTCTACACCTCGGATCGCTGACTCACCCCAGCTCCAGCTTCAGCTATGCCTAAAGGAAATGGACGTGGACGGAAGGGCTCCCGGGCCGCCCCCCGCACCCCGGGGCCCTCTCCGTCCCCCGGGAGGGACGAGTCACCGGCCTCCGTCTCGGTCTCCCCCCCAGCTCTCCTCTTTTTCCACCTCGGATCGCTGCTACGCCTCAGCTTCAACATGCCTCAAGGGAAAGGACGTGGACGGAAGGGCTCCCGGGCCGCCCAGGCACCGCCCCGGGGAGCACAGACCCCGGCCGCCTCGGCGGATTTTTGATCCGCCGGCCTCCCCCCGGCCGGCCCGGGGGGCCCCTTCCCGGCGCCTCACCTTCACCACTGCCGACAGCCCCGCGACCTCCACCGACAACCTCCGAGAGACCACCGATCGCAGCGCCGCCCAGTCACAGCCGGGGTCATCACCTCGGACCTCACACCTCAGACCACAGCTCAGCCCAGCCTCGCCTCACGAGGAACCCTCTGCCAGACAACACCGCCGCCGACCATGACGTCCACCGACAACCTCCCAGCGACCACCGATCGCAGCGCCGCCCAGTCACAGCCGGGGACCACCACCTCGGACCTCACACCTCAGACCACAGCCCAGCCTCGCCTCACGAGGAACCCTCTGCCAGACAACACCGCCGCCGACCATGCCGTCCACCGACAACCTCCCAGCGAACACCGATCGCAGCGCCGCCCAGTCACAGCCGGGGACCACCACCTCGGACCTCACACCTCAGGCCACAGCCCAGCCCAGCCTCGCCTCACGAGGAACCCTCTGCCAGACAACACCGCCGCCGACCATGCCGTCCACCGACAACCTCCCAGCGAACACCGATCGCAGCGCCGCCCAGTCACAGCCGGGGACCACCACCTCGGACCTCACACCTCAGACCACAGCCCAGCCCAGCCTCGCCTCACGAGGAACCCTCTGCCAGACAACACCGCCGCCGACCATGCCGTCCACCGACAAGCTCCCAGCGAACACCGATCGCAGCGCCGCCCAGTCACAGCCGGGGACCACCACCTCGGACCTCTCTTCCCCGTTACCCTCTGAGCTCCGCCAGTCATTGAAGCATTGAAGGATAATTTTGCACGGCACAGTATTCCTAGTCAAGTCATTTCGGACAATGGTCCACAATTTAAGAGCTATGAGTACAGGGAGTTCGCACAACACTATGGGTTTAAAGCTGTGTATTCCAGTCTGCAGTATCCACGAAGCAATGGCCAGCTGGAAAGGTTTGTGCAAACGGTAAAAGACATGTTGAAGAAGTGCGAAAAAAACAAATACTGGCGGAAGAAATTTTGATACCCGAAACACAAAATCCAAAGAAAGTACAGACAGCGAAAAGGCAACAAAGCCATGCAGAAAGTGTTTCATGCCAGAAAATGTGGTAAGCCGCACAAACCTCTGAAAGTTGGGGACAAAAATCACGCAGGGGAATGGAAAAAAGGGGTCATTTTAGGTCGTACAGCTATCTCAGCGAGAGAATATCAAATTTTAAATGAGGCAGGTAATATGTTGTATAGAAATCGAGTTCAGATTATAAGGGCGCCTGAGGGGGGGACGGCCCGAACCAGTCGGGCAGACGCAGAGTAGGTCAGCGTCGTTGCCGAATATAAACAGTGCAGCTAATCTAAGTAGGTCAGGTCAGCTGATTAGGCCGGCGAGCAGGTTAGACCTGTAGTGAGTCAGTTAGACTGTGTGTATACACACGACACATGTGCATGGTAGGATTAAGTTGTGTTTCAGAGGCAGTTAGTGTGTGTTGTGTTTACGGACAATGTGTAACATGGAGGCTGTGATACCGGACATTTAAAGGACTTCAGTGCCATAGCGCGCTCAGACATTCGCTAGGACCTGTGTTTAAGCTAAGTATGCATATATGTTTGTTGTTGCATTCGTTTGACTGATATGTTTGTGTATGTTGATGGTCATTTTGAAACATTGCATGTTTCAGAAATACTTTAAGAGGGGGATGTGATATATGCGTAATAGACGTCCAGACACATGGGTAATATATGCTAATGAGATGCATAAGGTTCTAGACAGTGAGTGAGACAAAGGAGTATGTAAATGAGATGATGTCACGGAAAGTTTAGCCGGCGGTTCAGCGAGCCCTAGACATGAATTCAGTATCCAGAAGTCAAAGTGTTCAGACGTTGTACTTTCACACACATCATCTGCACGTAATACACATTATTCTATTCAGATTCTATCTAAAAATATAACAAGTGCATTTTGTTATACAAATGAAAAGTGTCCACAATCAAAAATAGGAATTTATTCATCCATTTTTGAACACTCACTGTGGCTCATCCAATAGTTGGACCAAACTAAAAGCATCTAAAACCAAAAATAATTATTTAAATAAATCTGTAAATATTCACTATACCTAAAACAATGGTTGGATCTTCCATAAATTTGGCACACTATTAGTTTACATATTCTGTAATATATTAAAATATACAGCAATGTCAGGTACATGCTTGTACATGTGTGTCAGCATTGTGAAACTACTATCGACAGCAAAGGCCCAAAGAGGTTGGTATCAATATTCTGTCTGCGGCTCCTTGCAGTAACTAGCACTACAGTAAGCTTGGTACCATTGGAAAGGGAATCAAATTGTATATCTATCCATACCAAATCTTATATGGTTTCAAATATTTTTAAATTCAGTATGGTTTTAAACTTTAAAAATAATTTAAATTGCAGAATTTACCATGATTTACTTTTTTGACCTAGGGCCTAGAAAGCCTAGAAAGCTGAGGTCATGCCACTTCTTCTGATACCATCCATGACCTTCTATGATGTAGGGCAGTGATGAAGGAATATTCACTAAATACACTCATAATAAAAATGGATTTGACTCAAATACAAACTTATTATATAGTCAATGCAAGAAGAACATCAGATAGAACATATTATTATTCTTCTAAGTGATGCAATTTCATCAAAATCCAATCCATACAGAGATAGTTATGACCTAGATAAAAGATTCACCTGGTACTTGTAGTACACGGGTGAAGGACAACGTAGTGTAAATATGGGCGAAAATAGGCTTAGTATCGAATCTGAACTAGAAACTGTGGTTCCAGTATCAATTGGCTGCATATATTGCCACAGAGTTGGTGAAATGGGCGAGAATGCAAAAAGACAAGATGGCGGCCAGAGAACGCCATCGTTTTCACTTTTAAATCTGATTAAACTAGATATTATATTATATTTTTCAACTCAAAGGTAGCGGGCTATAAATAAGACATATGTAAAGAATAAATGTTGCTTCTTAGATTGTGAAATTAGGCTCTCATTTCCTTAACCCGCTTTTTCGACCGTTTTTATATAGGGTTGGTATTCACCCGTGTACTGCGATTATGGGGTGAATACTTTATGAAGTTTATCTAGTTATGACCCTGTGAATATTGATGAAAAAAGCACCATTCCACAAGTTGTTCATAGCGCTGCCGGTACCTACTCTCAGCAGTTTTGACATACCCATAGGATGGAGCAAACAATATTTTTAAGGTTTTTTACATGTGGATATAGCTTAAAGACAATGTAATCACATTGTACATGTTACGCCGTAACATGAATAATTCATCACGACAAGCGAGCTCACAGTGTAACCATGTAAAGCCGTGTTTACACGGGCAAGTTAAGTCGCTTCATATAAATCGCCTTGCCTAGTTCGCCTCACATTCGCCGTGTAAACGCGACTCTGAGGCGGATTAGGGCTGATTCGCTTCATATGATTCACTTTATGTAAACCACCTTGCCAGGTGGTTTATATGAAGCGATTCTGCTGGTTCCCGGGCGGCGATAGTGTAAAATAGCAGTGCTCGCCAGCTACATGCACAGCTGTAACTATTGCTGGTGCCCGGCAGTGTTAGGGACCGGTTAGGCCGAAATCTATTGAATGCGATCATATTTAACAGAATTACATACTCAAATAATGAAATTTAATTAAATTAACCCTAAATTAAAAGCGATATTAACGTAACAGCTGCATCGGCGTCGAATCGCCGAGTGTAAACTAAACAAATAGCAGTGCTCGCCGGCTACAGGCAGAACTAAGGCTGCTGGTTCCCAGCGCCGAAACACTTTCAAACTCGCTTCGTGTAAACGCGCCACTACATCGCTTCATATAAATCGATTTGCCTAATTTGCTTTACAATTGCCCGTATAAACACGGCTTAAGAGGTCTACAGTAACTAACTGTAGTTACCTACTGTAGCTGGTACCAGCAGGTTTCGGTCTGTATTTCAAATTAAATCTTGTTGAGCAGTAGCTACAGTAACTAGCATTTCATTCCTAGTAACATCACACTCGCTTAGCTATTGATCTGTTGTTTTAAATCATTAACTGATGAACTGGCATTCATGTAGATAAAAGATTCACCCGGTACTTGTAGTACACGGGTGAAGACCAGCCTTATATAAAAACCGTCGAAAATAGCGTGATTATGGAACAACAAGTAGAATGCCTGGCACCAGTGTCAAATGGTTACATATATCAGAGCAGAGTTGGTGAATGAGAGAGAATGCAAAAAGACAAGATGGCGGCCAGAGAATGCCATCGATTTCACTTTTAAATCTGATTAAACCATATATTATATTATATTTTTCAACTCAAAGGTAGTGGGCTATCAATAAGAGATATGTAAAGAATAAATGTTGCTTCTTAGATTGTGAAATTAGGCTCTCAATTCATTGACCCGTTTTTTCGACAGCTTTTACATAGGATAGGGTTGGTTTGCACCCCTACTGCAGCAGTACCGGGTGAATCTTGTATCTAGTATTCATGCAGCTGTTCTAGCAGACTCAACACACTGTTACAGGAAATTTCTGAATCAGGATGAGGAATGCCAAAGGTAAAAGGCGGATTGGTTCATCGTCGAGTCTTGTTGAAGTGGCTCCTTCGACTAGTTCTGCGCCGACGGACAGTCCTAAGAAACGTAGGATCGATGATAGTTTGGAGGTGTTGGAGGTTTTGAGAAACATGTTCGATCTACAAGTGCAGCAGATGTCAGCTTTATCGCAATGATTGGACGTGCAGAATGCTGCCGTTTAGGATGTTCTGAAGGCGACGGCTGCGTGTTCTACAGTAGAGGAGGCTTCAGAGCAGTGTGATCCTGGTTTGACTCGTGTATCTGGATTGCTGCAATGTTCATAGCGCTGCCGGTACCTACTCTCAGCAGTTTTGACATACCCATAGGATGGATATGCTAATTAGAGCAAACAATATTTTAAAGGTTTTTTACATGCGGATATAGCTTAAAGACAATGTAATCGCATTATAGATATTTGCATTCTGATCATTTTGATACAAAAACCAAGGCAATATCTCAAATAGAAGCAGAGATCTTTTTTTTTAATTACAATTCATGCTAGAAATAATAAGTTAAAAAAATAATGATGTCACTAAAATGTACATTGCCTTTAGCAGGTAGCCTCAAAGATCAGGATTTAACAACTCTGTGACTACACTAAAGTAGGATCAGTAGCACAGCGGTTCAGTAGTTTTTCTACTGGCAAACGAGGTAACTCTTAAAAAATGCCCTGTTCATTGACATGATAGTTCACTGGTGTCCATGCCAGGATTTGACAAATCAGTACCAGAAGCACAAGACGGCGGCCGTAACAATCCTTACTAATCAGAGTATCCGATCCTGCTGGGAAGTTCACCGACTCGAAGTCTTTCAGTTGAAAGGCTTGATATCCATGAACTGCTGCTGCCACTGCAGATCGGAACAATTTCCAGAACACATCAAAATGCATGTGCACCTCGAACAGATGCTGCTGTGCTGTTTTGCTATGAAGGTGTCTTTGGAAGCCAACTAACAACGTATCCCTTCCTAAGCTGACCAGTTCCTCAGACATATCAGGGTTAGTGAAGTTCTCACTGACCAGACCTTCAGTCAACTTGAAATTCTCCTCCGGTTCCCAAGTCGAGGCCGATAGTGGATAATCTTTCCACTGAACCAGGTATGAGAAAGTCTGAAATAAAAAAAGTAATTATTAAAAGGAGAACAACATAGAAGAGAATCCTTGAGGGGAAAAAAACTAAGTTTAAAAAAATGAAATTACCCTCCTAATATACATTCCAAATCAAACTGATTGACCCAGTCAGAAAATATTATCCAGGCTCTTACATCTAAGCAATCTTCAGGAAAATTGATAAATAGATAGGAGACAGGTATGCATAAATGAATATGGTCGTTTCAAAAATGAATATCAAATGTTGACGATTTGCAAAGGATTTACTGAAATGAACAGAAATAATGAAAGAATTCAGAGCAATTTTCACTAATCTTCTAGTTGACAGATTCAAAAGATTTAAGGACCCAAATAAATAAGAACATTTGATCTACATTGTACAACAGAGTCGGTGAACTGTTTCAAGACCGACTGGATGCATACTGGTCAAGCATTATGTATATCTTGGAGACAGTGACAGTTGCTACAATCCACCACATCTGAAGAACTGATTCAATTTCTATTAATTAACAGCGGCTAACAGGTCCAAGGCCTATTATAGCTGAATCCTATTGATTGAAAAGACAGCTTGTTAATAACTTTAAAAGTGTTCCCACAGCAAAGCAACAAGTAACACATGCCACAACACAGTAGGTGCCATGCCGATCAGGCTGGGAATCGGGATTTCGGCTGGAGTCGGAAAACACCATGATCCGCACATACCTATAGTCACTATGCATGCATTCAGATCGGCGCATTTTCTTCACTTCCCTCGGCAACTCTTTTCCAGGAAATCAGGTGATGTATTGGCCAGAACTGGTCGTCTACATTCTTCTGTCGTTTCTGTCTAATCCTCCGATCCACGGGGATCTTGATCAAAATCAACTGAACATAATCGATGCATACTCCATGAGTGACTCGAGTTATGGGCGCAGACATCTTGTGGTCGATGCTAATTGGATGAAATTGGGTCATGGGCAGAATCAATCGAAGCGCCATGAACTCGCAGCGGATAAATTAAGTTCAGGATTGCTGGTAATGTTTTAAGGTGGGCAGTTAACACTGACAAATTTACATGTCAGTCATATATTTGAGTGGGGAAGATATATTTTTTAAAGGGGGAGGGGAGGAGAGGAAAGTGTTTTCTAGGGACAAAGTTACATGTCATAATTTTTTAAGTATGCCATGTGGGCAAAGGCCTTATTTATTTCAATTATACTTGGGGGGACTTGTGTATTACTCATTATAATAATGATATGATATTGTTTACTAAGAAATGGGGAACTTTTATGAGCCATTTCTCTCGCTATACACTTGGTGGCAGCACCCATTCCCGGTCCAAGTCGGCCATCATGGATGGATAGAAGGGTGTAGGTGTGTGTGTGCTGGTGGTGTAGGTGTGTGGTGGGGGTGTAGGTGTGTGGTGGGGGTGTGTGTGGTGGGGGTGTAAGTGTGTGGTACAGTGTAGGTGAGTGGTGGGGGTTTAGGGATATGGTGGGGGTGTAGGTGTGTGGTGTGTGTATGTGGTGGTGTAGGTGGGTGGTGTGTGGTGGGGGTGTAGGTGCGCGTCGTTGAGGTGTATGTGTGTGGTGAGGGTGTAGGTGTGTTTGTGGTGAGGGTGTAGGTGTGTGTGCGGTGAGGGTGTAGGTGTGTGTGGTGGAGGTGTAGGTGTGTAGTGGGGGTGTAGGTATGTGGTGGGGGTGTAAGTGTGTGGTGGGGGTGTAAGGGGTACTGGGGTATAGGTGTGTGTTGTGGGGTGTAGGGGGTATAGATGTGTGTGGTGGTGTGTGTGGTAGGGGTTTAGGGCTGTGGTGGGGGTGTAGGTGTTTGGTGGGGGTTTAGGGATGCTAAAGATTGTGAGGTGCCACTCTGCAAGACATCCCTACACCTCCACGACAAACCACCTACACACACACCGTCAACCCCAACCACAAACATCTACACCCCCACCACAGCCCTAAGCCACCACCACACCTGTACACCCCACCACACCCATACACCCCACCACACCCAGGGAGGACTGGTGTGCTCAGTGTCAGGATAATGTGACTGAGTGGGATACCAGGTCATGGTTCTGGTGGCCTGGTTTCCCAGTGAGTCAGCACTATAAAGTCGCCATGAGTGCGCACTGTCACAAGTCGGTACCCGTCCTGATATGACCTTTGATGTTGCTAGGATGTAAAACAACAACAAACAAACAAACAAACATAATGAGGGCAATAATAAATAAATCCACATGATTGCATATAATAATGCCATTAAATATATACAATGATTTATCCACAATGATGGCAATAATAAATAAATCCACATGCTTGCATATTATAATGCCAATAAATATATCAAATGATTTGTCCACAATGAGGTCTAAAAGAAAGAAAGAAATAATTAAATAAAGAAATTAAAAATTAATATCCACATGAATGCAAATGAAAAAATATAGAACTTAAACTTCTGCAGGGATCCGGCTGGTGCTGTTAGACTGAGCTGAGGAAGCCAAACTTGTCCATGATCCACTGCTCCCTCTTAGTCCATCAGCGCTCTTCTTTTTATGCAGCCTCATGTTGCTGTCCAGCATGGATTTGAACCAGCCCTGGAGATGTCCAGTGGTTCTCCCCATCTTCTGGGCCTGGTCCTCTCACAGCTTGCTCTTTTTGTCGGTCCTCCGGTAATCGGTCAACTTGACCTTCCAGAGGACGGGGGTATCATGCAAAAAATGCAGCACCACCTCTTCCTTGTCTGCAGGCAGAGTGCAGTCAAACTTGCGCACCCTCCTCTTGCCTGTTCCTTGCAGACGGTGTGAGCCGGAGGAGGTGGAGGCTGCAGATGTTGCACGGGAATGCGGAGAAGATGGGGACAGGGACTGTGTGTCCATAGTCTCCTCTGTGTCCTCGGTCGGGTGAGCAGGAGACGAGACCATAGGAGATGGTGGAGATGGTGGTGCTGCTGCTGATGTTGGTGGTGTTCCAGTCAACCTCTTCCTCCTCTTCCCTCTTCCCCTTCCATAGTGGGGGTTTGGAGCACAAGTGGAAATGGAGCTGGAGCTGGAGCTGGAAGCGGAAGTGGAGGTGGAGGTGGAGGTGTGTTTCGGTGGCATGCTGGAGAAGTAATAATAATAATAATATATTCATTTCCTCATGATCAATGTACACACAAGTTGATATTTATATCAGTAATTTTTTCACATGAAAAAGGAGAAAGCAGAAGTAGAATACTTATGAGGTGCTTTCCCCATTTAAAAATAACACAGAAGCATTGCTTATACCATAGAAATAATAAATAGAAAGATAAAAATTAAAAGGATATCAACATTACCCTCAATACTGTAAATTACATCTCAATATTTATGTACTAGACTACTATGTGTTTTCCCTCTGATAAGCTTAAATATTTTCTTTTTATACATTCGTTGAAACATATAACTATTTTTTGCATTGAGACTTTAAAGTTGTTCTTGCAAATACTTGTCTTAGGTTGTTACTCTGCCTTGTGTCATGGCTACTATCTGAACTTATTTTGAATAAAGACTGGAGATATTTTGGCAGTAGCCCTTAGTTTGCATTGTAAATTATCATACTAGATTTGATCTTAACCAAGTCTATTTATTTTAATACATGAAGATCAAAGAACAGCTTATTAGTGTGTTCTCGATATCCAACGTTGCACACAATTCTCACTGCTTTCTTCTGTAGCAAATAAATACACTCCATATTTGTTTCATATGCATCTCCCCATACTTCACATCAATAAGATACATAAGGCAGAAATAACGAATAATACAATATGAAGCATGCATTTTTGCTTAATACATATTTTGCCTTGTGCATAATTGCAATAGTTTTGGACAATTTAGATTTAATCATACTAATATGCTTTTTCCAATTATGTCTATGATCTATTAGCAACCCTAGAAATTTACTGACATAAACCATTTCGATATCAGTATCATTTATACGTACTGTAACATTAGATTGTTGTTTATAAATACTAAACAGCATGAAATTAGTTTTTGCTACATTAAGTGATAACTTGTTTGTTGCAAACAATAGGTTCAATTTAATAAGTTCTTTGCTTATATCATTGCCAAGTTGAACTGGGTCATTTCCTGACCTAAAGATAGTAAGTAGTGTCATCAGCAAACAGAATGAATTTAAGAAGGGATGACACATTACAAATAGTATTTATATATCAAATGAATAACTTAGGTCCCAGAATTGAGCCCTGAGGGACTCCACATATCACATTTGCTAAGTCTGAGTCCTCGTCATCTAAATTTACATATTGTTGTCTATTTTGTAGATAACTAGTAAGCCAGTTATTGCCTCTGATACCATAGTGATTTAATTTTTGTATTAACAAATTATGGTCAGTTATGTCAAATTCTTTTTTAAGGTCAATAAATACACCAATAGTACATTTTTTGTTGTCCAGAGCTGAGGTCATTTCTTCTGTCAGTTCTAATAATGGCAATGATGTGGACATTTTAGATCTGAAACCATATTGACTGCTACACAAGGTATTGTGTTTATCAATAAATGCTTCCAGTCTACTATTGAACAGTTTTTCTAATATTTTTGAAAATTGTGTCAAAAGTGATATCGGTCTATAATTAGTGAAAAGGCTGTTATCTTCTTTTTTAACTATAGGAATTACTCTGTCCCTCTGTTTCTCTGTCCCTCTGTCTCTCCATCTCTCTGTCTGTGTGCGTGTCTGTGTGTGTCTGTGTATGTGTCTGTTTGTGTCTGTGTGTATGTGTGTGTCTATGTGTCTGTCTGTCTGTGTCTATATGTGTGTCTGTGTGTATGTGTCTGTCTCTGTGTGTGTCTGTCTGTCTGTGTGTGTGTCTGTGTGTGTATGTCTGTGTGTGTATGTGTCTCTGTGTATGTGTGTGTATGTGTCTCTGTGTATGTGTGTGTCTATGTGTGTGTCTGTGTGCACATGTGTGTATGTGTCTGTGTGTATGTGTCTGTGTGTATGTGTGTGTCTGTCTGTCTGTGTGTATGTGTGTGTCTGCCTGTGTGTGTCTGTGTCTGTGTGTATAAGTGTGTGTCTGTGTGTGTATGTGTGTGTGTGGTTGTGTGTGTCTGTGTGTGTCTGTGTCTCTGTGTGTGTCTGTGTGTATGTGTCTGTGTGTGTCTGTCTGTCTGTGTGTGTCTGTGTGTGTCTGTGTGTGTGTGTCTGTGTGTGTGTATGTGTGTGCCTGTGTGTCTGTGTGTGTATGTGTGTGTATGTGTCTGTGTGTGTGTCTGTGTGTATGTCTGTGTGTGTATGTCTGTGTGTGTCTGTGTCTGTAGCTGTGTGTGTATGTCTCGGTCTGTGTGTGTATGTGTGTGTGTCTCTCTGTCTCTCCGTCTGTCTGTCTCTCCATCTGTCCATCCATCCCTCCGTCTCTCCGTCCCTCTGTCTCTCTCTCTCTCCGTCTGTCTGTCTGTGTGTGTGTCTGTGTCAGACAGACACACAGACACACACAGACAGACACACACAGACACATACACACACAGACACACACACATACACACACAGACAGACACACACAGACACACACAGACACATACACACATACAGACACACACAGACAGACACACAGACATACACATACACATACACACAGACACACACATAGACACACACAGACACACACAGACACACACATACAGACACAGACACACACAGACACATGTGACACACACACATACACACACAGACACACCCACAGACACACACATACACTTATCCACACACACAGACAGACACAGACAGACACACACAGATACATGTGACACAGACACAGACACACACAGACACAGACAGACACGCACACAGACACACAACCAACACACACACAAACACACAACCAACAACCAACCAATAATACTTCTAGTACCACAAATAGTACTACTAGTACCACTAATAGTATTACTAGTACCACAAATAGTACTACTAGTACCACTAATAATACTACTAGTGCCACTCTCTCGTTCCGATGACGTTAGACCGTCGTTTCACCCACGTCGATCACGCCGCGGTGTCGTCCAACTTGGCCCCGTATTTGCCTAACTCATCGGGTTTTTCGAAAATCCCACTGGTCGGACACTCGTTGTCCATTACGTCGTAGTGTGACTGCACCATAAATTACGGCACCTAGTGACAAATTGCTGAAATAATACTTTTGTAAACAGAGTAGTGTTCAAATGTTTCAAAAACAACATTTTTAGGATTATCTATCCCTGCTGCACACACAGATATGGTGTATGGTAGATGAGCATTTATAATTATCATCTTATATTATATATTTATAATATTAGATGGCAAAATGATGTGGATATATCAACCCAGCTTCCCAAAACTTGTTCTAATGGCTTGCTTAGGAACCTGTTGTGGGAGTATATATATATATTTTACCTCGGTACTATGCCTCTGGCTACTCGTAGCCCATGGAGAAGGAGGCACATCCGGCTCCAGCAATTAGCATAATCAGCTCACAGCAGGAGGATGTTTTGTGAGCAGTTCCGGCACTTTTTCTACATTTACTACAAAACCAAACAGGGTAGTATCCTTCAAACTCAATATGTTGGTTTAGTTCATGTTAGCATTCACGTACAAAGTTTTAAAAAACTTTTCGATAACATATTACTGTTTTTCAGCTTAGTTTCGATCGTAATTGGCATGATCAAAAGAATAATGCCTCCATTGTTCGGTTATTAATTAAGCCACCCTTTGCCGAACGAAGAGATGTTTTGGCAGGAGCCAGCTATTTATTTTTTTGGTAAAGTATTTATTCATCTGAACATGACATTTGTCAGCGCCGGGGCACTGGTCTTCCGGCCATCTTACTATTAGAATAAGTTTGATCAGTGCTGTATTAGTTACAGCACCGATCCTGTAGAATTAAGGGGGTGGCTCCTGCTGTATAATGTACAGCAACAGTCACTGTAGTTCATGCAAAAATGAGGAGCAGCACCGAGTAGAAGGTGTGTACTCGGGGCAACTCAAATAATCGTTGTGGGTTACATTTTTTCTCTTATAAAACAAGTTAAGTTCAGAGTTGACAAGACATTTTGTCTGTCTTATATAATGTTCAATGTGTTTAAACAGATTGATAGTTGTGTAGGATGTTCGGTGTGTTGATGGTTTGTTCATGATAGTTAAGGGTGGTGGCAGGGGACACCGTGAGTTCTTGTAACGTAACTGCCTTTATTAAGAATCCTTGATCATGACGTCATGCGGTCGTACGGTGGGGGTGTTCGGATAATCACAATACATTACATCTTCCCCTTTCACTTAAATATAATAAATACTTTATTATTTAACACTACTGTTTTGTGACGTCTGATTTGTCACCTGTATTGACTTAGACCTAAATGTTTAAATTCTTTATTTCTGACTTATCGAGTTGTAACATACCTCATATAATTCCTTATCCTATTCTTTCCCTTATAACTAACATGTAATTTATTTTCTGCAATAAACGTCTTATGTCATACGTCCAACATACTATTATATAAAGTCAAGGTGTCTGCATAGTAGCTGAACAGAAATGTTTATGTTACACACGTAAGTATGATTTCATACGCAGTTGTATTGTCCTGCTGCTTCTTCTTTTGCATATATTGCGTGCATTCTTTGTTTGACACACATATGCGTGACGCTGCAATGTATTTTCGTTGGGCGCTCACGTCATTTACTTTGTTCATTCAAGTTATTGTACATACGAACGTACATAGATATATATATGTACATCAAAGCTACTTACAACAGGTAAGCTACTGAAAGAAAAACAATATTAGGCATCCCTAACATAAATATGTTTCAACTTAATCACTAAATATATGTTGAAAACCGTAGCGAACTGGGGGCCTACTGAACCGACCATAACGTGTTGTATATGGTATTGGTGTGTTCATTTTATGCGAACTTTTAACTTCAACTGAAGGTGCATGTTCAAGAGTCTTATTTTTACGTTTATCATGGCATTTGTAAATGAACCTTCTGTTACGTCGTACAACATTGTCATGTTCATTTATCACATTGTAACTCCTTTGAGCACCTACATTAGTACGCACAATTTTACCTCTTTTCCAGTCCCCATTGTGGTCTTTATAACGGATGCGATCACCCCTATTCAAAGGGCGTTGAATACTGCTGGCATGCCTGTCAAAGTATCCCTTTTGTAACCTTTGATTACGGTGCATTTGGTTAAGTTTTGATGGATGTACCCTCGCCTTTAATTCTCGATCTAGTACAGGGATCCTGCTTCTCAATTTTCTTGACATCATTAATTGCGCTGGGGATACGCCAATACCATCTAATGTCGTATTACGGTAATTGAGCATGGCTATTTGTACATCTCTACCGTCTTTTATGCATTTTTTATTATACGTTTAATGGTCTGAACATAACGTTCAACCTGTCCATTACTTTGTGCATGCATTGGACTTGAGTAGAGTGATGTGAATCCATATAGTGACGCAAATTTCTGAAATTCGAGACTTGTAAATTGCGGACCATTATCCGACACTATATATCTGGGTATGCCAAAACGGGCAAATGTTTGTTTTAATGCCTCAATAACTGCTGTAGTTGATATTTTATCTAATTGTATGAAATCTGGAAATTTAGAATAATAGTCACTAATTAAGATGTAATTCCTACCATCGACATGGAATAAGTCTATTCCAATTTTATTGAATGGTATATCTATTATTTTGTGATTTATCAAAGGTTCTTTTGGTGGCATATTTCTAAATTCTTGACATATATCACATCTGGATATTTTGTCTTCTAATTGGCTACTGAATCCTGGCCAAAAAATATTATCCCTGGCGAGTTGTTGACACTTAACCACCCCTAGGTGTGATTCGTGTAACTTGTCTAGCATATCGGTTTGTAGAATTTTGGGGATTATTATTTGCGTACCTTTCAGTAGTAAGCCATCTACCCATGTTATTTCATATCGAAAGATGTAATACGGTTTCACATCATTAGGAATATTATTGTTAGTATTTGGCCATCCTTCCAACGTCAGATTCTTTACTGTGTTGAGCGTCTGATCTACCTTGGTTGCTTCTCTGACTCGTTGGACAACATCCATACCCATATCTATAGCCCCCACCGAAATGTCACGGTCATACAAATCATTAGGGGCTACACTGGATGTATGCGCTCTTGATAAAGTATCTGCAAAATATAAATGTGACCCTTTGAGATATGATACTGTTATATTATAGTTTTGTAATCTCAAGCGCATACGTTGCATCCTTGCTGAAAGCTCATGTATCGGTTTTAGCATAATTGCAACAAGTGGCTTATGGTCTGTGTTTACTGTTACGTCATTGCCATAAATAAAATCATGGAACTTTTTACAGCCAAAACATATGGCTAATAATTCTTTCTCAATTACTGCATAATTTATTTCTGATTTGTCTAATGCCTTTGATGCCATAGCCACAGGTAATTTATTTTGAAACAAAGTAGCGCCCAAACCATACTTTGATGCATCAACCTGGATTACAACTTTTTGTCTACTATCAAAATACTGTAGGATCGGTGCTTGAGTTAATAATTTCTTTAATTCCTGAAATGCCCTTTCTTGTTCCATTTCCCAGTGCCATGAAACATTCTTTTGAATCACCATTCTCAACGGTTTCGTTATATGAGCCATGTTTGGAATGAACTTATTAACATATCCAATCATACCTAAAAATCGGTGTACACCTGGTTTATCGGTAGGACTGGGCATGTCGACAATTGCCTGTATTCTATCATTGTTAGGTTTTAGGCCATCTGAGCTAATTACGTGTCCCACATAGTTAACACTGTTTCTGCAAATTCTGGACTTTTTAGGGTTCAATTTTAGATGAACTGCTCGAGCACGGTTTAAAACTGCTTCTAACCTCACGTTATGTTCTTTTTCTGTAACTCCATGTACTAAAATGTCATCTGATATGACACTGACACCCGGCATTCCTTTTAAAATTTCGTTCATCTCTTGAATAAATATATCTCCCGCAGTCTTTATCCCAAATGGTAATCTAATATATCGGTATCTACCCCAAGGCGTATTAAATGTACATAGTTCAGAACTCTCCCTATCTAATTCAATTTGCCAATAACCGCTTTGCGCATCTAATACTGAGAAATATTTAGCCCCATGCAATTTAGATACGACTTCTTCGACTGTTCTGACTGGATATGGTCCTCTTAAAATTGCTTTATTGAGCTTAGTCGGGTCTAGGCAAATTCGTAGTTTCCCAGGTTTACGGACTATTGTTATTGAATTAACCCAAGGGGTTGGACTCTCCTGTTTTACAATGACACCTAATTTTATCATACGTTCTAACTCTTTTTGTACATCATCATTGATGGATAACGGTATTCTACGAGGAGGGTCTACAACTGGAGTCACATTTTTATCAATATATATTTTAGCAGCAACCTTAATTAAACATAAACCTTCAAACACGTCAGAATATTTTATTACCACTTTGTCCGCTTCGTGTGAAGGTGTCTCACTCAAAGTGTCCAGTCTTGCTAACAGACCCAATTGAACACAGGCTTGTTTGCCTATGATCGCACTACCGGCATCCGTCACTTGAAACTTTAAGTCATGGCCATTAATCTTTAATGTTGTTTCACCTGCAGGCTTAATTCTATGTCCACCGTACGTGATTAATTGACAAGTAGATGCTTTCAAATCAGCATCATTCATTTGTCTGTAAACTGCCAAAGGCAAAATGTTGGCCTCGGAGCCTGTATCTAACTTAAATGATACCTCCACATCACCGACTACAAACATTACAAACCATAAGTCCTTGTCGTCCATGTCAACATCACGTATAGAACCGACAAACAAATCACATCCTGCACTGTATTGTTGTTGTTGTTGATCTCGACTGTCTAAATGACCTTGCATGACTCGGTCATTGTCCGTCTCTGAATCAATATTTATTTCATATATTGGTGCTTCATGTTGCTGTCTCTTTTGTAAATGGCACATTTTTACAAAATGACCAATTCGCCGACATCCCATGCATTCTTTTCCTCGGGCTGGACAGTTTCCATCTCGGTGATTATATCCGCATCGTCCACATCTGGTAGCCGCCATCTTGCGGCCCTGTTGATAATGACTTGTTGATGCCTGTCTCCATGGAGATATCCTGGTTCCCAGTTCAGCCCGTCCTCCGTAACCATGAGACACTGCATCTACTTGCACGTTCGAAGACACTTGTACTTGTGATGATTTATTCTCACTCAATCTACATAATTGAACACACTCCTCCAATGATAACTTAGGTGCCTGTAGTAACCTATTTCTGAGTTCGTTATCCTTTATCCCACATACAATTCGATCGCATAAGAGGGACGCTTCCAATTGTTCATAACAGCAAAACTGGATCCGATGTTTTAACTCGCGAATGTATGTGTCGATATTTTCGGTAGTTTGGTTAAAAGAGTTGAAGTCATACCTTATTACTGTTATGTTTGTCTTCCCCTCGCAATAATTCGAAAATGCTGTTATTAACGGTCCTATTTTGTCTTTGTCATTAGTGTCGAACTCGAACGTACGGTGAACTTTTTGTGCTTCACTGCCAGCAACATGTAGCAGTACACAGCATTGTACTTTTTCTGTTTTTGATCCTATTCCGGCTGCTGTCGAGTAAATTTCATAGGAATGCAACCATGATCTCCAGTTTATGGCCATCCGTTCGTCCAAATTTAATGGTCCAAGGGGTTTTAATCCATGAAGCGCCATGTCAGCTGTTCAACCCGTAACATCTGACACCATATAATGTACGTGTGGACGCTGTGAGTTCTTGTAACGTAACTGCCTTTATTAAGAATCCTTGATCATGACGTCATGCGGTCGTACGGTGGGGGTGTTCGGATAATCACAATACATTACAGGTGGTACGGGGGAAAAACCCACCGGAGAGCAAGGCTATGTCGTTGGGGATTCATTCCCTGGGTCTCATTAAGATTCCCCCTGTTGTGATTCTCGTTAAGGCGTACCTCCGAGTCCTATAGTATTTTCTTCAACTTGTTGCCGAAAAAAGCCACAGGTGGTAGAAGTTTATAGGTATTTAGAGTGCGGGGGGGGGGGGGGGGGGGGGGGGCACTGCTACACTGGTCCCTATGCCTTGTTAGGATCATTTTGTTACCCATACCGTTATCCTATGACTGTCTGTTAGCCATACGCCTGTGTTAAACATTGATTTAATGCCATAAAATACATGCCTAGTATAATTATACTCTAATTATCAGTGTGCTATTTCGCCTAAGACAATGCCTCAATCAATCAATAGTTCCGTCCTCTAGTCGAGGGTTGGATGCAGTCATTCTCCACTTGTCGTGATGGTGTGCTGTTCTGATAGACTGTGAATAATTCAAGCCTGTCCACTGTGAAATATTTGTAAACCATGATGTTCTTGGTCTCCCTCTCCCTCTGCTGCCATTCACCTTCGCTTCCAACAATGTACGGTATATTGAACTCTGATGAATGATGTTGCCATATTAAATCAGTTTCTTTGTCTGTGTAGTGGCAAACAAGCGTTTCTTATTTTTAATTTTTCTGAGAACTTCTTTGTTGATCTTCTTTGCCCATGATATTTTCATCATCCTTCGATAAGTCCACATCTCAAATGCTGCTAAACGTTTGTATATTTTCTTAGAGATTGTCCATGCCTCAGCCCCATACATTAGAGTAGACCACACATAACAAGACAATGCCTAGACATTCTTTTTACTCACAGTCTCGGAGCCATGGCTACGAAGCGGAGTAAGGCAGAGGCAACTAACACACTCAGTGCGGATGAAGATGCCACACCACCTGTGCAGGTACAGCGGTCAACCTCTCCAGAACAAGGGGATTCTGAGGAGGCAGGGGGGTACGAAACCGGCCCCGGCCCGGCCCCGCTGATAGGGACCTAGACGAACAGGTTGCCAGGCTAGTGCAACAGAAAATGGAGGAAATGTTACCATCTAAAGCGGGTGCATCAAAGAAAAGGCGAAGCAAGGTACCACAAGACTCCGATGACTCGGAATGGGAGGACTATTCTAAGGATCAGGCCTCAACTGAGAACGACTCAGAGGAGGAGGTGTTTGTGTCTGCTCGGAAGTGCAAACACAAGAAGAAGAATTCGTCAGAAGGAGACAAGTACACAAGAGCCCATAAAAAGAAGCCCCTCGTGAAGAAAACAAGGAAAAAGTCTAAGAAGAGGAGGAAACACAAATCCTCCTCTTCGGACTCATCATCAGACTCATCGATGACAAGTTCAGACTCTGACACTAAGCTCTCGGGCAAATACGCTAAATCGTGTGGGAAAGAAACGAAAAAGTGTAAAGTGCTTAGACGTAAGAAAATACACATAATGACGCTCATGAGGAAGACCATCCCAGGCCACTTTAACACCGTCAAACCAGCGGAGGTCATAATCAAGATGGTGGAGAAATTCACAGGAATTTAAGGAATTCCAGGAGCCGCCATCAAAGAGATGGACCCTGAAGTAAAACTCAGGGAGGAGAGAAAAAAGTTTGAGACGGCTCTCTACAATTTCCACAAGGGGGTACTCTCGGCTCTTACAGCCATTGCAGATATTGCCAAGAGGATGATGGCACAGAACAAGTTCTGAACCAGATATGAACAGAGGAATTGCATTACCAATGGCAACCAGCAACTTCCTCTCCTATAGACGGTTCGAAAACATCTTCAAAGCGGTCTGCACAGACGCTGGGAAAGAGGTGGTGCGGTCCAAAATGATCACGGACAATGATGGAAAGGAATACACCCTATTCCTAGCACCAAAGCCTATTAAGGTCAAGCCGCTGGATAAGGGCAAGATGTTTGGCGGACAACTGCAATACTTGTTCAAACAAGTAGAGACCAGCTCCAAGTGCGGAAAACACATGGAAACTGAAAAAAAAGAAATTGGCGGATGGCAACTCCAACCGCTTCAAGAAGTTGAGGCAGGATTTCCGCAAGCGAAGAACCGGCCAATATATATATATATTTTTTTATATTTATTTTCTCAAAATTTTTAAATTGGGGTTTACTCCTCCAGTGTCATCTGTGGTAACTGCTTTGCAACACAGGAAACATATATCTCCTCCATGTGGTATCCAGAGGATCCTGTTTGCAAAATCCATATGGGGCCCACAATGTAACTCATATGGACCCTATATGGGTCCTATATTTTTTCCTGGCTGGGCTGGGGAGCTTTCCATCATTGGCCCAACGGTGGCATATGCTGCTATGGGTGGCTTGCCACCGTTGGGCCAACGGTGGGTTAGTGGACAAAACAATGTTGGCCCAACATCGTTTTGCCACCATTGGCCCAACGTTGCAGCCACCGTTGGCACAACGGCTGTGTGCTATCTGGGGTGACAGTATTTTCATGTTCACGGACCTGATTGGTTGAAAACAAGTCTATTCAGGCTTATCCATAATAGGCAGTATAAATCTTCAAGAAATTGGTGGTTGTTTTACGCCTAAAGGCACCAACTATGCATATTGTTTCAAATTTAGACTGCCAAAAGTGGGGTATTTTCCTGGCCAAGTATGAAGGGAGTAACAACATATAAGCCACTGTAGTTATGCCTATGAGAAATACTCCTAATATCACTCATTGATATGAATTTGCTGAAAACTAACATAACTCATTTCATACAACATGGCACACAATGTCATTTAGAAAATACGATCTCAACATGTTAGAGTGTCTATTCCATTATTTAAAAAAAATGTATATGATTCGTAATACAATTATAAAATTTGGACTCAGATCATCCCATAAAATATCACTTTCCCAATATTTTCTGAATGAAATCAGAATCCAGAATAATTCATTGACATATTTGCAACATACCCAAATAATACATATTGCATACTAAATGATTTTCTCTGTGCATGTAATACTTAAAGAAGGCACTTAAATGTCCATTTTGCTAATGACATTGTTCTAATTGGCACCAAAAAAAGTGAGGATAATAGCAGAAAATTCATGCACCTATGTGTGCCTGGCCTTTGAAACGAACACAGTGGCGACTTCTGCGGAAAGGCAGGGAACCAAGCTAACCCTCACTATTCTTTTGGTGCCATCGAACGTCATAGCTTCCAGGGTATTTCCTCGTAAGACTGTGTCGACGTCAGGCGCCTCGTGGTCGCTCCGTGACATCACCAATACTGGGGGGAATCCCAACTGAAGTGTCCTCTTTTAACGTACCTGGGTTAATGTGAGTACATCTAATTTCACGATCTTTTCAATCAGTAATATTTTGTTCGAAATATTCGCCATCGAGACAATGACTAGAAACTGAATGAATATTAACCTTTCTGTCAGTTGACCAATGTGTGTATTTTCAATGTATAGTTTGTATTCAGAGCAGAATATGTTATTAAATGTTGGCTTTAGGCACGGATTTCACGTTGGCAAATGGCAGCCGCAGTCTCGGTGGTAGTCGTGGTCAATATTGTAGACCCATAATATAAATGTAGGATTGCCTCTTTTGTAGTATACAATGTTTCCCCAATATATTTTAGGTATCGCCTTTTCTGAATAATTTATTGGGGTTGCAGAATTATTTTAAGCTGTCGTCAACAATGTTGAATGTACGTTATCATAATCGGTTGTGCTCGTGAGTCATGGCCACTAGCACTGACACTGACACTGACAGTGGAGGCATTCGAATGGGCCCTTTCTATCTGCAAGATTTGCGGATGGAGCCACAACACACATCCGAATCATACCCATTTCCGGTCCCGGTCGAATAGGAATTTGTAAGGAAATATTTTGATATTCGCAGAGAGAGGCCGAGTTGAATGCCCCCACTGTCAACTTGCTTGTTGACAAAAGTCACAAATGAAAGAAAGGGGGGGGGGGGTTGCTGGCGAGGAATTAAATGTTCATTGATCTACTGTGTGTGTACTTGATTAATGTACGTTTATGTTTGATAAGCTTCAGGTTAAAAGAATACATTTTCACAGGATTAGAGAACAGTAACATTTTAAATTGTGCCCCCAACTTGTCGTATCAACTTTTCTCGATGTCGGACATCGGGCACTTATTGCGTTCACAACGCGCGGAGGGTAAAACAAATGCCACTCTCAGAGACAACATTAAAACTATCACAGTAATTTCTGCTTTTTGGTGCTTATAAACCAAATTTCTCTTGTTTCTATTAAATAGTTCGGATCTTTCTACAATTTCTCATTCAACTTTTTTTTTATCAGCAAATTTATTTTGCGAAAATAGTTTTTGAGGCCATGATCTGGTAAGGCTGACACTCAGAATATCCCAACTTTCACTATTATCTCTGTTTTTAATACTTTCAGAGCAAATACTTCAGATCTTCCTCTTCAATTGCGCATTAAGATATTTTTAATCGATCCAATGAAAGCTTTTTAATTCATTTTGCAAAAATAAATGCTCCTCATAGACATAGCATTGCTGCAGCACACATCACTGCGTTATTTTACCCTTCGCGGGCTAAATTATGGGGTTGTGACGCGACGCCGACATCGAGAATGCCTAGGTATGTGCCAACAAAATTCAAACTCCTTCAATAATAAAACAAAGGGCACCACTGGAAAGCTTCAAAGTCCCTATTATAGAGGGGTTGTAATGATGACATGAGACAACTTCCGGTGGCCATATTGGAGTACATATGAAAGGCTTGGAAGTGCTTACATTGTGTTTATTTACCAATTTGTTAGTTTATTTGTGACTGTTTTGAGCAGTTTGGTCTTAAAAGTTGGTGGAAAAGGGTTTTTGATGGATGGGAAGTATTTTTTTAATCATGTAGCCTCACATCGTTGCAAAAGTGCAGTATTTTGACACTTTTAATGCTATTTCAAAGAATTTGAAAGGTTCAGGCAGTACCCACTAGGTGGCGACACATACTTCGGCGGCCATGACTAGGTAGGCCCAGTGGTGGCTGTAGTGTTCTTGGTATAAGACAGGGGGCACCATAGGTGGTATTAAGTGTAATCCAAGATGGCTAACCGCTGAGTGATGACGTCACATGCACGCCCTCTATAGGTATGTGATAAACAAATTCAAGTTTAACAGATTCCAACATAATATATATCATTGCAAAGGTATAAGCTAGTTCAGAATCTTATGCGTGCATGTGCGGGGCCGACTTCCAGTCGTTGGCTGTCGGGATCAACAAAGCCACTTGCACTGCAAACTCAATGGCTATGCTAGTATTAGATAAAACATTCACCCGGTACTTGTAGTACACGAGTGAATACCAACCCTATATAATTACGGTCGAAAATAGCGTTAGTATGGAACAAGTAGAATGCCTCGCACCGGTGTCAAATGGTTACTTATATCAACACAGAGTTGGTGAATGAGAGAGAATGCAAAAAGACAAGATGGCGGCCGCAGAACGCCATCGATTTCACTTTTAAATCTGATTAAACTAGATATTATATTATATTTTTCAACTCAAGGGTAGCGGGCTAATAATAAGACATGTAAAGAATAAATGTTGCTTCTTAGATTGTAAAATTAGGCTCTCAATTCTTTGACCCACATTTTCGACAGCTTTTATATATGGTTGGTTTGCACCCCTACTGCAGCAGTACGGGGTGAATCTTGTATCTATGCTAGTATGAGCAATCTTCATACAGAAAAAGTGAAATATCTCTAAAACCACACCACCTAGAAGCAACCCGCTTGGAACACACATAGAAAACATATTCAACGAACAGATTATATTAAATTTATGAGGTTTGGGTTCTGTATTTCTATTAATTTTGAATAAAATAGACGTTTTGCACTGCGCATGCCGGTAAACTCACTGCATTGTCAATGGTCGTGAGCAATCTTCATACAGAGAAAGTGAGATATCTAAAACCACACCACCTAGACACAACTCGCTTGGAACACATGTAGAAAACATATTCAATGAATAAGATTATATTAAATTTATATGATTAGGGTTCTGCATTTCTATTAATTTTGAATAAAATAAACGCCATGCACTGCGCGTACTGGCAGGTTGAGTCATGCACGTGGGTTTGTTTATCCCAATGACTTCCCATCAACCACTGCGCGCCCGGAATGCTGAACTCGCTTATATATAGGGTATGCACTGACGTCACGCTAAGCGGAAGTGTGGCGATAGTAACCACAATAATAACACACTGTCACACTGCAAACTCAATGGCTATGAGCAATCTTCATACAGAAAAAGTGAAATATCTCAAACTAATCCACCTAGAAACAAATCGGTTGGTACACATATAGAAAACATGTTTACCAATAAGATTATATTAAATTGATGCGGTTAGGGTTCTGGATTTCTATTAATTTTGAATAAAACTAATGTTTTGCACTGCGCGTACCGGCGAACTCAAGCCAGTCATGGCATTGTCAATGGTCATGAACAATCTTCACACAGAAAAAGTGAAATATCTTTAAAACCACACCACCTATAAACAAATAGCTTGGTACACATATAGAAAACATATTCAACGAATAGATTATATTAAATTTATACGGTTAGGGGTTTGGATTTCTATTAATTTTGAATGAAATAGACGTTTTGTACTGTGCATACCGGCAAACTCAAGGCATTGTCAATGGTTGTGAGCAATCTTCATATAGAAAAAGTGAAATATCTCTAAAACCACACCCATCTATAAACAAATCGCTTGGTACACATAGAAAACATATTCAACGAATAGACTTTATATTAAATTTTTAGGTTAGGGTTCCGGATTTCTCTTAATTTTGAATGAAATAGACGTTTTCCACTGCGCGTACAGGCAAACTCTATGGGATGTTTACTAGTTGATATTGCCACCATGCTTGCTCATCCGGTTCATGACGTCACATGAATACCCTATATAGGGTATAGACTACATCACGGTTCCAGCGGCGCGGTGCATTGTGTGATGCGTCAGAGCAAAACATACCCACAAGAAGCACATGGCTAATACACTGGGTCCAGCTATGAAATGTGCTAGTTTCAGCTCAATCTCAGCTCTTGTTTGAAACATAGAATACCAACTAAAAAAATATATATAATAAATTAAGATATTAATCTTTTATCCAGCATTGCATTTACATGAATATAATCAGCACATCTTATGCCATATGCATTTAGATTTAGACAAAATCTAGGCATAGCGACCGCAAACGGCGGCGCTGCGCAGGTTTCTGCGCATGTCAACACGGCCATTGAAAGCTTCGGAGCGGTTTTGGCGGCAAACATGCTTGTGTAAACATCTTTGCATTGCATTCTGGGATGACAGAAGTTACTGCTTACTTCAACTAAGGATTCTGAAGAGTCTTCCCAAGTGTTTGAGCCCAAAAACAAGCATATTTCAGCATTTCTTCTTGATTCGGCAGACAGATTAAGTTGAAAGTTAAGTGTGTTACCCTTAAATCAACATCAGACCTTGTTTAACAGTAATTAACAAGGTTTACACTGATTCTATGGCCTGTTCTCTTTTAAACAATGTTTGAGTGAACGTTGTGGCTTAATGCCGTGAGATCCTGTAGGTCGATTTGTAAAAAAACTTTTCAGAATTCTATGGAGACATTCAGTGGTGTTGTTTACATTGTAATATTGTTGTAAATTACCCCTCATTACCGAAATATGCCTATATCTAGATGGCCCCTTAATTAGTTAATTAACTATATGTACAAATTATATTGTTTTCTATTATGTGGTGTATGGTCTAGTATTATATGGCTTATTGTCTTAAGTTAGGGGGGGGCAAAATTTGACAGAAATTGGGTTATGTAATATCTGGATGGCCCCTTTTTTTTTCCTAGTTAATTAGCTGTATTTAAAAGGTGTAGTATCTGTTAAGGTCATTAAAATAGTTGATAGTTTTACTTATATTGTTTTCTATTATGTAAAAAATAGTCGATAGTTTTACTCCAAAGTGAATGTAGGTCATTCCAAATTAGCATTACATGATATTTAGATGGCCCCTATGGCCCCCTTAATTGGTTAATTAACTATATTAAAAAAATTATATTGTTTTTTATTAAGAGGTTGTTAACATGTAATTGATTTACCCATCAATAGTTGGTAGTTCTACTTAATGGAAGAACCATGACTCCAAATAATGAATGTAGGTCATCCCCAATCAGGATGTGGTTTCACCAAGTTCCCCCATAGTAAAGTGTCCAGGAATTAAGACAAAAGAGTGAAATGAAAATCATCATAACTATTTTATTAACAAAGCTATAGGGCTAACAAAAGGTGTATTCAACTCAGAATTGGAAGGGCTTCAATTCTGTACTATTTATAGTGTTCTAGACATGTTTTAAAATTTTGGTGTGTGGTCCCTACTAGGCACTCAGACTAGTGTTAGAGCCATAGCAAGAGTCAGTTTTATTTATTTTATTCATGTTTTTATTTATATCCTATGTTTAATGACATGTAGAAATAGAAAATGAGTAGGGTTAATCAGATATTGGTTATATATTTCTTTGTGAAACAAGTTGACACATTTGACATTTTAATATTTAGAAGAAGAATTACTTCTGGCTAATCAATGTTGATGTTAACATCACCCTGTAAAGTGACTGAATTTGTGTGTTTCTTCGCTCAAAATGTGTAACTATGGCTAGTTTTGTCTTAGCTCTATTCATCAGATCATTTTTATTGCATGTGTGCATCCATGTTTATGCCAAATTGTTATGTATTTCTATTTATTTTTAATAAAATGCCAGTTTTGCCCTACGCATATCAGTAAATTCAATGGCAGTACCGTGATGTAGTCTATTCATGTGACGTCATCAACCGGATGGGTGGCCATTGTGGCGATATCCACCTATAAACAACCCATATGGTTTGCCGGTACACGCAGTGCAGAACGTCTATTTCATTCAAAATTAATAGAACTGCAGAACCCTAACCTTATCAATTTAATATAATCTTTTTGGTAAACATGTTTTCTATATGTCATGTGTACCAAGCGATTTGTTTCTAGGTGGTGTGGTTGTAGAGATATTTCACTTTTTCTGTATGAAGATTGCTCACGACCATTGACAATGCCTTGAGTTTGCTGGTACGCGTTGTGCAAAACATTACTTTTATTCAGAATTAATAGAAATCCATAACCTTATCAATTTAATATAATCTTTTTGGTAAACATGTTTTCTATATGTATACCAACGGATTTGTTTCTAGGTGGTGTGGTTGTAGAGATATTTCAGTTTTCTGTATGAAGATTGCTCACTGCCATTGACAATGCATTGAGTTAGTTGGTTTTGTTATTGTGGTTGTATCTCCACAATAGCCACACTTCCGTTTAGCGTGACGTCAGTGCATACCCTATATTATATATATTTGTAATCAGAATGGTAAAGACCATTCCAACTGCACCGTTTGCAAATTAACTTCCATTAAAAAAAATTCAGTTTGGAGTACCTGCTAATTGTGGTGTTTGTAGATGGCTCCGAATTCGAAGAAGTTGAAGAAGCCCAAGAAGGCACACTCCCCCCGCAACTATGTGTTGGGGGGGAGTGGTGTCTACCGCTTCTCCACATCGCGTATGTTCAAGAAACGTGGCGTATACAAGTAAGCTTAACTTTTCATTAGCTACTAATTTTCTTCAATGTTTCAGTAGCGATCTAATGGACGAGATCGTCATTCCGACTGAGCACTTTAAAATTTAGACAATTGAAGACCAACATTGTGTTCAACAACCATTATTGAGACATGCAATTCTGTTGTATGCCTCCACGATGTCTTCAATGCACTCCATTCGCTGCTCACAGACAGAATATTATTTTGTAGTAGGAATCAGTGACCGCAACATCCATTTTAGGTCATTTGAAATAGTGTTTTCAGCTCGTCGGTCACCAAATCAGTCTCACTTCTTCAGCTTCTTGATTTGCATGTCTTGAATGAATTTAATGGGTTTTTTATGCTGGTTTAATAGCAAAAAAGCTTGTTTGCGAGTATTCAATTTGATAGGTGATGAACCTGGAATTTGTTGTCTTTGTCACTGAAATCTTGTCTTCAACTTTTCATTTGAATTTTCCAATCACTTCTATCTCATGTCTCTCGGTATGTTTGGTTTCAAAATGAGGCTCAAACTGACTTCCGTTCTGCCATGGGTGCCAATCACTGCGCTGCAAAAAAGATAGGGGTTCAGTGCAGTCTGGCTGAGTCACTGATGGCAGCCTGTTTGGAGTAGCTAATGTTAGTGCACTCATGCAACATTTACTGTTTTGCTGTTCTACAAAGACTAATTATTTAATGTCTTAAGTGAAACTTCAATGATCTAGATATCCGCACTCAAGTTTGTATCCCCACGCTCGCTCACCTCTTAGTCGCTTCCTCCTGCCTGACTTAGTACTCGGTGATCTAGTCCTCAGTTAGGGCCACTAGTTATATTCCTGAGGTGATTACCTTTAATTTGATATGGTACTTGATATGGTTATGTTGACATATGCCAATGACATAGTTTTGTCCAAAAGTCAAGCTTTGTTATAAAAATACTAATAACAAAAGGGTCCTACTTTGGCATCTTGGGTTCTAATACGAGTGTGGTATTTTTGTGCATGCTGAGGAATGTGAATTTTCAAAAATGTATATCCAGGAAGCTACTTTCCATATAATCTGCCCAATATTAAAGAATCTCACTCTATAGTACAGATAACAGGCCTCCTGTTCTAGTCTCATATAATTTAATTTTGTTTAGAACAATAGAATCAGAATTAAAATCCCTATGTGATGGCACATTTTCCAAATTAATCAAGGACAAAAAACATTTTTAGGCATGGCTAGCTTATTATTGTCCTAAAAAAAAGTGTTCAATTACTAATATCGGTGACCTAGTCTATGTGCCGGGCATTAATAGAATAGGAAAGGGATTTGCTCAGTATTAAGATAATGCTACTGAGTGGATTATCTGATTGTGGTGCCAATGGCACTTCCTCATTGGACCGGTGCTGTAAAGCCATCATCAGTGCATAGCCACAATTCAGTACACTGAAAGTGTTACTAGGATGTCAAAACCCGAAAAAACAAAGCCATTTGAATCCTGGTTACGATGATGTATTGGTGAGAATTAGTTTGAACAACTGATCTAGGAGTCTATGAGAACTAACTTGAGTGACGACTGAGTAACGTCACAGGGTTCGTACGAGTCCTTGAAAACCTGATGTCATGGCAGGCTCATATACATATACAAACGCACCTGGTCAAGCACACTGAATAGTAATAGAACAATTGCGTTTTCCCCCTGCCGAATATCGGAATATTTTACATAGTGTCATTTTTCAATTTCTAACCAATCCTAATGGCTGGTTCGTTTCCATGTCATTGTCATTGCAGGATGAAGAATAGGGCCAAGAAGGCAGCGGTGAAGCCAAAGGTCAAGAAATTCATCACAAAGGAAATCGGTGGTGAGAAAAATGGTGGGACGAGGAAGGTCTACATCAACCGGATGGTAAGTAGTTTTCTGTATGATAGTATATGGTAGATGTACTGTTTTATTTTGTGCTTCATTGATATTTCATTCTATATTATGTTCATATACATTAGCACCAGTTTATGGCATTGTAAAACAAATATGTGCAATCCAGTTCTCCAATACTTCCTTACCCCCAACAAACTAGCTTGTTGAGGAAGTGCGATTTCTGGAAGTGTAATCTTAGAATTAAGCATGACAAGGGGTGGTTATAGAAAATCAGGAACATAATTATTCATGGCAGACTTGCTGGCATTAAAGTGAATGTATTCTAAAATGGTGTGATGATGATTTCATTCAGGCTAGAGTGCTGAACTATCTTGTGGAAAACTGATCCACCGACTGAACACCATTTCTGATAAAGGGCATCTTGAGTGGATTAATGCAGAGGTATATGAAATGAAGTCCTTTTTTTAAACGCTTGTGAATGTTATTTCCACATTCACATGTTTTCTGTCAAAGGTTACACTAAAACAAAGTAAACTTGGGCTGAATTCTAATTTAAAAGCCTTTATTTGTGTGATATTTTTCACTTGGGATTGCTCAACTTTATTGAATGCTATCAAATTTCCTGATCACTGTTATGTTTTCTCAAATGGGATTACGGTGAAAGTTAAGAAGTATTATAGACTAGCAAATTTGCTTTAGTTTACGGCAAATAACAAACGCTCCTGTCTAAGACATTTGTGAGTCTGGTTATCAAGAGACTTGCCTCAATGATAAGCACAGGTACAGGAATGTGTTGGCTACGTGCCCCTTTGTGTTAAACATCATTTGAGGCCCCGTTACCATCAGACAAAATTAAATCAGAATTTCCGTGTGTACCAATCATGACTAAATTAGTATATACATTTTTATAACTCCCCTTTGCTCACACCACCAAAATTGTACCTGCGGCACTTTAGTGGATTAATGCAGGGGTATATGAAATGAAGTCCTTTTTTAAAACGCTTGTGAATATTATTTCCACATTCACATGTGTCCTGTCGAAGGTTACACTAAAACAAAGTAAACTTGGGCCGAATTCTAATCTAATGGCCTTTATTTGCGTGTGATATCTTTCACTTGGGATTGCTCAACTTTATTGAATACTATCAAATTTCCTGATCACTGTTATGTTTTCTCAAATGGGATTACGGTGAAAGTTAAGAAGTATTATAGACTAGCAAATTTGCTTTGGTTTACGGCAAATAACAAACGCTCCTGTCTAAGACATTTGTGAGTCTGGTTATCAAGAGACTTGCCTCAATGATAATCACAGGTACAGGAATGTGTTGGCTACGTGCCCCTTTGTGTTAAACATCATTTGAGGCCCCGTTACCATCAGACAAAATGAAATCAGAATTTCCGTGTGTACCAATCATGACTAAATTAGTATATACATTTTTATAACTCCCCTTTGCTCACACCACCAAAATTGTACCTGCGGCACTTGAGTGGATTAATGCAGGGGTATATGAAATGAAGTCCTTTTTTAAAACGCTTGTGAATATTATTTCCACATTCACATGTGTCCTGTCGAAGGTTACACTAAAACAAAGTAAACTTGGGCCGAATTCTAATCTAATGGCCTTTATTTGCGTGTGATATCTTTCACTTGGGATTGCTCAACTTTATTGAATGCTATCAAATTTCCTGATCACTGTTATGTTTTCTCAATGGGATTACGGTGAAAGTTAAGAAGTATTATAGACTAGCAAATTTGCTTTGGTTTACGGCAAATAACAAACGCTCCTGTCTAAGACATTTGTGAGTCTGGTTATCAAGAGACTTGCCTCAATGATAATCACAGGTACAGGAATGTGTTGGCTACGTGCCCCTTTGTGTTAAACATCATTTGAGGCCCCGTTACCATCAGACAAAATGAAATCAGAATTTCCGTGTGTACCAATCATGACTAAATTAGTATATACATTTTTATAACTCCCCTTTGCTCACACCACCAAAATTGTACCTGCGGCACTTGAGTGGATTAATGCAGGGGTATATGAAATGAAGTCCTTTTTTAAAACGCTTGTGAATATTATTTCCACATTCACATGTGTCCTGTCGAAGGTTACACTAAAACAAAGTAAACTTGGGCCGAATTCTAATCTAAAGGCCTTTATTTGCGTGTGATATCTTTCACTTGGGATTGCTCAACTTTATTGAATACTATCAAATTTCCTGATCACTTTTATGTTTTCTCAAATGGGATTACGGTGAAAGTTAAGTATTATAGACTAGCAAATTTGCTTTGGTTTACGGCAAATAACAAACGCTCCTGTCTAAGACATTTGTGAGTCTGGTTATCAAGAGACTTGCCTCAATGATAATCACAGGTACAGGAATGTGTTGGCTACGTGCCCCTTTGTGTTAAACATCATTTGAGGCCCCGTTACCATCAGACAAAATGAAATCAGAATTTCCGTGTGTACCAATCATGACTAAATTAGTATATACATTTTTATAACTCCCCTTTGCTCACACCACCAAAATTGTACCTGCGGCACTTGAGTGGATTAATGCAGGGGTATATGAAATGAAGTCCTTTTTTAAAACGCTTGTGAATATTATTTCCACATTCACATGTGTCCTGTCGAAGGTTACACTAAAACAAAGTAAACTTGGGCCGAATTCTAATCTAAAGGCCTTTATTTGCGTGTGATATCTTTCACTTGGGATTGCTCAACTTTATTGAATACTATCAAATTTCCTGATCACTTTTATGTTTTCTCAAATGGGATTACGGTGAAAGTTAAGTATTATAGACTAGCAAATTTGCTTTGGTTTACGGCAAATAACAAACGCTCCTGTCTAAGACATTTGTGAGTCTGGTTATCAAGAGACTTGCCTCAATGATAATCACAGGTACAGGAATGTGTTGGCTACGTGCCCCTTTGTGTTAAACATCATTTGAGGCCCCGTTACCATCAGACAAAATGAAATCAGAATTTCCGTGTGTACCAATCATGACTAAATTAGTATATACATTTTTATAACTCCCTTTGCTCACACCACCAAAATTGTACCTGCGGCACTTGAGTGGATTAATGCAGGGGTATATGAAATGAAGTCCTTTTTTAAAACGCTTGTGAATATTATTTCCACATTCACATGTGTCCTGTCGAAGGTTACACTAAAACAAAGTAAACTTGGGCCGAATTCTAATTTAAAGGCCTTTATTTGTGTGTGATATCTTTCACTTGGGATTGCTCAACTTTATTGAATACTATCAAATTTCCTGATCACTGTTATGTTTTCTCAAATGGGATTACGGTGAAAGTTCAGAAGTGTTATAGACAACCAAATTTGCTTTAGTTTACAGCAAAAGTTTACAGCAAATAACAAATGCGACTGTCCGAGACATTTGTGAGTCTGGTTATCAAGAGACTTGCCTCAATGATAATGACAGGTACAGGAATGTTTTGGCTATGTGCCCCTTTGTGTTTAACATCATTGGAGGCCCCGTTACCATCAGACACAATGATATCAGAATTTCCGTGTTACCATCATGACTAAATTAGTATACATTTTTATAACTCCCCTTTGCTCACACCACCAAAATTGTACCTGCGGCACTTGAGTGGATTAATGCAGGGGTATATGAAATGAAGTCCTTTTTTAAAACGCTTGTGAATATTATTTCCGCATTCACATGTGTCCTGTCGAAGGTTACACTAAAACAAAGTAAACTTGGGCCTAATTCTAATTTAACGGCCTTCATTTGTGTGTGATATCTTTCAATTGGGATTGCTCAACTTTATTGTCCTTTTAAACCACTTATACGTCCACAAGTGCCCTGTCATGGGTCTTATTTTAAATCAGGCTAGAGTACTGAATAACTGTGGAAGACTGATTAACTGAACACCAAGAACCGTTATTAGATGATCAGGATGTGAAACCCCAACAAATAAATTTAAATGGCTTCTTAAAATCATATTTTCAAACCTAAATGATTTTTAGAAAATGGATACGATGTCTACCTTCTTGCGTGCAAGTGAGATTATTCTTAGACATTAGAACAGACTGAATTGAACAATAACCCTATTTAGAACATTGCCAGGGGACTTGCCTCAATGATGACGGGAACAGAAATGTGGTGGCTACTTTTCCCTTTTGTGATACAATAAGAGACCCTGTTACCATCAGACATGCAGTAATAACATAAATGAGCATTTCTCCATTTGCGAAGCTATTGTAAGTGCATTGGTAACCACTGCCTGTTTGTTTGCAGCCACGTGCATACCCAACCCAGTCACGGCCTCACAAACTGCCTACCCGCAAGAACGCCTTCAGTGCACACAAGCACACCGTGCGTCCGAGCATTAAGCCTGGCACCGTTCTCATCCTGCTGGCCGGTAGACACAAGGGCAAGGTTAGTAATACTGCAACCGGATATATATTTACAATTTCATACTGTATAGAATTGTATGTATTTAATTAAATGTCATTGTGTGGTATGATAGATGTTAATGTATATACAGGGATGAGAATAACCCGCCTTTTTAGTCCTATATGCAGGATGAGAATTTACTGCTGGTCGATGGTTTCCACACTATTGGGCAATGACCCACCTTTTGATGTCTGACAAGTTCCCATCCCTGTATATATTGTACATGTTTAATCCCTGTCAATTGAGAAAACCCTGGAATTTAATTTTTAAATCATTAGATGATTCATGCCGCCAATGTAACCTGCTGGGAGTGGTGACCTCATATCGAAAGTGGAATCACTACACTTTTTTTACACCTTATTGACTCGTATATGGATAACTAAATGTGTGGAATGACTACGACACCTCATTGATCAACAGTATCTAATTGGGTGCTATGTGACTGATTTAACGGCCAACATTTTTTCCTAGCAGCCATTGAGCAGACTTACTATTCACGTAAAGCTAAGATTCCTTATACGCGGTATGTGGCATGCGAATGTCGTATATTTTTTGGGGTTTTGCCTCCAA